>NDFG01000176.1:1228506-1380721 GCA_002167245.1 Sporophila hypoxantha
ACKACAACAAKAAKAAKAAAAAAAAAATTCCATCCTCGAACTCCCAAATCAGTGGTTGTGACTTCAACCTCGAGCTGAAGCACTCAGTACACCCTACCCTAAACTAGGAATACGTTCCCCTGATGCTTCCATTCCAAGTATTTGTGTGTTAATTCTAAAAACAGCTTTTCAGAGCAGCCCCTGAGGCTGGTGCCTTTCCCTTTCTCATGCAACCTGTGACCTTTGCAGGTGAGAGGGGGAACATCAGCCCCCTGGGGTGCTTTTCACACTTCCCTCAAGGTGAACAATGGGCGGGTGCAAACCTTACAACAGCAGGACTAAATTCCAAAACCAGTAACCTGGAAGATTAGCAGGAGACACTCGGTAACGACTGGTTTGACAAAGCACTCGGAGTTCCATAAATTCCAGCGCATCTTGCTCCACCTGGCCCCTGGGAGYGTGATTGTCTCCCATTCATCCCACCTGGGCTAAAGGGTTTTGCTGATGCCCCCGTTTTGTGCGTGTTCTACATAAATACATATTTATCTGTTAAAATCTCTGATGTTTTCTGCGGCCAAGTTGCTCTGGAGGAGGGCACAGCTTCATTCCTGCTCCAGTTATTTCCCTCCCCAGGGCTGCCATGAAAACAAATGAAATCACATGGATGATGATCTTGTCAGGTCTCATCAGCAAAGCAAGACTCGGCCTGGTCATTATCAGAATAAGAGATTTAAAATATAAGCTTAAAACAAGACTACCGAACTTTTATACACCGAGCTGAAGTCACTCACTGCAGCTTTGCTGTAACAAATCCCTTTCCTGCAAGGATTTTACAAAACTTTTCAGGTTCACAAAGGACCACTGGAAAAAAGTGGTACAAATGGCAAAAAGAATGAGTCAACTGCTCAGTTTATTTAGGATCCCTGCAACTTGCACGGCAGTTTAAAACAAGTTGCACAGGAAATTCAGTCAGCAAAATATATTTTAAAAAAATTTTAAGAACTTTACTAGGACTGGATTTGCAAAGGGGAAGAAATTTCCAACCAAGATGCCAACATCTATTAGCCTGGCATAAAACAATTAAAAGTAATGAAATTTTGACTTCTCAGTAAGTGTTAAGAAGCTTAAGATTAGTATTTGGTTAATCCTTCAGTCCCACGGAGAAGCCCTCACACAGACCAGACAGCATTCTGGAGGTGGCAGTGCTGCCCCACAGCTTCTCAGCAGCATCAATCACGGAGCAGGAGACTGACAGCTCCAAACAACAGCAGCTCGCCTCAAACCACTTTGTATAAGGCATATATGCACTCAAAGGTGCACACAGACCCTCTGCTCCAAAAGGCTGAGGTSATAGCATGTAATATGAACCTGTCTTAAAAAACAAAACTGGTGCACCTACAGTGAGCAGCTGCATCCTCTAGCAGAAACTTGTGTCAGAGGAGGGACTTGTGACTGCCCACTCTAAGGGAGGAGCAGGGCAGGAAGGACTAAACAAATATTATTAATTTTTTCTTTTTAAAAATATATTCGACCATTTGAAAAGCCTTTYGGCACACACCCCCAAAAATAACTGATTTTAGGTGCCAACTTTAAGGCRACATTCAGCTTTGCCAGTGGCTCCTGGAAGGCTCAGGGCCCCGAAGGGAATCCTTGGGTGGTGAGGAGCTGCTGCAGGCTTGCCAGGGCAGATGTGTGCCCCGCTGGTAATGGGATCCATCCTGGTGGCCACAGCAGCCTTGGAGCAGCTCCAGCTCCTGCCACGGAGCAGASTGGGACCAGAGCACTCGGACAAAGCCTCAGCAGAGAAGGCAGAGTCATCTCCRCACCCTGCAGAGCAGGGGCTGTGGCATGTATTGTCCAGTATAGACAAACACCTTGGAAAGCACGCAGAGAAAAGGCACCGRGGTCCATTTATATACAACAGCAAATGCCATTTAATTCTCATTAAACTGAGCATGATTCCCACCACCTGCCCCTCTCACCCCCACGTCCCAGGCCCCACAGGGAGAATGATGGAGCAGCTGATGGAAACACTACACTGAGGCAAATCTACAGCTTTTCATCTTGAGTCTGAAACTTTGTTGGGAAAAGGGGAAAGAACTGATGACAGTAAGATTTGTGAAATTATGGTTAAACAGGCTGAAGTGGATCTTAAAGGCAAAAGGTCAATGTGAGTGACTTTTAATATTTTCTTTTAAAACAGTGTTCATGTGGGTTTCAGGGACGGGTAAGGTTATTCTGAAACTTGAAAATGCTGTTTGTAAGACGTGCCATCAAGCACAATATCTGGAATATTGAAGAACTCCATCAGACCACAGAACAGACAACCAATAAAACAGTAACATTAGTAATGACACTGAGAATTCTGCTGCTTGGAAAAAAAAAGGAAAAAAAAAAGAGAAGGACAATATTTTCAAAGAAATTATATTTTTTAATGCAGTATCCTATTTTATGATTCTTGACTTTTTAGTTTATTTACTTCTTTGTGTTTTTAGGCAGAAATCAATTACGTCTATTTTTTTATACAAACACCACTTCTTAAAATAAAAAGGAAGCTTCGGTGAGAACACAGCTATGGCAGCATCAGTCACAGAATGGAGTAATGAAGCTGATGCAAATACTTCAGACCAAGACTCAAACTTCCCCCCAACTCTGAAGTGTTCAGTTTCCTGGGAGCCAGTGTGGGCAATTTGGCAGGCATGCTCATGAATATATTAACTGACAAGAACCATCCTCCCCCTGCAGTTAATATATATCAGGAGGAAAGCATGTAGAGAGGCTCAAATAGCTAAATATCTCAGGCTAAAAATATCAAGAACTCCCTCAGCTGGAAGTTGTTAGCAAGAGCTCTGATAAAAATAAGGAACCAGGACAGCATAAATTCTTTCCTTTCCCTGCAGAAAATAAACTACATTTGGGAGGAAAGTATTCAAAACATAATAAAAGAGGTGACTCACCCCTTTCAACATGCAGCACACAGTGCATGGAAAGGAGAGGAGGGGGAACAGGGATGCAAACCCAGCGCAGGAGTCCTGCTGGGAGAGCAGCAATTCCCAGCTCCAGCTCAGCTCCTGGAAGGACCAACAGCTCTGCCTGCAACACTCCCTGCCCTGAGGGACCCCTGAAGGGCTCCAGAGACCCCAGAGACAGTAAATGACCACACGGAGTGAATGGCTGCTCCTGGATCCTTCTCCTGAGGTTAGTGGGATGCCCCTCCAGAAAGCTCCTAACACCTACAGCAGGACATTTTAAARTCACCTCTTAGCCAACAGTATTTCCAGACATAGGCTGCATTCTTTATTTCTTACATATTTCTCAAACTTACCTTGATGCAGTCCAATGAGAAAACCCAGAACCAGCAGAGCCAGCTTGGCTTTGGTTTGCAAGCAGACACATGCACATCACCCAGTTCTTTCATTTTTGGGCAGGCAGGGTATCAAAAAGCAAGCCCAAACCACCTACATTTAACAGCCTTCCACACTCAGAAGAAAAAGGAGCTGAGCAGCATGGGCTCGTCTCAGCCACAGAGGAAACACAGCAAACATGGTGTCTTAGGACTACTAAACCAGAAAGTAATTTACAATAGCATCCCATTCTTTCATTCTGGATGGAGSATCCCACATAAAGAGAAATGATCTGGCTAAAGCACATCACAAGTGCTCATCTCACCATTTCATAYTCACATAACTGACATTTGTACATCACATTGGGTCACACGCCAGAGACACMCAAAAAGGAGAGGACCTTTGGACTTTTCAGTCATCTCCAGTGCCTCCTTCCCTGCAGTATCCCACGGCAGYGAAGGATGCTTCTGCACACCAACATCTCCACTTCTTGTAGAAATAACTCAGGAAAGAAAGAGAATACTGTATGTGAACATCATTTGAATGCCCAAGAGATTGATGAAATTTACGTAATTTTACAAACTGAGTGATGTAAGTAAAAAAACATAACTCTGCCACTAGGAAATACTCAGATCCCAGCCACCTCAGAAAGAAATATTCTTGGACTCTAGAATACAAATASAGAATAGTAGGAACGGGCTGGAAAATTATTGTTTACCAAACTTGAATCTTTGAACATAAAGGGAAAAAACCTTGCCTCTGATGTAAGGACACCTCAACATCTTCACAGAGGATTGTCACACCGTAACTCATGGATTGTATCACATCCCTGAAAGAACACCCCTTTTAATTTTATTCCATATTTGAATCAAATTTGTTTGTCTTTTTTCCCCCACCAATCTGCTTCTGTCATTCAACACACGCAAGTGGTGCTCATTTGCCTGTTCTAAAGACAAAGATATCAATCCTTGATCCATAAATATTATTATATAAATTCATACATACACCTTTTAACACACACAAACACAGGCAACACAGTGACAAAAACTGGTGCTGGGAGAATGCAATGGTCATCTCTCTTTCACCTATGTTAACTCTTTAAATATAACCCTGGACTGGGAAATGAGAAACACCAAGAAAGTTAGGAGCTTGTTATAAACTGCCTCACAGAGACCYACTGAAGTTTAGCTGAAATCCACAACTGAATCACAAAGGCAGSAAGAACATGGAAACATTTCCATTTTCAGGCTGCAGAATACACAGCAACTACTTTGCCAAGCTGCACTGTTGGTCTCTTTAATCRCGTTTCTTGGTTCTTTTTGCAACACCCTCGGAATGCCTCGGAATAAGGCGTCAGGAAGCCCGAGGCACATCTGACACTGCCATGGGTTAGGTTTCCCTACACTTCCCTCAATTAGTTTTTCACTTGTGCCCTGAATTACTGAGGATTTCCAATGTTTGTGCTGAGCATTAAGTGCCTGTGTTCACTTCAGCCCACAACCATTTGCAGAAGGCAAAGCTCTCTGTAAAAACACACCACACCAGAGAGTCCCTCTAATTATGCCTTGCCCATTGAATGTGTACACTGTGCAAAGAGAAATTAAACAGAAACTAATACCAAAATACTTCCACAAGCTCTYTGTTTCCCTGTGGCTGCAGCTGATCCTCCCCAGTGCTGCTCTACCAGGGAGCCCCTTGTGCACGACCTGCTCTCTGAAATATGGAACAGGTACTCCCACAGGCTGCTGCAGGCATGACCCTGCATTTTCAAATTCATTTATTTGGCTCACAGTCCAAGTACTGAAACCATAGAGTCCTTTTTTGACTTTTTGAAGTATTTTGTAAGAGCTTTACTAGCTAGTGATATGAGTGAAAAACTGCTCAATCCACTTATATTGTTTTACAGGAAAAAAGTTTCTGGTTTTATGTCAAGAAAAGCTTCTCTCTATTATTTGGGGTTTTTTTCRCTAAATGAGTAATCACACCCAGAATTGGAGACTGACACTGGGCAACTTCTTTCTCTATTTTTTCCCCCTAATTTGGAATTATTTACTACATARGTATAGGTCTGTTTGGAGAATATGGGTAACATTTTATAAACAACTTTTTTTTTAATTACTGGATTTAATGGGCATACATCTGCATCCAATATGCCAGTTTGCTTTTGTTTCTAATCATCTTTTTAGGATAATCTGTGAAATTARTKAAAATAMGMTTTTTTATTCACTTTTTRTATGTTCCCCAACTATAGTTAGACAAAWAATTTAGGTCTTGCATCTTTGAAGCATAAGATAGTTTTATTTGGGGTCGGGAGTTGTTTGTTTATTTGGGTTTTGCTACATTGTAATAGCTCATATTATTTCCAAAAATATTTTGAAGTAGATATAACTAGGTTTGTGGCTGCCCATGTCTACACATAATGGTCTTGTAAACATCTTTCCTTCATAAAGAATTAGATGTACATTTAGCAAAATTAGAAGTGACACTGTATTTGAGGAGCTGCCTCAGAAGGCAGGAACACCAACATGTTTTACCTTTCAGATCTGCTCGTCAAGCCCATTACCATCACCAGAGGCACATTTCCAAACTTCCAACACTGCTCTTCATCTCCGGATCAGATCTCCTTTATCTTTTCCAGCTTTGTATTTTTGTTAACCAACTGTCCTGTGTGCAAGCTCTGTGTGTTTATTTGTTGATCATATACTTCTACTCCAACCCAAAAAATCAACTTATATTCGCATTATTTTGTACATACACAATGGAAATTATTTTACAATGTGCATACACACAGGAAAACCAAATTCCTCAYGCTGCAATAGATGCCTTTTAGTTTTTTAAACATCATCTTCATGTACATGTATCCTCTACAAATTCACYTTTCAAGGAATATTAAACAATAAACAATTAAAGGAGCCAAACAGTTKAAGAGACACACAATAGGAGTCATAACCTTCACTTCTAGGGCAAATTCAGATTTGGCAAGGGAGTTTCATTATTCCTGATAGACCTGATGAAATGTCAGCAACTCCAAACACTCAAAAAGCACCTGCACCTCCCCACCAGCACCCCCACTCAAAGGCTGACCCAAACAGGAGCCATCCAAGGCTGGCCCTCACTCTTTGAGAATTAGCTGGGAGAAGAACATAAATAACATATCTGGCATGGAGACATCAGGAGAGGCTTTGGGTTCTCAAATCCTGCTGCTGCTGCTCCAGGGATKTGAAAAAGCACCTCAACTTCTGAGGAGCATCAGGTGGCAGCCTCACCTCCATCCTCACAAATCTCCCCACATTTATGACACAGTCACACACCCTGTCTGTGAGCCAAATGAGCCACTCTGTCCCAACACTGTCAAGAACAACACAGTTATTAAGGAATTAGTAACACTCCAATATCTTACTCAGAAAGCACAATCCCTCCCAAAAAAGGAACACAGGCTACTACAGTTTGCCACTGATGTTGCTGGAATTTTTTCCTAACCTCTAAACAGGTTTTCGAGAGTAAAACCCAACACTTTCTTATAAGTATTTGTCTGTTTATCACAGAAAACATAGACAGAATTTTACTTTCTTCTACTATCTGTAAAAATGCTTAACTCCAGCAATGGAACATTCTTACTAACATTCCAAATTCATTATATCAATATAAAAATGCACCTGCTAGTAACAAYACATTATCAATAGCAATATAAAAATAAAATTGCATGCACTGGAATTACATATACTGGTAACTCCTTAGTACTGATTACTCATTGTTTCTGTATTTTCAAAACACTGGATTCTTCCTATGAATATTACAGGGTTTTGGTTTGGTTCGAAGGTGAAATCTCTCCCAAGACTCCGAGGCATTGGAAATAAAAATGGAAGGAATGTAAAGCACAGGACATCGCGTAATCAGTAATTTCTTAAATTTCTTTCAAAGACAGTATTTTATTTAGGAATAGGAGAACGGAAGAAAAGAAACAGTGAAGCCTAAGTAGTAAGTTAGGAATTCATTGGCAACGTAGGCCTGATAAATCCCTTGAAGAGTTTGGGTTTAACATCAAGGGGTGTACTTCAACCAGACCCACACAAACTCCAAAAAACACCAAGGCATAAGCCCGAAGGCAAATTTAAAGCCTAGCAAGGGTGGGATAAAGCAGCCCATTAATTCAATGCACTGAGGAGCTAAACAACCCTCACTATCAAAAACCACAGCTGGAAAACTYTATTTGCCATCAGAAATGTGATTTCTGAAATCTGGATTTCCTCAAATTGTAATTTTCAATTGATATTTGCACAGGAAAGAAGGTGGGGCAAAAAAAGTGTGGTGTCACAATGTTCTTCCACAGGTGACTCCAGCTTAAAAATAAACCCTCAAAAACACTGGAACTCTTGCTCAAAGAATGARTGAGAGAACTTTGGAAAGCCTAGAGAAAAAAAAGGGCAAAATAAATTATTTTATTTAAATTTCTGTTCTTTTATCACAAACTAGGCTGGCTTTCCTTGAGAGTAGATGTGTATGTCAAAGCTGTGTGCAGCTAGGGCTTGGAGGACCAAAGGCTTCTCCACAAGAGGCTCAGGTCATTCTGGGCACAGGGAAAGGAGGGCCAAAGGGAGAGYAAAGGAAGAGCTTTAGGGATAGAAACACCTTCAAAACAGAAAGGCAAGAGGCCAACATTATCTGTGAAAAAGAAACATCAGCTCGGTTTGGTTCTCCTGGGAGAGTGGGCAGTGGGCGATGAGGAACAGGTGGAAAAGTTAAAATACTGACTTTTGACTCTTAGCCTATCACGTGACACCTGCATCAGCAAACATCATGAAATTAAAAATCAGGGTACAGTCACATAAAATAAGTTATGGAAGAGTCACTAACAGCATGTTTCTACAGAAGAGAGAACATTTCAGCAAAGCTCTTCCTACCCTAAGCCAACTCCACTAAAAGACTTTCATTAATGAGTGCTATGTAGAAATACAGAAGTGTACATGACAAATCAGGAAAAATTACAAGCCCTTCTGGGGACAGGAAGAGAATAAGGAAAGTTAATAACAGAAAATTCAATACAGGCAAATGTGGAGTACCATGCTCAGGACTAAGAAATCAAACACACAAATATGAAATGGGGAATAATTGGCAAGGCAGCTATGTTGCAAAGAAAAACCTGGAGGGCATGTGACTGCAAAAATGGATTATTTAAAAAACAAAATAAAACAAACCCCCCCATAAAAACAAACAACTCCCCCAACAATGGCAACAATAAACAGGCAAGTGTTCCAGGGAGTATTAACAGCATTGTTTTATCTATATTATGTCAAATGAAAGGTAATTATTTCATTCTGCTCTGGATACGCTACTAACAATATGGAGAAAAAACAAACAGTCCAGAGGCAAGAACCACAGAAGGTGTGAAAGGGAAAAAAATAACCCACCACAAAAACGTTCAGTTTATTTTTATATCTGATGGAAAATGAAAAGCTAGGACTCTATGGTCCTGACTACTGCCATATTTCAGTTTCTTAGAAAGGGACATTTTATGTTCTCACCTTCTCCCTTCCTGGAACTGTAAGTGAGAAATACCTCAAAGACTAGAGAAGCACGGACAGAGGTCATCAAGATTTCTGGATTAACACATTTGTTGATATCTGAGGGRGATTCTCTCCCAGGAGCTGAAACAACACCTGCCCACTGCCTGAACAACCTGGTGTTAGGGGTCAGTGGCTCCACAGCACAGAAAAAAACCCTCAGCTGTGACTCAGCCTGGACCAGCAGTACTTCCTGGAATGTTTGTGCATTAAAGAAAGCAGGAAACAAGTGGTCCTAACCCCAAGCAACCCAGCTGGAAGGCTCTGCAGACGCAGCTCCTGAACCCTGATGGAGAAAAAAAGTCATCTGGTTTTGCCCAAAGGAGCCTTAGCAGAWAATTCTTAAAAACAAGGTGTTTTGAGCCACTGCTCATTACCTGCAGAGCACCACACGAGGCTGTGCAGGGCAGTGACCCTTCCTCTGCTCAGCCACCCCAAAGCACAGAACCACGTATTTGTGAGTCTCTCTCCCTGGGCACAGCAGCCTGGAGGGGCCCTGCTGCAGGTGAGTGTGCAACTCTCCAGCCTGGATCATTTCGAGTGCATTTCCCAGTTTGAAGTGCATCCACAAGAGAYACAGCAGTTTCACAAAAAAACTACATTTCTACAAGTTCCTTTGGCATCTCATCCTGTGGCAAGAGAGACAGTGGAAGCTGTCTATATGCATTTCTGGTTTATGTGATACTCCAAGGAAGAAAAATAAAATAAAATTCAGGGCTACATAGCTCAAATTGGGGACCCAATAACCAATAAACATTTTTGTRTTTTGCTTTTCTGCATCTTAGTGCCACTTCCAAACTGGCTGTCGGTCAGGAGTGGCTTGATGCCTATTTTTAGAGGTGAAGCTCAGACACTGTGGAGCTGGGCACCAAAGAAACAACACAATCTTCCTGTAGGAACAGCCGTATTATGAAACAGCAAGGCAGCCATAAGGCACGAACCGCAAGACAGCAAAATAGCAAATTATCAAATAGCTGCTCATTACCAAAACAATGCTCTTCCCTGCACAACAAAAACCCCAGAGCTTTTTTTTTTTTTTTTTCCAGAGGGGGGAGGAAAAAAAAAAATCAGTGAACATGCAAATGAGGGCAAAGTGAGAAATATGCTCCGTGTATATCTGCATTTTCCAAGTTAAGAGAACATTTTTGGGAATGCAAGTACAGTGCCCAGACACTGCGGAGACACACTGTTCCAGCTGCTTCTGAATGGCAAATCCTACCCCTCCCTCCTGGGGCTCTGACACCCCTGAGACACACACAGCTCCAGGACTGCCACACACCCCTCGGTCTGCTGCCATCTCATAGGTGTGGGTCGGATTTACCTTGGAGACAACAAATGTTACACCCCTGCTCGTTCAAGTCCTTCCTGGCAGCAAAGGAATGGTCATTTCCCAGCACCTGGAGGGACAGAATGTTCCTCCTAGCTCAACAAAAGCCTCCCACTTCCTGACCTGCCTCCTGGCTGTCCTGGCTCTGCTCCCTCTTGCCAGGTCTGCGTCCCTGGTCCACATGCTGCAGCCTCTTCCCAGATCCCTGACCCCAGACCCCAGATCCCAGATCCCTGACCTCCAATCCCTGATCCCAGATCCTCAATCCCAGGGCCAGTTCTCTTAGGGAGCAATTCCCTGTCTCCCCTCTCCAGACTGACCATTTCCATCCCGTTTCCTCTATGCTCCCTGTCATCCCTGTGTCCTGGCACCTCACAGCTGCWGGTTCCAGCCGCTCACATCTCCACTGTCCTTCCCACCCAGCCCGTTTTCCTCCCCTCTGATCCCAGGATCTGCTGCCTCCCAGCGAAGATGAAATATTCAGCGATTACAGTCAGTAAGCCCTAAGCATATGCAAATGGATCTTTTTGAAAAGGCTTGTATCCTGGCTAWATTCAGATGCTCTGTCATGCAAATGGGAGAAAGACACATCTCTGGAATCAAATCCCTCATCCTTTTCTTTTTCAACCCGATTTCAAGTGTTTTGAAGGAGAGGGGTATCACTGGTCTTCCAGGTAAAAGTTGAGAAAACTTTTAAAACATTGGAAAACACCTATTGTCTTTGCCCAGTTTTCAAAATGGGCCACARTTGAACTGAACTTTTACACGGAAAAAAAAAGTTACATGAATCGGCACAAGGCTTAAATATTGCACTGTAACTTTTCCACCCAAACAGTGGAAGTTTGGCAAAGTTACTGACATCTTGGCTGCTTTAATACTTGTGACAGTATCATATGCCTGTAATTTAAGTAGAATTAATTTTTTCTGTTTAATRTGAATGGCAGCACGTACATTACCTAAAACATTTTCATGTGCTCCCAAGACACCTGTGCAGAGTAAATGAGCACCTGAAGCACATGGCCAATAATGAATACTGATAAATAGCTACTATTTGCAGAGCCCTCCCTTCTGCACACTTTATTAAAATGTATATTCTTGTACAATGCCTGATGTTCACAATCCCTGAGCAGCACAACTGCAACTTTTACAAGTTAGACCTGATGGATACATGTCAAACCTAAACTTTACAAAACAGGCAGGATTAAACTACCAGATTTGTCTTCAGAAGTGGGGGGAGAGAATTAATGCATCTTTTACCACCAAAATTTTAAGAAACTAGCTGGCCACTTCCCAGGGATGAGTAGCAAATTCATCACTGAAGCCAGTTAATTTTTATCTGAATCTTATTTTTACATAGCTTAGAAACATTGCYGTTGAAAAGGTGACTTAACTATGTAAACTCAGGCAATGCAGTCTTTTCAAATCTGAGGGGGAAAGAAAAACATGAAAGAAGACACCCAAAGAACTCCACTCATACAAAGGAACTGTGTACATACAAACAGCCAACATCTCAAAACAGACCTGAAGAGAAGCAGTATTTTGATAAGGCACCCTTTTATAACAAATCAAGTCGCAGTCTCTAGTCATCCAGTTAGTTTTTAACCAAAATCCGGGTGTCTGCCAAGCCCCAAGAAGGTTTGGGACTTCTTGGGAAGAGGACTAGTTTGGAAGARCACCGGAACATGAAGAAAACTCAACTCAAAACATATATTCCCACCAGAATTTCGTTTTCCTTATATCTTTGTTAGAACTGCTTTMCTACATACCTATTTCCAACTTGAAGTATTATTTATATATAAACAGATAGATACATTTGCAAATGGAACTTGCGTGGTCTGGTCCCTTTTTTCCTCAAAGATTAAAAGTTTAGAGAGTTTCACCATTCAGTGAAGTGTGGTCAGGTCCTAATCTGAAATAGTTCTATTTTAAGGAATAAGGGGAGGAAAAAATGAAAAAAGATTGTTCACAGTTGCTGTGACGAGGTAACAATAGAGGATGTGCGGATACTTTTTTGTCTGTTTTCCTTTGACAGCGTAGTCGGGTCTGAGGTGGTGCTGGCACAGCGGTGTGGTGAAGAGCTTCTGTTTAACAGAGTTTTTCCATCCTTGAGCAACCGGGATGGACACAGCCCAAAATTCAGGCACAGCTCTCACAGAGCGAGAGGAAGGGGCACAAAGACWCTTTCTTGTGGTTTTTGTCTCTTCACTTGCCTCTCGCCTCACAGGTACCGTGTGCCCTCACCTTCAGTGTTTCACCCAGCTGTGCTGTGCTGCACCTCTCTGGCACAAAATTGGGTGTTGCTGCCCCCAAATTCATCTACCCACACTTCACATGTGTTGTGAAGCTAAATAATGCAYGCGGTTTACCCCAGAGGTCAAGCAGAAGGGACAAAGAGAGGGACCATAAAACAAATGCCATCTTGGAACTGAACGTTTGCCAAGGGCTATTACAAATGGCTGGCKAAACTTGGTTCGTTTTTATAGTAATTACATAACCTCAAAGGACACAAATACCGAATGCAGCACACAGCAAGACACCGTGCTACAAGACACACTTGGCACTGGGCTGCTCTGTAAAACACATCACAGCAAATATCACAAACAGCAGCTGAACAACACACCTCTTTTCCACACTTGGTAAATAAGCTTTTCACACCCTGGTCCTCTCACTGGCACACATCCTCATGGGGAACACACATGGTCCACATAATCAGGCCATTAAAAACTGAGAGAGTGTGATTTTTTAAAAAATTTATTTCCTCAATTATTACAAGTGTATTTTG
The DNA here is from genome assembly GCA_002167245.1 of Sporophila hypoxantha. Classification (NCBI taxonomy): domain Eukaryota; kingdom Metazoa; phylum Chordata; class Aves; order Passeriformes; family Thraupidae; genus Sporophila; species Sporophila hypoxantha. The sequence continues at coordinate 1,241,500 of NDFG01000176.1, forward strand.
GAGARTGGTTACTGGCTACATATTTTAGGCACTTAAAATCTTGAGGAGACACACCAGTGTTCAGCTGAATTTTCTGTTCTAAAAARTTTGGTATTAAACATAATTATAATTCCACTTTTCTTGATTAAGTAAGTACTTATTGTATCAGTCAAACATATGTATTTTCCTCTGTGGTTTCCAAATTAACACAATCTCATGCAGAAGTCAGAGCTGTATTTTTGTAGAGGTATTTAATTGGACAGCCACTTCTTTTTGAGRGGAACAAAAACTCATGCATTACCTTGGGACAAGCATTTAATGGCTGTAAAACAATGTCCTAAGAGGGGAAAAAATTGCAATCACGGTTTTTTGGAAGTCAGAAGGAAAGCAAATGAAAATGGCAAGGATGTGATCTCATCAGAAAGAAGAAATTTTAACGGATGAAATACCAAAAAAKCTGGAATGTAAACTATACATAATGGTATTCCACATGATAAAACAAGTCTCAAAGCTTTTATATATATGTATGTATATTTTCCCCCACTGGACGAAGGAGAAAGAGGATGTTTGTAACTCCCAGCTGAGTTAATTTGTAAGGAGATGCAACCATGAAGCTTCTGACCTGTCAGGTCCACGATCTAAAAACAAACCATTTCAGTGTTTTGCACAAAATAATCTACACGTGAGGAGTCCACATTTCCAGCTGTTAGCTCGAAGTGGGAGACYACGTGTATTTAAATCGAACAGCACCATCTAGCAGGTCCTCACAACTTTACTTAGGAGGGCAGTTGCTACTTGACAATAAGTCAGTTTGGCAGGCTTGCCCTGAAAATTATTAAGCATTTTCAGAGCAAACGAAATATTACGTGCTTTACATCACCAAGAACCCCGAAGAAAAATCAGCTACAATGAAAAGAGGACGACTGAAAACTGTTTGAAGTTTCAGCCCCACGACCAGAGCACTTGCGTGTGCGGTTTGCACTGGGTAGCTTTTGCAAAGCAGAATTAAAACAACATGATCTTCATCTGATCCGATGCACAGCAGCCCTATGGATTTGTTTTCAGTCCCACTGTGAGATCCCACTGTGCCCTTCAGTGATTTACCGAGTGCATTGACAAACACCAGCAGCCGTGTAGCACGAGGAAATGGTTTAATTCCCTAATTTTGCTAAGACAAAATAAACAGTGCTTCCACGAGCCGGCCAAGCAATTATTTTTTAAATTATCCCTCCGCTGGAACTAAGAAGTGCCACTAGTTGATCAGATTTCAGAGCCCAAGTTGTGCCTCCCGCTGCATCTCAGCAATTAACGCTCCCCGGCAGGGCTGCCTCTGTCTCCCTCCACTTTCCCGGGGCAAAGTTAGGTGTGAATTGTCAAACGCCTTAAATCCCCCTTCTCCTGTCCAAACAGAGATGCCTGGCCTGCTGCTGTTGCAAGGAAGCGTGCATGCCAGCCTCTGGAATTAGGCACTCTTGAAAAAAGGAAAAAAAAAAAAAAACCAAGCAAAAAACAAAACTAAAAAAAAACCAAAGCCAAACAAAACCAAAAATAAAAACGCACAAAAAGGACTAACCCAACATTAACAAAAAAAAAAAAAAAATCAAAGAAACAAATAAAACCATCAAACCCAAAATTCCTAAACTCAAACATAGGGGGGAAAAAAATAAAAAGAAAGAAAAACACCCAACAAACAAACGAAAAAAACTTTTAGGTGAAGGTTCAAGACAGGCTGCCCGGAGGGAAACTCCTCGGCCGTGCCCGGAGCGCAGATCCCGGGTGCTGAACCCGCTRGGGAGCGATGCGATTTTTGGAACACAGAGGTGCGAACCCGATCTCTGCCAGGCGCTCTCCGCCTCCGGACCCCCTCAGCAGCCTTACCCCGACCTTCCCACCTCCGCTACACTTCGTCCCCCTCCTCCTCTTCTTCCTCCTCCTCCTCCTCGCACGGGCTTTTCCTCCCCCTCCACCCCCACCGTGCCAAACCGGCCTCGSTCACGCCAAGTCGCGGCCGCTACAGGACAACTTGAGGAGACGCCGTCCATTCCCCACAAAACTGCGTTTTCCTCCCCGGTTCTCCCGGCGCTGCCCGTGCCGGGGGCACCCCCAGCCCTSCCCGTCGGGCAGCGGGCAGGAGAARGCCGGAGCGCGGCTCGCCCGGGCGCGTTATGCGCAATTAGGAATAATAAAAAAATCATAAAACCCCAGCATGAGTTCGGGCAGGCAGCGGGAGCCGGGGGGCCGCGGTGCCCGCTCCCCTTTGTGCGGCGGGGCGGGCTCGGAGCCCCCCGAGAGCGAACAATGGGGGGCCGCGGCAAAAGTTGCGAGGCGCCCACTTGGGACGCGGCCCCGGCCCCCTGCCCGGGCTCTTTGTTACCGGAGGGGTCCCGGCACCTTGCGGCGCCGGGCTGCGGGGCGGGCACGGGCGGCTCTGAGGGGGGACACCCCGCCGCGACCCTGCCCGAGCTCGGACACCGCGTCCCGGCGCGGGGACCCGCGTCCCGCGGCCGCTGCCCGCSCCCCCGCGCCCCTCTCGCCCTCACAAACTTTGTGAGGGGGCCGCGCGCGCGGGGCCGGCGGGCGTGTGGGGCGGGCCGGGCCGGGCTGTGGGGAGAGAGCACTCACTTCTCGCGGGCCTGGCTGTCGGACGGGACGCTGCTGTTGCTCTTGCCTTTGCCGTACATGCCTGCGGAGAAGCTCCCGACTGTCACGCACCTGTCAACCCATCACCGCCTCCCCGGGACCGGCCCCGTCGCCACGGTGACGGGCGCCACACGCGCCCGCCATTGGCCGGGCCCGCCCCCCGCGCGGTGATGGACGGGGCGCGCATCCGGCCGGGCGCGGCCCCGCCCCCCCCCCGCGCGAGGGGGAATTAGAAACGGTTCGAGAAGGATTTTAAACAAGCGGCTGTTCCCGGCGCCCGCCGCGCCCCCCGCCGCCGCGCCGCCGAGCGGGGAGCGCGCCGGAGAGACGCAAACTGCGGACCGGAGTCGTGGCCGGCCCGGAACGGGCAGCGCCCGAGCGGCCGCTCCGTGTCCCCAGCCCGACACCCGCACCGAGCCCCCCTCCCCAAAAACACCGTCCAAATGCACCCCCGAGGGTCTCTCCGCACCCCTCACCCCCAGGGGAAGGGACCTCTCCCCAGCGAGAGCCGGGACCGGGCTGGAGGTGGGGAGGAAACATTTCCTGAAGCGAAGCAGCGTGTCTTAGAGTAGCTTAAAAAATAATAATAAAAAAAAAAAATTAAGAGAAAAAAAAAATAAAAACCACCCACGGTCTGAAGAAAATTCAAGGAAATGCTTTGCTTTTTTTTTTTTTAAAGTTACATGGCAATAATTGAGTGCTTCGCAGAGACGGCAGAGAGAGAGAGAGAGAGAGAGAGAGCAGCCACTAGGGCCATTTGTTACTTGATTTCTCTTTTTTTTAAGTAGCCGAAGCTCTGGAATTTTTCCGCTCTTCCTCCTCAACCACAGTCCCAAATTGTGCAGATATTGGTGCCCTGCTTGTGTTTAAACTGGGGCTAACCTTGTAAACCCACTCCCGTGTGCGACCCCTGGGAGGGGGCTTTTAGTATTTCGATGTTTTAAGTGAGCAATGCCAATTTTTTTTTTTTTTTTTTTTTTTTGTGTCAAATGCACCCAACATCTATCTCCCCACCGTGTCAGGAACAACAAGGGCCACGAAAAAAAAAAAAAAAAACCAAAAACCAAAAAACAAAAACCCGACCAAAATTCGAGAGCAGGGAAGTTGTGCCAGAGCGTAGACCACCAGCATCTGTTTATCATTGTTGGAGCTGCAAAGGGGGAAAAAAAACATCCTCTGGAGCGGAGGGAATGGTTGGTGAGGTGAAGCTGGGGAGGGGGGGATTAGGAGAGTATTAATGAGCGGCTGGAACAAATTAGCGAGGGAGTAGCAGAGACAACAGGAAAGGAGTGCGAGGGGCTGGAGAACCCGAGGTGCTTGTGGCAGTGCCCTGCCCGTGCTCCAGAAACCCACCCCAGAGATTCATCAGATTGAAACACACGGCAACAAAAGCCATTTTGTGCCAAAGTTGGTTGTCTTGGGCTTTCACCCCATTACACGATTTAAAAAAAAAAAAAATATTTTTATGGACAGCGTGAGAGTGTGGTTGGAGTGGATGTAGGGAAYAGAAGTAAATTAGGCTGACATCATTCACCCTTGGTTGGGACCGAGGCTCCTGCTCCCGAGTTACACCCAGGAAAGCAGAGGAAGCGYGTTATGGTGTGAGGAGAAAGTGGGAAAGGAGAAAAAGAGGGAGGAAGGAGTGAGTGGAAGGGAAGGAGAAGCCGGCAGAGGAAACGAAGGATGCGAGGAAGAAAAAGCAAAGTAAAAGCACAGTGCACGGTGAATTTGGGGGGAAAAGAGCAGGGAGAGAAGTTGCTGCAGGGCGAGCCTAAGGGAGGCGTTTTGCCCGCGTTGGGGCAGAGGKATTGTCACAAGCGTCGTGGCCGGAGCTGAGGTGGCGGCTGGTGGCACTCGGGGTGGCAGGACAGGGCACAGAAACAGGCAGAGAGAGGGGGAACCAGGGCAGGGAACAAAGAAGGACTGGGGTTCTGGGTGAGATTTCAAAGCAGGCTGCTGAGGAAAGGCAAGGAGTGAGCGTGGACATCTAGGCCGAGCCACAGCGGCGGCTGGAACTTGGGTTGTGAGCAGAACTTTGATCCCGGCGCTCTCCTCGGCCTTGGCYAGGGCGGGATGGCCCATCAGGAGGGATAACTCCTCTCCAAGGCTCCCCCCTGCCGCGGGATCGCTTTCACACCCAGCTGATAAGGGTGGCGAAACCTCCCCAGGCGGGCGAGGCCTCCTCCGAGGCTTTGTTTGCCTCGATGGTTTTGCGGCGGGCGAGGCCTCCTCCGAGGCTTTGTTTGCCTCGATGGTTTTGGTTGATTTGTTTGTGCTTTAAGGGTGGGGGGTATTTCGGGAAGGCGGCTGCGTCAGTGTTGTGTCAGCCCTGTGAGGGGAGAATTTGTCCTTCTGGAAAAGGACAATGTTGAGGTGTTTCCCAYAAATGTGGCGGCGAGGTAGCCGCCGTGTCCTTTGGGTATGCGTCCCAAGACGGGACTTTCGCAGCTGAAAACGCTTTGTTCCCGTTTTCCCTGTGATTTATTTGCGTCCCTGTGGTTTGTTTTGGCCTGGATGGGTTGTGCAGATCAAGTTGTGCAGATCAAARTGTGATTTGGGACAGAGCGGGCTGAACTTCGGCAGGGGCCCCGCCACACGAGCGGGACGACCAAAAAACCGCGAAGGCAAACGTTTCAAATGTTCAAAATTCTCTTCACAGGTCTGCCTCCCAAGCTACCATTAYCATTCAGGTGACGGCTTGGTAATTTCACTCGGAGATCCGTCGGCGGGAAGCGCAGGAATGGRGCTGACCCGCATTTTGGGAGCAGGTTTTGGGAAGCGGAGCTGGGACCCGCCGGGTGATGCTGCCCATCCCTGCCCAGGCAGGAGGAACCTGCGGCCCATCAGCACCACAAATCCCCAGCGCCAGAGTGGGGGCAAAACCACAAAACTCAGCTCAATGGCAGGGAAATAACCAGGGAAACCCACCCGGGTTCGGTGTGCCGGGAATTCTCCCTTCGGTGTGCCAGAAATTCTCCCTTCGGTGTGCCGGGAATTCTCCCTCGGGGCAGATTTTTTGCCGGGTGCCCCTGACCCTGCTCCAGGAATTCGGAGCACAAACTCCGCTCCCAGCAGGAGCAGTTGGATCTCGTGAGGCCGGCACTGTAATTAATGAGATTTGAGGCGAAATTCGAGTTTCCGATGTCAGGAACGAGGATCCAGCCTTTGTTACAAAAGGGGATGAGGGGTGGRGGTACTTTAAAGCTTCTCAGTCCGACGCTGGGAAGGAATTCACAATGTATTTTTAGAGTGTTATAAAAATCTCTTACATAATGCTGATTAATTCTTCGGTTTTAGGGAAGAGCACTGGGCTTTGTGTATAAGAGTGTTGGCCAGCTAAGCCACTGAAAAGGGCTGGTTTGGGCTGGATTTTTTTTTTCCCCCTTTAACTTTTTCTTGGATACAGAAAGCTGCAATTATTCAATTATTACAGGATTTTGCTTTTTGTTTGGGCGTGTTATGAATATTATTCTGGAAACTGTGCCTTATTCTTGGAAGTCTTTATCATTTTAAAACATATGCTATGTTATATCACCCTGTCTGAGATATAGGATAGCTCCAAACTGGGTGGTTGGTTTTATTTTTTTCCCCCTCTCTCTTGCTGCAGCTAGTTAGAGTATGGATTAATGTTAAGGATATCTGCAGTGAAACGTTCCTTGTGTGGCTGACTTTAAACAACGTCACACCACAGGATCACACTTTTATTGATAGAGTAATATGTACAATTACTTTGCATTTCTGCCCATTCCGTCGATCCCCAAAAAAKCATTGATTAATCCAACTGGCAGGTCTCACACAGRCCTTTACAAAGGGCTGTTCAGGAAATTAAGTCAGTAAATGCTACTCTCTTTATTTTAATTCCAGTTATCTATACTTATTGCWGTGTAGCTGGGAAGATTTTTTGGGCAAGATATCATGGGAGAGAGAGGCTTTTGTTTAGTCTTTTTCAACAAATACGTGACCGAGGCAGCTTTGAAGCCTTTTCTGAGGAATCCTTCCTCCTTCTGTAGAATGTTTAATCTTCCTGTGGAGTGCCTAACTATGAGACTCCTTCTGCAGACTTTCATTCTGGTGCCATACAGATGAGCAGGGGTTGCTCAGGTGATTGAASGAGTCCTAAATCGTTGCTGGAGAAAGGAGAGAGCAGGATGCTTAGGTCAGAACAAAATCTTTATTTGCCCCTCTTTTCCACCCAGGAGGAGGAGAAAAAAAAAAGTAATTATAGCTCAGGGGTAGGGAGGGATAATCCTTGTGGGTCCCTTCCATCTTGAGGTACTCTGTGATTCTGGGTCTCAAAGAAAGGTTCACCAATAACCCAAAAACCSCTTGCACTTTCTGCTTCCAGCAGGAGCCACAATTCCCTCCTGTCTCTGCAGGAGGAGCCAGGGACAGCACAAATACCATCAGCTGGGAGGCAAAACTTGCTAAGAGCAAACCTTCCACCTCCATTTCTGGGTTTATTTCTCTCTCTGGCTGTGCTGGGGCTGTTCACACACAGTTCAGAACGGGGAAATTATCTGTACAAGGCACCCAGTGCCACACAGTCCGAACCTTGCAATGGAAAAAAAAAAAATGTTTGTGTGTACTGGTTTCCTCCACGGCTTCTTTTCCTGGTGTTTTATGTGGTTTCAGCCCTCCCTGGTGCTGTTTCCACTGGAGGGGCTGTCACAGCCTGTCTCTCTCACACAGACACTCGTGTGTGTGCCTTCGGTGCTGGCTGAGGGTTGGGCTCGTGCTCATGAAGAAAAGTTCAAACCCAGCCTTCCTCCTCTCCCCAGTCACATGGTTTGACTTCTAGAATGGGAATTGATATTTTCTTGGTGAAATGTATTTGATGATTGGGATTAAATTATGTCTACATATATATAAACACCCTTAGTYTGCGAGATCTCCCAGATTTCATTGGTTAGCTCGTTGTTTTAAGCCGTTTGATGGAAATTGTATTTTACCAGACAACCCAGCCTGTGGGTGAAAAAAAAAATAGTATGAGAAAAAATACATTGCCTTAGTTATTAATCATTTGAAGGATAGCTGAAAGTCAGCACTGCTGGCTCAGTGATGTGTCACATCACGAATGTGGCTCCTCCTGCTGCAAGTGACAACAAACAGGAGAAAAACTGCATGAGCACAGGGGATGCAGGTGGATGTGAGGCTGAATGGGACCCTGATCCTGCATGGAGCTCCACATGGGCAGATCTCTCTGTATGATGTGGGTGCAGGGATCTGTGGCAAAGGACTTTGCTGCTGAAGTGCCTTAGCTGCCACTTCTAGCAGTTAGTGCTGTGCTTAAAAAAAAAAAAAAAAAAAAAAAAAGCCCATCCAGAAATCACATTAGCAGCATCAAAATTGCTTTTATTTTCAGGGTCAGTACCCTCAGCAATATGTTGCAGGAAAGGGTTGATCCCAGTATGGAGCTGCTGATAATTCCCGAGTTGGTTTGACATATGCAGGCTGCTGTCGACTTCAACAGGCTTATTTAACACATTTGTTTCTTTTGGGTTTAGGATTAGCCAAAATGCAATTCTGTGAAGCTGCACTGATGAGGGTTGCCTGCAGTGGGTTGTGGGCCTGGCAGGACTCAGGCTGCACAAGAATGACAGCAGAAACTCTGCCCCTATAGCCTGGGTTTAACCATAGTTAAGCCCAGGCTAAAGGGGCAGAAGGCTCAAGAATTTTACATTTCTTCTTCAGAAGCCTCAAGAATMTTACATTTATTAAAGTCTGCTCATAAAAAAGAGACTCCAGAGCAAGCAGTGGRGCTCAAAGTGAAGATCTGGGAAAATAAATGGCCCAGGCTATCAGGCTGTGACAGCTTTGGCAAACCTTTGCAGAGTTTTACAGAACAAACACGCGCGATGTTCTCTTCTCCGGGTCGGTCTTTGCATCAGAAGTTCACACCCAGCTCAGAGGATGGATGAAATGGTTCTCTCTCTCCCTCTCCACATATTTGCTGAGCACACAGTGGTGAATTAAGTGCCATCCCTGTGCTCAGCACACCCAGCCCCTCTGCAGCTCTCCTGCCTTCCCCCAGGTGTGTGAGCCACAGGAGATGGAGATCATTCCAGCCTGCTCCCTGGGCTTCATATTCCAAGGAGATAACTTCTCTGGATCTCAGGAATCACAGGGAATAAAGAAACTGTCTGTGGGCCTGCTCTGCTTTTCAGCAAGTACAAAATGTGCCAGTGGACTCTGATAACCCAGTGTGCCTCTGCTGGTTTTCCACACCAAGATTTGAGTCCTTCTGCTTTTAGTGACCCATTTGAGGCTTTTGTTTTCAGCTAAGAATATACAGAAAACTCAGGAAATTTCACTGTTTTGGAGCCATGGCCCAAGGAGGGGGTGGTGATGATAAAAAGCAGTGGCACATGTCAAATCCAAGTGGTACCAGGTCTGAGTGGTTGTTTAACAGCTGGCCCAGAGCAGTGTTAAAAGTAAGAAAGGAAATCACAGCATTATTCATTAATTTATGCTTATGTATGTTTTGTTTCTCTCAACACACACACACGTGATATTGCTCATATATATTGCTCATCTGGTAAGGAAGAAATAAAAAGAGAAATTGATACCAGTCTGCATATGTGTTCAAAAGCTTAGCAAATTCTCCGAGCTCTGCTGGGGATCAGGTTTCATGAAACTGCAATAAAAAAATCCTTTTTTACCTTGTCTTTGTGTGTTCTGAGGTGGGTTTGTAAGGTTTGAATTACTGGGTAATAACCAAGAAGTCTCCTTTTCACGAGCCTGCAGCTGGGAAATGGACAGTTTAATATTAATGGGAAGAACAAACTCRTCTCCTTTCTCCCTCCTTTCTTTTCTGTACTTTTCCTTCACAATTTCCTTTTCTGAGATCCCTGCCCTGGAACTGCCTTTGTGGAAGTCCAGGATGAACTACAAACCAGAGGAGTAGAGCCCAATTTTTCAATTTTTCACTTAATCACTGCAGTGAGAGTCAAATGCACCAACTTGTGAACATTCAGGATAGAAAAAATCCACTTCATTGGCGTATCTGCAATTATTTATTTAACTAAGGAACTAATATCACATGAATCTGCAGACTTCCCTTCTGAAATACTCAAAAGTGCCCTGKTATCAGCGTGCCAGGGGGAAATATGGAAATAATCACTCCTGGCTTCTAAGAGAAGGAAAACCCTAAATMGTTGAGAATTCCTTGGCACAAATGATTGAATGGAAGTAACCAGCACCACCAATCTGTGTTTTGGTGTAAATCCACCCCAGGCCCATCCTGGCTTCACTTCCAGACAAGTCAAGTGAGAAATTGAAGTTAAATACCAAGGTTGAGCACGCTGCCACTTTTTTATCTTTACATTTAAGGACTTATTCCCATCCTTTTCCCTTTAAGCCAAGTGCTMGGAATTCAGTGTGATGGATAAGAGAGGACAACCCCAAATCAGGGTCTCCAGGGACTGCTGGGCCTGAGGTAAACATAAAGTTAACTCTTTTTTAGGGATTTCTGGCATAAAGGAGCTCTTGGCACCCGAAGGGCTGTGGGAGCCTGTTGAGAGAAGACATGGGACTGGACTGAGAGCTTAAAAAGGTTTTTATGGATGGAAATTCTCAATTCCTGGGAATAAATTATATACTTGAAAAAAAAAATAGAAATAAAACCAAACAAAAAAAKCCCCTTTGCTGATGACTCCTCTGCTGGTTTTTGAGCTCTCCTTCCTGTGTCTAATCCTGTTTTTTAGGGAGCTGAACACAACGAGCTCCTCTGACCTCGCTGGGTCCCTGAGAAAATAAATGTGAGGAGAGCCCAGACCTGGCCCAGTGGGGACAGAACCAGAASCAGAASCAGAAGCAGAAGCAGGGGATGTCCCAGGGATGGGCAGGGACAGAAGCAGGTCCTGAGCACAGGAACAGGATGCCTTGGGGCTGTGAAACACACAGAGCCTTCTCCCATCTGTTCTCCCCTCAGCTCTCCACATTCTTGCTGCCTGGCGTGGRGTCTCCCTAGGATATCTGAGTAAGGAGGAGCCTGAAATCTAAGGTGAACTGTGTTATTTAAAATATCCTTCTTCTATGGTCAGAATTTACAGCCCAGCTCCGTGAGGCTTGCCTGACCTGTGGCACCCTTTTCCCCCTGGTGATTTAGAAGTGGCCTTGAGAAGCAGAGAGGTTTTAACTCCTTCCATGTTCTGGTTTCTTTTCCCCCCTTCATTTACTCCTTTGCTTAAAAAAAAAAAAACAAAAAAAAAAAAAAAAAAAAAAAAACACAAAAACCCAAAATATTNAAAAAAAAAAAAAAAACAAAAACCCACAAAAACCCAAAATATTCTTCCACCAGCCCAAGGTTTGTCTGCCCAGTGCATCCCAAGGTGTGGATTTCAGAGAGGGAGGATTTTTCCAGAGACAGGAGTTCAGGGCAGGGAGGCAGGGGTGGAGGGCACCCTGATGACAGCTCACTGAATTCCAGACCCTGAGCAGCAAACAGGGATGTGGAAGAGGAGGGATTTTCAYCCTCCCTCCTTGGCCTCGGGGGTTTTGGCCCAGAAAGAGGCAGAAGTTATATAGAATTCCCAGAATACACCCCTAACTGCATTGGCTGTAATGGGATTTTTTACTGCGCAAGGAATGAAATATCAGGCTCTCATTGTTATCTTCCCTCGTGCAGCTGTAAAGAATTTATTTGTGAGTTTTACAATATCCAGAGGTGGTTSCTTTGTACCCTTTTCCCAATAAAGTTGAAATGCCAAAAGTTCTCRGGTTTGTTGTTGCTCTCTTTGCCCAGCACAAAACCCTTGTGGCAATGCTGAGAGTGGCATCTCTGTCTGATCATGAACATCCTCCTAAAGAAACCATCCTGGCTTCCCTGCACAGCTGGGAAATCCTTAAAGTGCCATTTTCCAGGCTCCTCCAGCATCTTGCCACGTGTGTTTCTGGTTTTGGGGACCTGCATTATTTGATGTGTCCCTGGGTCATAATTTGGATTTTAGGCATTCTCTGCTCAGTGCATTCAAATTATCTCATAAGCCCAAAGGTGTCCCACCTTAGAGTGGAGGAAAAAAAAAAACCCCAAGTTATTTAGGATTGTGGGGATAAAAATGCTTCACTAGGAGGAGTTTCCTGGAATACCAAGGACTCAGGGAAGCAGTTCATTTCCATCTGCCAGCTCGTGCTCCCTGGTCTCCTTTTTTACCAGTCCTTAAAGAGTTTGGCCCTGATTGTTCTGGGTTTTGATACCGTGGGTTGAATGCATTTAATCCTGTCAAACACAGCCCTTGTTTTTAAAAGAACACTTTAAAAAAATGGTTAAGAAGTGCTGTCAGTATTAAAGGTAACTTGCATATTGATGGAAATGYCAAATTAATCCAGCGAAAAAATGCACAGTAATAAGGAGATTCCATCTATATTACATTTATCTTTCTCCCTACATGCTGATTCTTTGAAATCAGTTTTAAGAAATACCTTTTTTTTTTTTTTTTTTTTAATAGAGCGGGACTTTTTTTTTCTCTCTTTTCAATGAATTTTTTGAATCTCCTTTCACCTCCATAGGTGGTTGTCATGTCTGGGGAAACAGCACAAGCTAAATTCAGCTGTGGCAGCTCTGATGGTGCTGTCTGCTGAGGAGTGACTCTCCCACTGAAACCAGGATGGTTTGGAACAGTGCAGGACCAGGAATTGCTGCTGAGGAATAAGGAAACAACAAACTCAAAAAAATTTTTTGAAGGCCACACGAGGGAAACAGTGAAGAAAATCTTTCATTTAAACCCTTCCAGTAGAACCTACCTCACAGATTTCCATGGATTTTCAASAGGCACCACCCAGCCCTCTCCTCATTTGAGAAGCACTTGGGCAGAGGGATGTCAGAACAGTAGGGGACTAATAAACTCTTTCAAGGTTCCCAGATTAGGTCTGCTTGGAAATTAAAAATAGATTTATAGATACCAGCATCCAATCTGAAAGCTGTCCCAGATTTCCACGGTTCCAGCGGTGTCTGGCTCCTAACGCAAACAGAAATGCCATAATTTGTTTTCCATCCTCTCTGATGTCAATGTAAACAATCTTTTGGATGGGCCTGGGTGTTTCTCTGCATGGGGACGAAGCTGAACTCTGCAGCATTGTGTGAGTTTATGAGAAACAGAAGGGGAATTGGACAAGCTTGGTGACGTGGTCCAGGCTATCTGAAGCTCAGAGAATGTCTTACACAACCAGGAGCACATCAGAGTTAAAGATGTGTGCTGCACTCCTTGTTTCAGGGCTCATTGGTARACAACCATGTCAGGACTTGAGTTAAAATGACCAAAGGCCAAAGCAGAAGGCAGAGGAATGGCCAATGTTTCACACAATTCACTKTCTCCTGAAAATATTAGCATGTTCTGTGATGATATTCTCTTTATTTCAATATTGGTGAGGAAAGTCAGTTCATACAGGGCCATGTAAAAACTCAGGGAAGGCAAGAGTCACCCCATTCTCCCCTGTTTGTTTCTATTTCTTTCCCATCTATTCCCATTCCATTTAAAAATAACCTGGTGCCTCTTTCCTGGAACACACAGATATATATACACATGTCTATTTATATATATATGCATGTATATATGTATCTACATATGTAGTCTTGGTTCTTGTCTTGCAATTTGAATTTGAATCCCATCAACRGCTTTTCCCAAGGAATTCTTGCATTCAGACCCCAGTTACCAAAACCATTTGTTTATTGCTTGCAAACAATCATRACCTGCTGACAGAGGGCTGGGAGCCCCTTTCTAAAAAGTGACACATTGGAAATGTTTTAGGGCTTATTTTTCAGAAGGAGCTCAGGTGAGTGAGTGAACGTGACTGGGTACAGCCTGTGCTGGTTTTCCAAGAGCTGGGAGTGGGAATTCAGGGATGAGAATGAGGGATGCTGGAGCTCACCACGGGCACCGAGGTGCTCCCAGCCTTGCCTGCAGACCTGGCTCTTCATTTGGATGTTGGAAACATCGAAATGAAGCATCATTTGGAGGCCCAGTCACTCCCTGAGCTGCTCACCACGCAGGGCTCAGCACAGACTGCCGCTGAAATTGCTCCGTGGTCAGTTGTGCCCCTGGGAATTCATTTCCAGGCTGCTGTGAGGAGGTTTGCGGCACCCTGCCTCTCCTCAGTGCCAGAAGTTGCCCAGGACCTTTTCATGCAACAGCAGAGGTTTTTAAAACATGCACTTGCTTAGGCACATTGTTATTCCAAACATCTCGAAGCTATGCTCTCCCTCCTTGTCACCATAGAAATGGTTACACAATCGCGTTCCCCTTCCTCCCACGAGGGCTGCCTGCCTGTCTGGGGAGGGACACGGGGGCTCTCCCAGGCACTGAGGAATTGCTCCACTGCCAGGCACTTCCCTCCACTTCCCCGGGCCCGGCAGGGAAGGAGCAGCTGCCATCCAGACCAGTGCTGGGAGGAGCAGGCCGGGCAGGCCTCCTGCCTCATCTCTGCGGTGGCTCCTTCCTCAACCCATGGCACACCTTGCACTCCCTCTTTTTAAACCTATTTCAGGTTAAATTTTTAAACCTCTTTCAGAATTTTCTGTTTCTGTGTTGAGGAATAGTACGTGACCAGAGTCACAGACTTGGTCCAGGTGTCTGAAGRTAGGAAAATAATGAGCTCTGCTAAGGAGTTATGATTACGGCAAGGCCGCTGTGCCCTTGAGCAGAGATATGGTGGCTGAAAACAGCCTGAGAAGAAGAAAGTTTAACTTTTAAGGTATGTAAACACAAGGTGGACCGGACATATACAGAATAACCAATAGTTAGCTTAAGTTACAGAATATGCATTAGCTTATTAATTACTGTATAAAAGTCTGATGCTGTAATCAATAAATCGAAGCTCGCTGATCTTTCATATTGAAGGCTCRGAGTCTTCCCTCGCCGTAGACAACATTTCTGCCCCACTCTTCTCTTTGGCAGTGTCTCTTCCCTGTAGAAATCATCTTTTTTGGATTTTGGGGTCAGGGTCCAAGTTCCCAACAAGTCCTAAGAACTCCCTTCTSTGAGCACCCCATTCTCCAAGAACTCTCTCCAAACAGAGCCCTTTTCAAARMCCAAACTCTGCTGAGGCTGGTTTTGTTCCTCCACGTCCAGAAAAAGTGACACTGAAGCATTACATAAAATATTCTGCTGCAGTTTGACATCTTGTTCTGAAYGCATCATCCTGAAAAAAAGGGTATTGACAAATAGGTAATTTMAGAGAAGGAGCAAAGCAGAATGTCCAATGTGAGAGGATTTATGTTTTTATATATATATACAGTAAAAATAGCCTGGTTAAAAGGCAACCATGAGGGTTTGGCAAGGTCCCAGCATTTGGAGGCCATGAGAATACAAACACAAATGGCTTTTACCAGTCAATTCAGGGATATTGCAGCTGACTCCAGTAGGAGCTTCCTGAGGGAAAGACGGATCCTTGGGGCTTGCACAGAATAGCTGACTGCAGAGAAAATGGCATAACTAGGCAAACTGTGTGGAAATCAATAATATACATAAGTCATTGAAACAGAGGGAAAACTCCTCACAGCGAACGTCCAACAATGTTCTCAAAGGAAATGGTGAACAGCTCATCCATCAGAACATTTACATCTCATTTGGATAAAAACTGGGATTTTTTCCACGTGGATTCCCCCGGCCTCTGCCAATTCCTTGAAAGCTCCTGGGAGCCTCAGTGGGGTTTGGTTACACCTCAGCAGAGGACCAGCCCTCATCCACCCAGCAGAGAAATATTTCTCCTGGCCTTCTGCCAGCAGAAGCCAGACCTCAGAGCTCATCTTGGTCCTTTTCCTGGCATTTCTCGTGCTCTGTCTCRCCTCTCCCTGTGGTTCTGGTGCCTCTTGCCCTGCCCCACCAAACCCCATCCCCTGCTCCACCCTGCAGCAGCCACAGCTGGAGCTGCTCCTGCTCCTGCTTGGGACCCCCCTGCACAAGCTGAATGCACAAACTGGACCCTGTTTTGGCTCATCTCACCTGGTCAGGGCAGATTTGCTCATGCGAGCTGCCAATTTGTTTATCTCTTGCTCAACAGTTAAGCTTCAAATCTAAAATTCCCCAGTTTTCCTAAGACCTTTCAAGTCAACTTTCAAAGGCAGCCTTTTATTGCTGGGTTATAAAACCCTTTACAGAGAGAAAACTTCAAGTCTGAATATTGAAGCAAAGTGTTTAAAGTTCCTTTTTGGATTGTGAWCCTATCATTAAGGCAGGATGGGAACCAGTTTTCAGCCTGTCCTCTACACGGAGCATCCACCACGCCAGAGTCCAAAGTGAAATCACTTTTTTGGACCACAGAAGGCTTAGAAATGCCACTTGTAATTAAAAACATTGTGCCTGGATCCCTCTGTCTTTATTGAGGTGAAGTGGCCACTGGAAGCAATACAAGTTGAGGCTGAGGAGCAGCAGCAAGCTCTTGTCCTCTGTTTTCTAATATATTTAACTGTTTATGGATGCTGGGGAAGCTTTGTACGTTCTGTACGTTTCAACAGTAAAGTGGATGCAATTTCCTCCAGCTTTGACAGAGATTGTAATAACAGSCAGTGCTCTGTGAGGCCAAGCAGAGCCACCTCTCCCTGTCCCCTCCTCTGTGCCAGGGGAGGTGACTGCCACCCCTCAGCCTGCAGGAACCTGTGAGCTGCTGTCCCGGCTTCCTTTTTGTTTTTTCAGCTTTATCTCCCGTGTTTCTGCTAAAGCCTTGTCTACTCTGTGGATCAGAGACTTTTATCTGCCCGTCTGGAAGGGCTTAGCACAAGGCAGCCCTGATCCTGCCCCAGCAATCCAGCACCAGCACTAATTGCACAGCACTTTGATTCCTCAGAGCGTTGTGTGAACTGCACAGGCTCCTGGTGGTCCCCAAAAAAAGGGTTTGGGTGYGATGTCCCCTGCCATGGGTGCCAGGATCCCCTCCTGGGGATGGAGCTGGGAGGCCACAGGAATGTTTTTATCCCTGTCACAAGCAGCCTCAGCATCCCTGAACTCTTTGCAATCACATTTTTTCAGAGAGATCCCCACTCTGCCATAAGTCCTCCATGCCCAAGTTGAGATTTCCTCCTCATGAGGGCTCCCAAACCTGCTGAATTTGGCACAAAGTTGTTTTGTGCACTCAGCAGACCACAAAGCAGAGGAGAAGTGCCAGCAGCTCGTTAACCCTTGCATCCCCTCCTTTTACCACGCTCATTACATCATTTTCCAATCCACAGAGGCACCACAGGAGAGACCTGAGGGTCAAGTGCAGCATCCCAGCACCCCAGAGTGAGCAGGAACAGGGAATTTCACCTGCTGGGATGCAGCTCCTGCACCACCACGCCAGTCCACGGTGCTTCCCATTTGAACAGCAGCCTTTCATTTCCACTTTTAATTTTTTTTCTGAAGTCCACCTGTAKATCTGGTTGTCACATTCTGTTCCATGGCAGAATCCCAGCCCAGAAGCAGGAGGGAGGCTGGGGCTGAGAACCTGGTGGTGGTCAGGGGGCAGCACAGGTGACATTCACCCCTCTGCCACCACCAGAGTCAGGAAATATTGAAATATTGCAGCCTGCAGCAGGGGTGGGAGGGCTGAGCGCAGCTCTGGTGTGGCACAATTTAATTCTGGCTCTGCCCGTGAATCAGCAGGACCTGGAGAGAGCTGTAAATCCTGGGGGATGTTGCTGCCTGCTGCTGACAGTGCAGGACAGAGCCACGCTCTGTGCTGGGGATGTGCTCAGCCTGGAAGGGCTCTGGATTGCTGCCACCAGAGCCCAAAACCTCCTTGGTGAGGTGAAACCCGGTGTGACATCGCGTGTCTGGTGGCCAGCAGGGTGACAACAGAGGGGCCTGGCCCTCCTGAGCCACCTCTCCACCTCCTGGATTTGCTCTGTGTGTGTGTGTCTCAGCAAAAAGCAGAGGTTCTTTTAGTCAGTCTTAGCTGAACATGAAGGTTTCTCTGCTGTGGCAGACATCTTTTTATGAAAAATCCTTTCCTTAGGATTTTTTTCTCCTGAGAAGCAGAGAGGGGAACAGAATGTAAGCAATGGTTATCTGCTGCTGTGGAATGCAACAGGTGCATCTGTGATTGGTCTCATGTGGTTGTTTCTAATTAATGGCCAATCACAGCTGGCTCAGACAGAGAGCCAAGCCACAAACCTTTGTTATCATTCTTTCTTTTTCTATTCTTAGCTAGCCTTCTGATGAAATCCTTTCTTCTATTCTTTTAGTATAGTTTTAATGTAATATATATCATAAAATAATAAGTCAGCCTTCTGAAACATGGAGTCAGATCCTCGTCTCTTCCCTCATCCAAGAACCCCTCTGAACACCATCACACTCTGCTGCCTTTTGGAGTGCAGGGTGGGGACAAGMAAAGCACTGAAAGCAGGGGTTAACTGAGTCTCTGCTGTCTGCAGACAGGTAGGGCAGACATCACCAAGGAAATCTGTGTGTTATTACCCAGCTTGGTGAACAAAAAATTAWTGTGATTGACACATTCACCAGTTTAAATATGTCTTAAAACACTTCACAGGCAAAATCTGAAAGGCACAGGTATTCCTGCACTGAGCCAAGGAGCTGTGAATGAGTTGTCTTGTGTGCATAGAAAATGTCAAGAAAAGGGGGAAAGGTGTGGGAAATAATGGGGGGAAAACCCCTGAATATGGTGGTAATTCTTTCATAGTTGCAAACAGTCAGACACACTGTTTGCTGAAGGCTGTTTGGTGCTGGAGGAGCAGGGTGGGATGGAGCTGGGAGAACAGGCTTGGGATGCAGCACCTGTCAGAGGACAGGGAGAGGAGAACAGGTCTTGGTAGAAAGCAGAGTCTGCTCAGGAAGGCAGGAGCCTCCCCTGAAAGGAGAATGTGAACCCTCCCCACCCCTCTGAATTGCTATAAATTTTAAATTAAGGGGCTCTCAGGAAAAAATATGGGAGCAGGAAAATAACAGTTCTTTAATAGGGAAAGGAAAAAATGAAAAGGATAAAATAAACAATGCAGTACAGCAGAACAACACTGCAGAGTCAGAGCCCAGCCTGACACCCTGTGGGTCAGGTGTTGGTGGCAGTCCCATTGGAATTGTGGCTGCAGCCCTCCTGCAGTGTCAGGGGTGGTTCTGCTGGAGCAGGGGGATCTGTAGAGAAGGATGGATTTCTTCCTCTGAAGATCCAGTGGAGAAGAGGCAGCTGCTGTTCCTCTGGGGAATCCAGTGGAGAAAGCCGTGCTGCTGTGTCTCAAAGCCTCTGATTATATCTGGGTAGCAATGTTTGAAACCTCAGATTGTATCCAGGCAGGAATGTTTGAAATCTGAGTTATATCTGGGGAGCAATGTTTGAAACCTCAGATTGCATTCCAGGCAGGAATGTTTGAAATCTCTGATTAATCTGGGGAGCAATGTTTGAAACCTCAGATTGTACCAGGTAGGAATGTTTTGAAATCTCTGATTATATCTGGGTAGCAATGTGAAACCTCGGATTGTATCCAGGAAGGAATGTTTGAAATCTCTGATTATATCCAGGTAGAATGCTTGGCTCCTCCCTCTGGGCTCACATCTCCCAATGGTGGTTACAGTTCTTATCAGCCATGCAGGGACATTCAATAGCTGTTATCAGCAATGTCCCCTCCAAGGAGTGTGTGTATTGTGGTCACTCAAAGGGAGAATATAGGGCAAAAGATAATCTGCCATACAGATGGTAATGGAAAACATCTTGCATTGCAATCTTGAGCAGAGCACAAAGCCAAGGGCACTGCCAGGTGTGGGGCTGAGCAGGAGAAGCCAAAATGAGCACAGGGCAGTGCCAGGAGGGTGATGCMGTGCTCTGTGCCACGCTGGGGAGGAGGAGGTGGCTCCAAGGACGTGTCCAGCCTCTTGCCAAGGCTGTCCCAAAGGTGCTGYGGAGGAGCAGGTTCCTCCATCCTCCACTGCCACAGTGCAGGAAAATGACTCCTGGTGGGCTGGGAGGAGTGTGCAGGGCTGGAGACTGGAACCACACAGGAATAAATGCTCAGCATCGTCCAGAGGGAGCGTTGGTGGGACCAGGCCTCCCTGCAGCACCTCACAGGACGGGGCTGGAGAGCCACTGCTAAATTCTGGCTTGTCTCCTGCTGCAGGCACTGCCTTAGCATCTGAAGTGCACGACAGAAATCTGTCCTTAATGATCACTGACCTTCAAACAGGAGGGGGAAGCAAGCCAGACCCAGCCTGACAATATCTTCTCTGAAGATTAAAAAAAAAAAAACAAAACCAAAAAAACCTACCAAAAAAACAAACACCCAAACAAACCCCATCCAAAACCCCCTGTATTTAACTGGATTCTCGTGGAAGATCACGTGTGTGCCACCAGAGGATAAATTTGGAGCATTCTCGGTTTCAGAGTGAATATTTTATATAAACAGACTAAACAGTATAGGAAAAATACAGTGCTGWGCACAACAGCAATGCTCAGCGAGCTAAAAAACCAGACTGGGCCAGATCTTAGTGATAATTCCCAGTGCAACCTATTCTTGAGTCTGAAGTCTCCTGAGAGATACCTTACATAACAGGAAATTGTGGATAATCACAGAAAATACATCAAAGCCATTTCAGATATTTCTAACAAACACAACATGTACTAAATGTTATTTGGAGGGGGGGAAGTGTTGGAAATAAATGTGCAGATTAGCATTTAGGGTTGTAGGGGTTTTTTTAAATTATTATTTCTATTTTTTTTTTTTTTTTGAGTTGGTTGGAATATTTCCTCCAACGGGAGCAGGGTCTGAGGGATTTTCCAGGGCGTGGAGTTCTGAGCAGGCTGTGTGTTCCATCCTGCCCCGTGTGATCTCCACGGGAGGGAGCAGGCACAGGAGGATCAGAGGCAGTCAGGGAACATTAACTGCACACATGCATCATTATGGCTGCAGRGACCTGATGGAAATTTTGCAGGGATTTCAAAACGTGTGAAGCTTTCCCCCGAGCCCTTTCTGTGTCTGTGGCAAAGCAGGAGTGGTAAATAATGCCCTGGGTAGGTGGGAATCCACCACAGCCCCTGGAATTGCAGCTGGGGGTTTCAATGGAAATGGCAAAGAATGCATTAAATTGGGTGTTACAGCCATCCATTCCATGCAATAAAGGGAGGAAAATGCCAGAGTGGCTCCATCCATGGAGCCTTCACTGTGGATCCATCCACCCATCTCTCCATCTGTGTTGTTCTCCTGTGTTCTGGAAGCATTATGATAATGTAAAGGTGGGAAAACTCACATTTACCATTGTTTTTGTGGGGTTTTTTACGGGTTTTTTTTGTGGTTTTTTTTTGTGTGTTGTTTGGTTTTGTTTGTTGTTGTTGTTTGGGTTTTTTTTTTGTTGTTTGTTTTTGGGTTTTTTGGGTTTTTTTTGTTTGTTTTCTTTTTTTGGTTTTTGTTTTGGGTTTTTTGTTTTGGGTTTTTGGGTTTATTTTTGTTTTTTGGGGTTTTTTTGGGTTTTTTGTTTGTTTTTGGGGTTTTCTTTGGGTTTTTTGTTTTTTGGGTTTTTTTGGGTTTTGTTGATTGGTTTTTTGTTTTTGGTTGGTTTTTTTTTTGTTTGTTTGTTTTTTGGTTTTTGTTTGGTTTTTTTGGGTTTTTTTTGTTTGTTTTGGTTTTTGGTTTTTTCTGTTTTTTGTTTGTTTGTTTGTTTGTTTTTTCTTTTTTTGGTGGGTTTTAATTTTCTCGGTGTTGAGCACTGCTAACTTAGCCCGAGCAGGGGAACTGTGGAGCCGTGGGGTTTCCAAGCACGCTGGAGGAATCGTGGCACAGAATCCACCGTTTCCATGGTTTTGCACCCAGCCTGCCTCCACTCTAAGGTCAAACTGGAAAAGTTTCCTGACAAGAGCTGCAGTCTGAGGCTCTGCTGCCGTTTTATTCGAGCTGAGCTGCACGAAAGTGAAATACAACCAAAAAAAATCCTCTAACAGAGGGAGGGAAACAAAAAAACAAAACAAAAAATTCCACAAATTTAGGTTAAAAACAAAAGTTGTGGCGACGTAAGTGCTGTAAGTTTTGCAATAATCCTCCAGCACTTTTTTGCATCCCAAAAGGCTCACAGATGTGACCAGCCACTGCGAAGTGGCGAGAGTTGTTTATCAGCATCCTGCTCCGCAGACGGGCACCTGTAATTCCACTCCAGCTTTGGCATCAGCAGAATAAGAGATCCAGAAAAAAAAAAAAAAAAGAAAAAAAAAAAAACCACAAAAAAAACCAACAAAAAAACCCACGAAAAATCCAAACCAAAACCCCCAAACTCTGCCAAGGCAGGTTTCTGCGTTTTGAGGCAAAACCAGGGACAGGGCAAGCCCTGCCTGTCACCTCAAGGTGAGGTGGGTGATTCTCTCTGCTGGGTGTTGAGGGTGGCTCTGCCCATAAAAAGAGTGGAAATTAATAAAAACCAGCGACTCTCAGCGCTGCTGTTGAGSCCCTGGATGTTTTCCATGTCTTTCCCAGCTCTGGGATGCCCAACACCCATGGGCTTGCTGGGTACCTGTGTGTTTGAAAAATGCTGAATTTCAGTCCCACTCCCTTCCTGATCCCTGGCCTATTCACAGCTTCATTCCTGGTTTGGGGAGCAAAACTTCCTCTTGATTACTCCTTTCTAAAAATGAGTGCCACCCTCTCCTTCATTTCTGCAGGTGGTGAATTCAGTTGTTGATAGAAGCCTCCAGATAAAACTGCTGTGCTCAAGGGGCAGATCTGTATTTCCAGAAAGTCACCTCCATGTTTGTGTGAAGCACCTGCCAATTAATATGCTTAAAAATATCACTGGAGTTATGTAAGATCTTTAAAAATCCTTCTGCTTCTTGACTCTGCAGCACTTCACCTATGACTAAAAGTCATCAAGCTTCAGTGTGCTTTAAAATAAACTCCAAACCCAAGCAGCCCTGATTTAATAGAAGCAAGAAATTATTAACCCCTTCCTCCTGTGCAGGATTTTTCAAACCTGTCCATGTGGAACACAGTCTGATCTTGTCTGGCAGCCCCCAACCATGGTGCCTTAAAATATGACATTCTTTTATATATATATTTATAAAAGTATGTATCATTCTTCATGAATGATGTATAAAAACCATGACCCTTAACATTTTATTGGCATTGGAATGATGATGGCTGGGTYAACTCCAAGCTCAACACACCAAACCAACTGCTCAGGGTCATTCTGATTCCCCCATCCTTTACTTTTCTAATGTTTTTTTATTTTAAAGAAAAGTCTATATSGAAATGAACATCCAGGGGCAAATAGTGGCAAATGGATTTTTTTTCTGGTTTTGAAGGGGGGGAGGTGAATGATTTTGTGTGTCATAGGTGTGAGGAGTCACAAACACATCCAAGCCACAGTGAGCATCAGGGCTGGGAAAACGTGCTGCTTACGGCACATTTAAACACACTTAAACACAGTGGGATTTGTGTAATACAAACATGAAATCCTTCATAGCACTGTTTAATATACAGGGTGTTAGAAATCATAAAGGTTTTCTGGTTTAAAATTAAAGAAATTGGTAAGTGGTACGTGGTGTTTTCTCTTTCAGGAGCTGATTCGGGCTGCTGGCATTAATGAGATTTTTTTTTCCCTTTGTGAGCTCTGGATGAGGCTTTAAGGCAAGACTTATAAATAAATAAACAAATAGATAGATAAAGCCTCTCCCTTCTCATTTGCTGCCCTCWTAGAGGTTTTTTAGGAGTGGAGCTGCTGTTGCTCCCCAGGTGCCCAGAGCTGGGCAGCGCCTGCTCCTCCTGCAGCCTTGCAACRCCAGAAACCCCAAATATATTTAGACAGATGACTCGATTCCCTCACCACAAAGATATGTGAGTAGGAATTGTTGTCTATCTTGTAAAAACAGTGCCACACTTGTGCGTGCATGTGTGGGGCTGTTAAAGCTTTTACAAGGTGCAGGGGAATGCGCGGCTGCTTATCTGGGGCGGGGAGGGATCCAAAAACCCCAAAATCCCTCCCCAAAAATCCCTCCCCGGSCTCGGGGCTCCCTCTGGAAGGCACAGAGCTCTCACACCCTGCACCCAGAGGTGAGCACTCTGCCCAGCTCAGAGGGAAGATTTAGGAGCAAAGCCTAGTTCCATTTACATCATTAAAATCCTAATGAGGCTGTAAATCAGGGCAGGAGTATGGCCGGGGTCGATAGGGTTGGGTGGGTTTAAATGGC
Organism: Sporophila hypoxantha; assembly: GCA_002167245.1. NCBI lineage: Eukaryota > Metazoa > Chordata > Aves > Passeriformes > Thraupidae > Sporophila > Sporophila hypoxantha. The sequence goes on from NDFG01000176.1 coordinate 1,265,203, forward strand.
TGGGGAATTTCTCTGGTTTGGGTGGAAATACAGACCAGAGCTGGAAGGAAAAAAAGGGTTTCACGTTCTTGTTAACATCTGAAGGGAGTAGCAACAACTATCAATTTTGAGTCAGATTGTTTTGCTTCCTTCTGAAAAGGGATAGCAGTGAAAATGGTCGCTGTCCCAAATCACAGTGGCCAGTAAGAAATACCTGAAACTGGGCTAAAATTACTGACAAAAGTTTGAATTTTTTTTTCCCTGACATATCCTTGATAGGGTAGCAATTATAGCTACTTTTGTYCACATTACAATTTTCTTCAAACTATTGACAAAACCTGATACCAAAACCTGATATATTTCCCAAGATGCACCAACAGGATTACATTTTCCATTTTACTTCCCTTTTGTAAGCAAGCTTCAGTATTTCAAATATTACATAACGTGGAATGATCTGGAAAGGCATACATTCACCGAGAGCCCTGGTTTGAATCTGAAGTTTTAATTAATGTGTTTAATTAGTGCTTCAGTGTAAGAGGGCACAGTTCAGGAGCTGGAAAAGGCAGCCCATCCTGCAGAGCACTGGTTTCAGMGGGATCCTCCAGCCAGCACAGCCCATGGAAGCAGCCTCTCCTCGGAGCTGCAGCCAACTTGTTTTTCTGTTCCTTAAACAGTCCTGCAGCACTTGCCAGGAAATGCAAGAAAATAAAATGACTCACTGAAACAGTAGTTGTTTCCATTGGAAATTATTAAAACAAATGGCAATGTTACCATATATTAACTTTAATATTAACATCCTGCGGCACGATTGTTTCTGGTGATGAGTGGCAGCATCTCAGCAAGGACCATTTTGATTTAAAAACGATATTAATGTGAGCTGGTGCCTGATGCAGCAGCAGTGCTGACACAAGGCATGGAGTGACAATCTGCGGACCATGGAAAAAACCCACGGTGTGCTGAGCCAAGCTCGCCTCCCCAACCTGCACAGCAGCAGATCTGTGGTGTAACTGTGAGGCTCTTTGCTCACAGCCACTGTTAATTCCATGTACCACCACTGGTAACTGTGCCTGTGTCACAGGCACGCAGGCAGGATTAATTTTTTTTTCCTTTTTTTTTTTTTTTCCAAAATGTGAGGGGAGTGGCTGTAAAAGGCAAAATTCCAGACAAGGTTTCAGGGCTGCAAGGGGAGAATTTGCACATAAAGGATTGCACTGAGCAGAGTAACAATGGAGTTATACCAGGTTTTTCCTCTGCCACGAGCCGAGTCCAAATTTCTCTGTTTCCTTTGAGAGCTCTGCAATCTCTATTTCCTTGACCTGCCCAACAATATCACAACACTTCCCAGTGGCTGGAATACCACAGAATTCTCCCAAGGAATGGAGAGCTCCCTTTGGGTTTTGCGCTGCTGAAAATGCCAAATATCTGGAATTTTTTGGAATATCTGGAATTGCTGAGAGTGACGGGGCAGGTCTGTGGTGCCCTCTGAGCTGTTGTTCTTTCACCAGGAGCTGGTGGCTCCTAATTAAACACAACCCCAGGTGTGCATGGACACCCTCCTGACGTCATGATTGCGTCATAAAACARGCATAAAAACCAGCAAGGCTTGAAACGAGGGCTCTGGTGGGGGCATTTGCGTCTGACGGGCTGAAATATGCGTGAAATCTCCGAGCTATTTGCTTAAATTGTGCAGTTTCTGTAAACAATCCCAACAGCAAACCTATTAGCTGAAATATCCACGCAAAGTAAACAAAAGGAGCTCAAACGTAGCCAAGTCAAATTCAGCTTTCTGTCTRAGCAAACACTTGTGGGAGCGCTTTGAGAAMCACATTTCTAGCTCTGCCTMGGMTTTTCAGAACTTCTAAGTACTGGTCTTTGCAGAATTAATTAAAAAAAAAATAATAACACTAAATATTAAAGTATGTAAAAGTGTATAAAAGTGTGTAAAAGTACATTTGCTCCCAAACAACAGCAGAAGAACTTCTATAAAAATAAGAGAAAACAAAGCAACAAAGCCAAGCGTGAGTTTTGCCCTTTGTGCTGGATCCAAATTATCAGTTTTCAACCCCAGCCCCTTTTTGGCTGCTTTCTCCCCCAGAGATGCCCACAGCAGAGAGGTGCACYAGTATTCCCTGAGCTGGTTTGCTCCTGGCCGTGCCTGGACACACATCTCGTGTCCACTGGGGCTGTGGGAGCCTGAGCTTCCCCTCACTCCTGTTCTGGGCCTATCAGAAATTGGAATTATTGGGTGAATGCGTGGCTGGAGAGTCACCTCAGCTGCATGATGCAAACATCATCATTTTTTCATCATTTTTCAGCACCCTCCTGACGCTTTGCAGCAGGGTATGGAAGACACGAAGTGGTGGAGGGGAGGGCACGTGGAGGAGACGCCTTTGGGTGCCAAAAATCTGGATTTTCCCCGGTTCTGGTCCAAGGGCAGGTTGCCTCCTAGTGCCACGCTCAGGAAATGGCTGAGAGGCCAGAAACCACCCAGGCCAGGGCAGGTATTTATTTCATCCTGGGTTCCTCACCTCAGCGACATTTAATGCCTGCTTTTGTGAGCGTATCTTAATTTTCAGACAGAGAGTGAAATTACCTTAAGTGCGCTTTAAAAAATAAATCCTAAAAAGGTGGTTTTGTGCACCACAAAAAAATGTTGTTTCTGGTTTCTGTCACGAGTTTAACACCTGTTTTATGAAGCTGGTACCAGGGACATTCTGCATGTTTATTTTCTTACTTCAAAATTTAGTTTAGCTCGATCAACRATTTGTTTTAGGTTTCGGTGCAACAAGCCATTACTGCCTGCATCACATACAGGATGAGAAAAGGAAGAAAACATTRGTCCTAGTTCCTTTCCTTTTTCTCCTGAGAATGTCTTCTGGAGCCACAACTCCTCCATCCTCGTCCCAGAGATGAGATCCATCATCTTTGCCTCTCCTCCCTCTCTTGGCAGAAGCAAACCCGATTTTTTTTTTCATCTCCCACCCTTCCAAATCCTCCAGCGAGAGCAGTCGGGGAATTTCACACCTCACACAATTGCAAAGGCATCTCGGGCACGCTGACAACGCCCTCCTCAGTTTGCTCCAGGCCGAGGTATTTTTGGTAAAGGAGCAGAATTTACGGGATATCCAACATTGGGAGCAGCACAAGGGAAGGGTTTTGTGTCTTCCATTTSCAGCAGGAAATGTTTCCTCATTTTCTCGAGGGGACAGCAGAGGGTCTGCAGCAGCCCTGGGCAGGGCTGGGGGAACAAAGGGGGCACGACCAAGGCTTCACCCAGCCGAGAGCTCCTGGGCGCACACGGGAGCAGCTTTGACTGGAGCAGCCTCACCTGGATCATTCTCATCTGAGCATCCTCATCTGAGCATCCTCACTGCAGCATCCCTCTTGGAGCATCCTCACCTGAGAATCCCCACCTCAGCATCCTCACCTGCAGCATCCTCACTTGCACCATCCTCCTTTGGATCATCCTCACCTGAGCATCCTCACCTGGATCATCCTCACCTGGATGATGCAAGCAGAGTTGTGGCAGCCCCACACCCCAGCGGGGTCGCTCTGCTGCAGCACCCCGGGTGTGGAGCCTCCTTCCCTTCCCCTCCTTCCCTTCCCCTTCCCCTTCCCCTTCCCCTTCCCCTCTTTCCCTTCCCCTCCTTCCCCGGGCACGGCGAGGAGGAGGAGGAGGAGGAGGCAGCCCCGCGGGGGAAGCACAGCAGGAGTGTTCCCTATGGAAACCCTGAGCAGGCAGGCTTGCGGGAATTGCTGGAATTGTGGGAATTGCGGGAATTGCGGGATTTGCTGGAATTGCGCTTCCCCCAGCAGCTGCGGTGGGAGGGTGTGAGAGGAGCAGCCCCAATAAAGTGCATTTTGACCAATGTCTGCTCGCTCTGTTGGGGAAGATGAAACAGGGAAGCCTTATAAATATGATTTGTCTGGCAAAAGATTTGGAGAATACGGAAACTATGAGTGAGATTGCAATGAAAGCAAGCTTTGAGATCCCTCAGTTACTGAACAACTGGAAAACAATGGTGTGGCCACTGAAGGCGATCCCCTTTTGATGGAACAACACCCTCTGCTTGCAGACAGGCCCAAGGGTCAGAGCAGACCCTGCCAGCTTGGCAGAAGGGGCCCAAAGAGGAGTTTTTAGGGTTGAAAATGTTACACTGTATGACAATGTAGTGATTGTTATAGGCTGTATGGAAATGCTGTAGGGTTTGTATCTTGTACTGGATTGGTTAGTGAGAATCAGAATATTCAGCACAGAAGAAGATTTATGGTATTGGAATGGGAACCTTAACCTCTTACTCTCTTACCCTCTCTCTCTCTCATCCTCTTTACTTCTCTTTACTGCTCTGAGCTGTGGCTGGCAGCTCCCAGCAGGGCCCATTACAATAAATACAGATTCCAAGCCCTGGCCTCAGAGATCTCTCATCCCCATCCATCCCCACCATCCCAAACCCCTGATGCTCCCACACAGACCCTGAACACACCAAACCCCTCTGTCTGCAGAGCCTGACACAGCACAAGAAGCACTGGGAGCCTCGGGAGTTCGTGTTTATCCTCAGAAAGTCAAAACCCAGCCCAGGTTCTGTTTCCAGCTGAAGGTGGGGAGGGAGTTGCTGAGYTTCAGCTCTTAAAAATAAAACCAAAAAAAACTGTAATAAAATTGTGTGGAAGAAGAGGTTTGCCTCTCTCCTGCAGGATTCATTACCTCCCCAATAAATGCAACATGGCATTACAACGTGTTTGTATTGTGACTTCACTAGCTTTTGTTATGTATTTGAAATATAATGATATTCGATAATAGTTCATGGCAGAGTTATTTTTAAAATGTATAATAGTGACAGCATTCAGACATATTACAGACTTCATTTGAATGAGAAAAAGTTTATGATTCACTTGCCTTACAGAAATTGTATTTTACTGTCATTATCAAAATTACATTATTTAAGTACTGCACGATTTTCATACCAAATTATCTTTTCACAGGGAAAAAAAATCACTGTGGTAAATTACAGTGTATTAAAATTCTGAACACCATTTTCATATTACATTACAAACATTTTTTGTGCATTGTTTCTTGTGSTGTAGCTTTGCTCTTTCATCAGATATAACCAACATGAGATGCACAAAACTGGACTGAATGGGGGAGAATATACAGGAGATGCTGGGATCTGTTATGCTAAATGTGAKTGTTAATCATCTGTGTTCCATTATTTTTTACCCTCCCAATGAATTTTGGGCCACTTTCCCAGGTCTAGGATGTCACCAGTGTTTTTTGGTAGGCATGGATTAGGTTATTGTGTTAGGGCTGGAGTGGCTGAGAGGGTGAAACCAAAGAAATGCGGCAAAAAATCTGCTTTTTGTGGAGCTGTAAACAGCTTCCAGCAGAAATCTGGAAGTCTCTGCCCACCCTGCTCAGCCCCAAAGCCTGGGGAAGGGGATGGGTTTGATTGCTGGAGCTCAGGGGCGGCTCCTACTGCTCCAGGTGGGTTATTAATGAGGAAAATTTAATGAAAAAAAAAATAATGGCAGAGGAGGTTCTGGCAGCCCAGCATTTATTCTGTGGAACCAATATCAGACAAAAGCAGAATTCATYTCACCCTGACTGCAAAACCAGCAGTTTTTCAAACACACCTGAACCTAACCAGACTTTTTTAGTATTTATCAGAAAAGACTGTGGTTGGAAAAAACAGTAGATTGTCACCCAATGGTTGGCATGACAGTCTGATTTCAGTGGTTGTAAGTAATGATTAATAAATTCATTAATTTAGAGATGACTCAGCTGCTGAACAAGCCAGCTCTGCCCTCCTCACACGGGACATCCCAGCCCCAGGAGGGGATTCCACCCTCACTCCCTGTCCTGGTTCTGTGCTGGACTCTGGGACAAGCCCCACTCCCTAAACCATGATTGTTTGTCTAATTTGTTTCGTTATAAATTATTAATTATAAATAGAATTATTAAATATGCACTTATTATATAATAATATATAATATAGAATATAATATAATATAATATAATATAATATAATATAATATAATATAATATAATATAATATAATATAATATAATATAATATAAATAATTTATATAAGTATATAATATTTATAATTTATATAAATATTTAATGTACATAAGTATATAAATATAAGTAATGTACATTTATATTTATATAATTATATTACAAATAATAAATGATAAATATATATATTTATAATTTAATTTATATAATTATATATTTTTGTATAATTATATAAATAATTATATAATATTATAGATAATATATAAGTACTATTAATATATAATATATAGTACATAATGTATAATATATAATATATAATGTATAATATATAATATATAATTATTATATATTATAATTTATACTATATATAATTATTATATATACTATATATAATTATACATATACATATATACATATACATATGCATATACATATATATATATATATATACGCTATATATAATTATTTATATGATCTAATTTGTTTTATTATTTATATTGGAGAAGCTGCACCACCAGTCAGAGAAAGACCAGGTGAAATAACTATGGGTTGATGTGGAAAGGATGCAGCACAGGATTGGTGGGGACTGAAACTGTGACCCCACGAGAGCAGCACCAGCAGGGCTGATGTGGCYCACACTGAATTTTGTGGGGTTTCACTCAAAAACCAACCCAAGCCCGGTCCCACGGAGGGAGTGCTGAGCTGGAAGGGGCTGGATGGGCTCGCAGGCTGTGGKATACACAGGATTTCAGAGCAGCAGTTCCACCAGGGCACCGAGAGCAGAGTGATGTGCTCCATCCAGCAGCAGCTCCGGAGCCACTGGAGAGGCAGAGCTGCACCTGCCCCGAGCCAGCCCAGCGTTAGAGAGGGCAGGGCAGGCAGGGATGGACAGGSAGCAGCAGCAAKAGCCTCGTGCATTTTTAATCTTGATGTGRGTGCTGCCTGGGCAGGCGCTGAGCAGCGAGGGTAACTGAGGGCAGGGGCAGTGCACAGGTAKAGCTGCCATGGCTGCTCGCTGAGGAGGCCTCAGAAATGGTGAAACCTGGCTTTTGGAGGGAAAAAAAAAGTGGTTTGCCATCAGGGGCAGCCCTGACTGGGAAAATCACATCCTCGCTAGGGAGGCCCATGTGTTCATGCTGGAGGAATTAATTCCATTTCCTCAGAACAGAGAGGGCAAGCACGTAATGTTGGGGAGGGGAACATATTTTGGATTATTCTATGCACACTGTGCAGTGTCCARACACTCTTCRTTTTACCTGCTATTATTTTATCACCATAAATACTCTAAATTCAATACTATAAATACTATAAATTATYCTATAATTATACTATAATATTATAAATTATCCTGTAAATTATACTTTAAATACTATAAATTAAATACATTCAATATACAGTGTTACTGTACTGCCCCAAAATCCTCATCYCCACTGAAAACCAACTTCACATCACCAGTGCTGTGYAATCACAGATAAAACAGGYCTCRTGTCCCAACACCATGGGAGATATGTTATGTCTTGATTCTAAATAAAACCCCAGCTTTTATACAATTCTATAGGAAATACAGTTTTTTTAGCATGCATAAAACAGGATTTAACTTCTGGTAATTTAGGATGCATTCCAATTCAACCATCCAGAAAGGCCAAATGATACATAATAAATGATTGCTGAGGAAGAGGTATCACAGAGTTATCTGACTTGTCCACAGCAAATTATGAACCTATTCTAAACCACAAATGTTGAGTTCTTAATCAAAGAAAACTACTTCCAATAATTTAGCTGCAGGTTTTTATACGTCTGTGAGGACGTACGTCAGTCGGAAAGATGATAAAATGTTTTTGGAAGATCAAACGTTATTTAAAAATTCATATTGCTTTATGCCTTGGAATTGTKCTGGCAGGCCTTTTCATTTCCCTCCAGCACGAAGGCCGTGGGCTCATCTCTGTGGTCTTTGCAGCCAGAAATAAAAACACAGAAATTTGGGTTTTTTTTCCTCATCTGAATGATGACATCACGGGGGGCGTCGCAGCCGCCTCTGAATAYCCGAGGTGATGCTGCTTCCTTCATCCCAGCCCAGGCAAGGCTGGCTCGGGCAAGGGGGCCAGGATTGGGTCCCTGGGAGCAGCAGATAACGAGCCGTAAGCAGGGATAATGGGGTGATCAGAAGACGTGGAAAACGCCTGTGGAATATCATTAAAATCTTCCTGACAGCGAGCGCTATTGTGCCGCGGGATAATCTCGGCGGCGCTGCCGGGGGAAGGTCTCAGGAGCAGCCCCGGGGCCGATCCGGAGCCCCAGACCTCGGCGGGGACATTTCCCCACCTTCACGGGGGTCTGGGGTGAGCAGCGCGGGTGGATTCGCCCGCAGCCACAAATTCCCGGGGATTTCCCCCAAAATCGCTTCCCCACGCAGGCAGCGCTGGGTGCAACTCTCAGGAGCACAGCTGAGCCCCAGCAGAGGCTCCAGAGGCACCTTCCGCCCGGGGCAGGCCTAAAAGAGCTGTAAAAATCCCCAATTCTGGCTGAGCAGATGGGGAATTTTACCAGCGGAGGAGCGGGGATAGGGAACAAGCCCAGGGAAGGTGCAGGTGGCATCAGAAATCCCAGATTTCTGTTATTCCTGCCATGGGCACTGTTGGGAAGGAGGAAAGTTTGACAAGAAAGTCTCACAGATATGTGTGCTTGGCAGAAACATTTTTAAATGTGGAGTCTGATGAAGGAATAGAGATGGAAGCAAGTTTTGATAGAGAAGAAAAGAATTGCTGAGCCAGTCTCACTGGATAACCAAGGAGGCAAAGGGTGTGTTAGTTAGAAGGGGTTTTTATGGCTCTAAGCAAAGGATAAACCCACCCCAAACAAGAAGATGTTTTTACCAAGCAGGAAGAGAGCACAGGCAAACAAGGCAGCAAATGTGGCAAGTAGAAAAAAGCTCTCAGAATTTTGCACTGCAAGAAAACTCAGAAACAACTTCTAGCTTAAACTGTAATGTACTGACTTTCAGTGATTGGAGAACAGCAACATGAATATGGTAATTACAGTAGTTATGATAGGCTGTAGATAATAGTTAAGGTATAGATTGGTTCTGCTGTATTGAGATGCTCAGCAAAGTATATAATGCATTGTAACCAAAAGAAAAGTCTATAATGCACTGTAACCAAAACCAAAGGGTCTCCAGGCCTGCCTGCAGCTGGAGCTGACAGCTGTGGGCACAGCTCTGTCACCCACAGCCCTGGGCTGCTGTAACCTCTTGGATGGAATAAACTGCATTTTGTATACAATAAACTGCATTTTGCAGAGCCCCTGGAGTCCCACATCCCTCATTTGGGCTCTTACAGGGCAGAAAGTCAGGGGAGCTGCAAGCCAGGATGCACCAGGCACAGCATCACACGCTCAAAACGAGTGAGGAAACAGTATTTTTCTTTCTTTTTTTTCCCCCCATGCATCTCGTGCATACCCTTGTAAAACAAAGCAGATCATGTGGGATCTGACAGCCCCTGACAGACAAAACTTGCAGGATTATGAACTTGAGCTGCTGCCTGGCTCCAGAAAGGCAGCAAGACTAAATATTGCTGGGAYGTGCCTCTGCACAAATAATCTCACTCAAATGTTGCTGGGCAGGCACRGGGGATTAAATGCATTTTGATGCTGAAAAACAGCAAAGTACCACAAATGCCAAATATTAAAAATCCCATTTTCCCAACACCAAAGATGCTTTTGCCCCTGTGTGAYTCCCATGCACTTGGGTGTTTTTTCAGCACCTCATCCAGCCCTCCAGCCTGCCCAGATGTTTTATGCTCTGCCCCACACTGGCAGATGCTGATGTGKAAGTTTCTGCCTCCCAGTAAAGTGTTTGTAACTCACTGGTGGAGCTGGATAATTTTTATCCATTACTACATGCACCACAGTCAATGAGATGTAGAGATCCACAGCACTCATCTGAGGCTAATAAAAKCAGATTAAATAAAGTTCCTGTGGTTTTTTGGTTTTTTTAGGTAAATTTATTAAAACCTCAAGATCTGTGTGTGGGGAAAAATAACAACACACCTCCTCAGTTTTTAACCTGCAGCACATGCTGGTCTGTTGGAGAGGGTCCATCCAGTTACTCTTTGTGATTATATTAGTTTAACCCAAAGCAGGATGACACAGTGAAAGGGGTTTCACAGCTGTTTTTTGGCATTTGAAGCCCTGTGCTGTGCTCCTCTACATKATTTCCTCTGTGTTTGCCTCTTCTTACAGCACTCTGATGTTTTTGAGTTTTGTTCCACTCTGGGCTTCCACAGCTCCAGCACAAAGTCTGTCCTCCCCCTGTGTTCTTGCTCAGGGTGTAATTTTCAGTTTACTACTTGAATTTCAACCAGATTTTCAGAGTTTTCCTAATTTTCAACAGAATTTTGAAGGATCACCCTGCCCTTGACCATGACCTGTCCTTGCTGTTACCTTCAGAGGAGAGAAACTTTCTGTACTCTATTACCCAAGCCATGGCTACAAACTGCTGTGCAGGGTTGGAGCAGGGGAGAGCCCCCGGTGTGAAATCCCATTTGATAATCTGCTTCWGCTTGGATAATGTGACACCTGTGCTCTCCAAACACATCTCCAGTAAGCTGATTAGTGATTTCATGTTTCCCTGCCTTGCACACAGGGGCTCTGTGGCTCAGTGGCACAAACTCACCCAGCCCAAAGCTGGGCCAGGGATTGTCCAAGCATCCCTCCTGCTCCTCCTGCTCCTCTGTCATGGAACAAAATCTGCCTGTTTTCACATCACCTGCTCTTGACAAACTCATCCTGCTTTCCTCTTTGTGGTCTTTTAGCAGACTACAAATATTTAAATTAATTAACTGATCCACAACTTTCTCACTTGATTTTGTTCTTCGTACAACGATGCCTTAGAAATGCCTAGTTGTATTTAATATATTTTTTTTTGTCCTGGCCTACCCTTTTTTTTTTTTTTTTTTTTTCAGTTTGACCTAGTTTCCAACTTCCTGTACTCTCTTCTTGTGTTTTAAGCCATTGAAACATGCCTGATTTAGCTACATTCATTTCTAGCCTGCTTCTGCATTGGCAGAGTTTATGGTTCTGCCTTTAATATAGTTTTTTAAAGGAGCTGTCAAATCTATTGGATATGTCAGACCTGCTCCCCAGAAAATCCTTCAATTTTTTTCAATTGAAYAATGACTTCCTGATGACCATTTGTAAGCTGATTGTCCTCCTGTTTTCCTGCTTTCCTACCCCACCTCTGGAGCAGTTAAATTTCTGCATTTCCCCGGGTTCCAGTGTTTTCACACAATTCCATCAGTTTACAGAGGCATCCTTCACTTCAGCAGTGCACAAAAACTGTGATTTTTTTRCCTGTTACTTTCACCCACCAGCTTACAACTCATCCATCCTCTTTCCCACCCAGGCCCTGGGACGATCCTTGCATCATCCTGATATCTGAGAAAACACTCTCTGCTGCCCTCCCCACCCTTCCAGGGAAAGTTATACCCTCACAAATTAATATTCCAGTCATGTAAATTACTTGAACAAGTGCCTGCTATGCTTATTAACTTGCAGTTTTGATCGTGCACCAAGACTTTCAGCCGTTCCTGTTAATTCCCCCACTTTCTGCTGCACAAAATTGCAAGAAATCGAGTAGGTGGCTTCATCCTCCTGCTTGTCCCTCCACTAACCACAAATATCATAATTTTTGGTATTTATAYATATGGTAAATATCCCCAGATATTCCACTTGTAGCCCTTTGGGCAGAGCTTCCCCAGTGACACTGTTCTGACATGCCACAACCACTGCCAGGAGTGTGAAAAATCCTGAATTCTGGCATTGCCTTTTTTCCTGCATTTCTGAAGATGGACATTGCTTTTTTCCTTTAATTTTCTATTCTGGTAATTGCAAAAGGAAATAATCACAAAGAGTCCTACAAAATAATGTGATGTTAGCAGAAGTCATCAAGAGCTCTGCTGGAAAAACTGAACAAGGGACTAAATTCAAAGGTGGTTTTCTAAATGCTTTTTAAAATAAAGCCCAGTTTTGATGAAGTTATGCAAAATGTGAAATTTTCTGCTATTTAATAATATTAAAATTCCCTGGGTTATGCTGAAGCTCCGGAGATACTTAGAGGAGCTATTAGGGAAAATTTGGTGGGATTTAGGAGAGTCTTTCAGCATCTTGTGAAAGCACATTTTCTACCAGATGTTTGTAAAGAAAGGAAAAAAAAAAAGCATATTTTGATTCCATTGAATCATCAGCTGCATGAGAATCTTTGTCTTCTGAAAGCCCCTTAAGCACTTTCTCTGGATCAAATATTAAGAGAAGCTTCCATTAATTAATACCATTTTTTTTTTTCAGTGGATGACAGAGATTGGGTTTGGAGCTTCCTCAGGAAATTTTCTGATGATTTTGTAAGACAGGTTTTTCTTTTCTGTTGTTTTTCAGTTTTTCCAGAACATTACTAGCTGGAGACTGGTGGAGTTMGTAACAGCAGCAGCAGAATGTTGTTTATAACGCAGAACTCTTCCTGTCACAAAATTATGTGAAAAAATATCAAAATAATCTATTTTAATGCCACCCATAATTACCATCACTTAATAAGAGCAGAAGCACATCACATTCCTGTGCAGGAATTCACTCTCTCTGCTCAGGCTGTGCTGAAGCATGATTTCCAAACTCATTGCTGCTGGTGATTTCCAATACTTCCACTTTATTTCACTTTCCTGACCAACACCAATACCTGGCAGTGACCACGACCAAGCCAATATTTACCTCCAGTGGCACTTGGGGACACTGCAGCCACCAAACCCCAGCAGATACASCTGGGTGGGTGTCCTGGGGTCTGTGCACAAATCCCAAACAGGACAGCACTGCTGGGAACTGCCCTGAGCTGTTTGATTTCCCAGCATCACTCTCATTCCATGGTGATGCCAATGGGAAGCTGCCACCAGCTCACATCCCAGGCAGCAGACACAGAACTCAATGGTACAACTCACTTTAGGAGTTTTTTGCCCAATCACACAAAGCAAAAGCACACTGACAGTATTTATATCTGTATAGTATATATTCTATATTGACAGTAGTTCTGTCCAACCACTATCAGCACAGGTACCTGTGGTTAAACAATGCTTGCTTATTTCAAATGCAATACCTGCTTGTGAGCCTTCAAACACAATGCACAGAGCTCCATTATTAAGCTTAGAACTTCCTAATGTCTTGCTAGATAAACTTTCTGTAGCTTAGAGAGTTACTCTAGACAAGCGTTAATGCACAGACCATTGTTCTATTTGTCCTTGCTTTTCTACTTTTTACATAATTTTTCTGCTGACCAATCTCATGGCTGCTGCTTAGCTCCAATCCCAGTTCTGCTGTCTGTGAGCCCTGCCTTTTGCAGCTTTCCCAAAACCCTCTGATTCTGTGCATTCCCACAGGGTGGGTGTCCCAGGGGTCTCTCCTGAGCAGCTCCAGCAGCTCTCCCACCRCTCCAGATGTTTGTGGCCACCACAGCTGCCCACGGGCACAGCTGATGAAACAGGGAAGCCTTATAAATATGATTGCCTGGCAAAAGATTTTGAGAATATAGAAACTATAAGATTGAAATGAAAGCAAGCTTTGAGATCCCTCAGTTACTGAACAACTGGAAAACAATGATGTGGCCACTGAAGGCAATCCCCTTTTGATGGAACAACACCCTCTGCTTGCAGACAGGCCCAAGGGTCAGAGCAGACCCTACAGCTTGGCAGAAGGGGCCCAAAGAGGAGTTTTTAGGGTTTAAAATGTAACACAGTGTGGTAATGTAATGATTGTTATAGGCTGTATGGAAATGCTGTAGGATTTGTATCTTGTACTAGATTGGTTAGTGAGAACTAGAATATTCAACACACAAGAAGATTTATGGTATTGTAACGGGAACTTCTCTCTCTTACCCCTTTTCCTTTCTTACCCCTTTTGCTCTCTTACCTTTTTACTCCCTTACCTTTTTTACTCCCTTATCCTCTTACTCTTTTACTCTCTTACCCTCTCATCCTCTCTCCCCCTCTCTTCTCTCGGGCCTGCTCCAGCTGTGGCTGGCAGCTCCCAGCAGGGCCCTTTGCAACAAACCCCAAATTCCACGGCCTGGCCTCAGAGATCTCTCYTCTCCATCCATCRCCACCATCCCAAACCCCTGACACACCTACACCCATCCCTTCCCCACCGTGACTCCCAGCCCTGSGTTAATTAGCCCAGCTGAGGGTTAATTACAGCCCAGGATGGCAGGTGAAGCCCCAGGACCGAGGAGAGTGGGAGCCAAACCTGCCACGGTGTGCTGGATTCAGCTGGAGCACAGGGAATTGCCTCTCCAGAGTCTGGGCTTGTGCTCAGCACGGGGTTGGTAACCCAGAGATGTTTCTGTCATTTCTGGGCTCACCCAGAGCTGACACAGCCAGGACAGGTGAGCCCAGGTGAGCCCAGGGATGTCCCAGCCCCTTTGGCACCTGCTCAGGGCGAGGAAGAGGAGGGCACAGGGAGGAAGGGGATGCTGGCAGGGTGAGGAAGAGGAGGGCACAGGGAGGAAGGGATGTTGCAGGGTGAGGAAGAGGAGGGCACAGGGAGGAAGGGCATGTTGGCAGGGCGAGGAAGAGGAGGGCACAGGGAGGAAGGGGATGTTGGCAGGGTGAGGAAGAGGAGGGCAGAGGGAGGAAGGGGATGTTGCAGGGTGAGGAGAGAGGGCACAGGGAGGAAGGGTGTTGGCAGGGTGAGGAAGAGGAGGGCACAGGGAGGAAGGGGATGTTGGCAGGGTGAGGAAGAGGAGGGCAGAGGGAGGAAGGGGATGTTGGCAGGGTGAGGAAGAGGGGGGCAGAGGAGGAAGGGATGATTGGCAGGGTGAGGAAAGGAGGGACAGGAAGAGGGATGTTGGCAGGGCGAGGAAGAGGAGGGCACAGGGAGGAAGGGGATGTTGGCAGCTGCTGTTTGTCCTCCCAGGTCACTGTCACTGCACTGGAGAGGTGCTGAAGGGGAGGCAGGGAATGAATTCTCCTCTGGCTTTGCCTTCCTTGGCTTTATCTCAGCCCAGGAGCTCTCTGAGTTTTACCCACCCAGTTCTCCCCCAGTCCCACTGGTGGGGAATTAGCAATTGTCCATGAGGGGCTTGGCAGCAGGCTGGGGTGACCCCAGGACACACAGACACCTGTGTCAGCCCTGAGCTGGTGGAAACTCAGAAATTGCAGCAAATTCACTCAGCCCACAGCCACTTGCCCGCATCTTATCCATGGATATCCTGGCTGGCAAAGTGTCCCAGAGGGAGCCAGCCTGCTGCTGTCCCCKAACAGCAGAATGAGCCCTCCCAGCCAGCAAAGTGAGAGCCAGCCTCCTAAGACAGGGGGCTGCTGCACAGCTGAAAGTTTTGGTGGATGCACAGTGGGTTAAATCAGTCTCCCAGCCTGAGAAACCCAAGGCACCAACAACGAATGCACCCACAAATGTAATTTWAAAAGTGTGCCTCCCCTGTGAGCATTCCCCAGCCGAAGAAAGTGACCTGGCAGTTTGGAGCAGCTCATTAATTTGCAAATTCTCCTCAGCACAAAACAAACAGAGGTGTATCATTGAGGGGTGGGATCTCCTGCTCTCMCTGGTGTTTGATCTGTCTCGGTAGCTGCTGGAATCAGATGTTTCCAATGAAAGTTCAAGGAGCCCTCAGCAGAGACGTGCAGTGATCTGCCCAGTATCTGTCCGTATCTGACTTGTTTGTTCTGAGATTGAGGGAAGATTTGGAACCTAAGGTTTTATATCTCCCTCTGTACACGTTTGCTTTAGTTTATCTGCTCTGATTTCGAATGTTCTTGCCGCTCATAAAAAACGTCTGCTTTCTTTTGTACCTTGGAAACTGCTTGACCTCAGTTATCTGCTGTGGCAATGTGTTCTCTCATCTGAAGTCATGTGGTCTGATAAAATGTTTTCTTTCATTGGTGGTGAGTTTGTAAATACTGATGTTCCACTCTCCCTTTGTACYAAACAGTGGGAGCAGAAGCTGTCAATATTTTTTTTATTCAGCAACAAACCATGAKATCAGCATTGGCATGGCGAGTCAGGGCAGAGAGATCCTTGTGCACACACACTGCCCAAAATGCCCTGCCACTGCATCAACAAGATCATGAGTTTTTTTGGAAACAGTACCTTCAAAGTATTGATTTTTAGTTAGGATTAACTTTTAGAGGCTCAGGAGGGAAAAAAAAACCTCTAGGATAAAGACCTGAAAAGGGCCCTGTGCTTAGAAGTGGATGGTTTCTTCTCATGACCTTCACGACCTTTGGAAATCTTGGAGAGATCCTTGGAGTTTCTGAACCAAAACTCTTCCATATCTGAACTCCATGCAGTTTTCCCAAGTTTCATGTTATTTGTGCATGYGAAAACTTTGGACACACGGTGGCAAATGCTCGAAGCTGCTTTAAGTGGGAAAAAGGAGAAGATGGCTGAAAAAGACAAGGAGCTGATTCTTGTGAGCTGCAACCTGAAGCAAGTTTCTAAACAGCAAGACCAAGCATGTTAATTCTCCTGAGGTCGTAGAAAAACTTGAAAAGATAAACATAATTCAGTCTTTTATGGGTTGCAGTAGCAAGGGTTTGGCTCAGAAAAAAAACCCCAAACAAAATATGCATATAGGTGTTTCATTGGAACTACAGAACATAACAGGGAATTCTGAATTAGGGAGATGGTGGAAGTGTGAATTAGGGTAATCTGTTTGATGGACCTGGGTTAGAGGTGTTAACTCTGGGCACCACGTGTGAAACCCCCATCTCACTGAAGTCCTCAGGAATTCTGAGTTAATCCTTCAGCATCTGGATTTCACCTCACTCCTCAGAAAGAGTTAACGTTCACGTGTGTGCCTGTGTGTCTAATCAAAGTGCTATCTTTTTTAGACAGCAAAAAATCAGGCATTAATTAGCAGGAAGCAGCGGAGTTGGGCAGGGAGCCGTGGGGAGAATGCAGCTGAAGGAGCAGGGTGGACCAGCCTGGAAAAAGCAGGAGACAGAGCAGAGTCCTSTGAGTGATGCAAAGCAACAGACTGGAATGGTGAACCATCCTGAGCAGGGAATTAAGCAAGGAATGAAGCAGGCCAGCCAGCCAGGAGGCAGCAGGGCTTTCTGGACAGCTCTGCTMTTAATGAGCACGAGGATGTCAATAGTGCTCACACTGCATCTGTTTTATTTATGAATAGGTGGGTTCTCCGTGGCSATGGCAAAGGCACAAATATCCCAAAGGCACCAAACTGCCCCTGCAGCCCCTGCAAAGGGTGCAGCCCATGTCACGACATGGTGGGACCTGTCACGACAGGTCCCGAGGCGGGGATGGATATGGAGATATCGCAGCTCCTGACAAAGGTGGCTCTGCTGACAGCAGGGATGATCCCACGTGCACCAAACGTGGGCGGAGGGGCAGCCTTGTTTGTAGCGGGAAGAACAAGAGCGACTCSTCTAATTCCTCCCCCCAAAAAATGAAATCCTGCCCAACTTCCTAAAAACCCCGTCGCTCCCAGGGAGGTCCTTCCACCCCGSGAAGGAGACAAGCAGCTGTGTCAGTGGGAATGCTGGGAATCAGGCATTCTTTAAGACAGAAACATGCCTCTGAGCATGTACCCAGGGAAGCATTTTCGGAATCCAGAGAGTGCCGTGTGCTCGGGGAGAGKCAGCACAGCCTCCCGTGCTCCGCGGGGCCGGACCGGGCTCACCGGGGAGCGGCTCTGGGCTGGGGCCGGTCCCGGGCGGACCCTGCGGGCCCGGGCAGGACACGCACAGCGGGAACCGTCCCCGCAGCCCGGGAACCATCCCCGGAGCCCGGGATTCATCCCCAGAGCCCGGGAACCATCCCCGCAGCCCGGGATTCATCCCCGGAGCCCGGGAACCATCCCCGGAGCAGGGGAACCATCCCCGGAGCCCGGGAACCATCCCCGGAGCCCGGGAACCATCCCCGGAGCCGCCGCGGCCGCTGCAGAGGGGGCTCGGGGGATCTCCCGAAGCTCTCGGACATCGCTGCCCCCGGCCCGTCCTGCATCCCCCGGGGCCGAGCCCCCGCTCCCGCTCCCACTTCGCCTTGGCCGGGCACCGCCATCGAGCCGGAGTGGGAGGAAGAAACATTAACTCCAGCAGCTGTTTCTTGACCCCGGCTGTCAGCCCCTGCCTGCCCCAGAACGGGGCGCGCTTCGSGGGGGGGGGGGGCTGCTCTTGTTTTATTTTTTGTCGCTTAAAAAAAATTAAAAATAAAAAAATTAAAAATTAAAAAAATTAAAAAATAAAAATGATAAAAATTAAAGATAATGAAAATTAAAAATAAAAAATTAAAAATGAAAAAATTAAAAATTAAACAATGAAAAAAGAAAAAATTTTAAAAATTAATAAAGATTAAAAAATTTAAAAATTAACAAAAAATTAAAAATAAAAAAATTTACAATTAAAAAATTAAAAATGAAAAAATTAAAAATGAAAAAATTAAAAATGAAAAAATTTAAATATTTAAAAGATTAAAGATTAAAAATTGTTTTAAATTTAAAAAAATAAGATTAAAAAATTAAAAATTAAAAATTAAAAAAATTAAAAATTAAAAAAATTTAAAATGAAAGTGTCTGGCTTGGGAGAGCGCGGCCATGGGGCAGGCCCATGCGGGGTGAAGTTTGGGGGGGGGGGTGTCAATGGGACCCCGCACCATGTCCCCTTCCCGGCGGGGAGGGAATGTGTGTGTGCGCGGCCCCGTGCGCGCTCCCGTGCGCGCCGCCGTGGCGGGGCCGCGCTGGGCGCCCGCAGCAGCAGCAGCAGCGGCAGCGGCAGCGGCAGCGGCAGCCGCGGCAATTCCCCAGCATGGGCGGCTTGAAACTGCTGGGGCTGAATAGCATTTGCTGTTCCGGGCCCGCGCCGCCTCCCGCCGCCGCCGCCGCCGCCGCTCCTCCCGCTCGCCTTGTGCTGACACAGGCGCTGCCCGGCCCCCCGAGCCCCCCGAGCCTCCCCGGCTCCCACCCGGCCGTGCCCGGTGCGGATGTGCCGGTACCCGAGCCCCCGCAGCCTCCCCGGCTCCCACCCGGCCGTGCTCGGGTGTGGATGTGCGGTACCCGAGCCCCCGGCTCCCACCCGGCCGTGCCCGGTGCGGATGTGCGGTACCCGAGCCCCCGAGCCTCCCCGGTCCACCGGCCTGCCGGCCCCCCGGCCCCCGAGCCTCCCGGCTCCCACCCGGCCGTGCTCGGTGTGGATGTGCGGTACCCGAGCCCCCGAGCCTCCCCGGCTCCCACCCGGCGTGCCCGGTGCGGATGTGCGGTACCCGAGCCCCCGAGCCTCCCCGGGTCCCGCCCGGCCGTGCCGGTGTGGATGTGCGGTACCCCCGGGCGGGGCAGGCTGCCGGCGCTGCTTTGCCGCTGGTTGCTGTGGGGGTTTGGTTCAGTGTTAATTTTGGGGGTTTTAGTACACGTGTGGAAAGGGACTGTCAGTCGGCTGGCCGGGTGTCACTCGGGGTGGGGTTTCTATGGCTGGGGAGGATGAAAAGTGCCAGAGATGCCCGTCCTTGTGCCCTGGAGCCCGGCAGGGTGTTTGGGCAGGTGTGCCCACACCTGCCGCGCTGGGCAGGCCCGCGCTCCGCCCGCCCCACTCAAGTTGCGTCCGCGCAATGCGAAGGGTTTGGGAGGTTTCGGGAGGGGTGGTGGTGGTTTTCTGCTGGCTTCGTGTCCTCCGTGCCCTCCGAGCCCTCGGCAGCTTTGTGGAAGGAGCATTAACTCTTTGCAGGGCTCAGCACGCACATTCCCCAGGCGCAGCCCGGACGGACGGACGGACTGACGGATGGACGCAGCGCGGGTGCACGGCCAGGGGAGGAAGGGGAGGAAGGCAGAGCAGGAGCACTGGGGATGGAGGCGATGGCCCCTGGTCCTGTCTGGGCTGGAGGCAGCAGGAATGATCCCTGCCTGCTGCAGCATCGCTCCGTGCCCCGCTGCGAGCAGGGAGCAGCAGCTCCGAGGATGGATGGATGGATGGATGGATGGATGGATGGATGGATGGATGATGGATGGATGGATGATGGATGGATGTGGATGGATGTGGATGGATGGATGGATGATGGATGGATGGATGGATGGATGGATGGATGGATGGATGGATGGATGGATGGATGGATGGATGGATGGATGATGGATGGATGGATGGATGGATGGATGGATGGATGGATGGATGGATGGATGGATGGATGGATGCTGGAGTGAAGATGCCCCGGGGGTGTGTGTGTGGTGGGGCACACGGTGTGAGGAGGAGGAGGAGGAGGGCTCTGAGGGCTGGCACCCAGCGCAGCCAGCGCTCCAGGGGCTGAGCAAGCGCGATCAGAGCGGCGCAATCAGCCTCACTGGCTGTGGACAAGTCATCCCAGCCAAACTGGTGAATGAAACACTGAAATTGTAGTCGTGTATTGTATACTAACCACAGGGAAAATAAAAATCTCAGGCACATATGTCATATATTGATCGAAGGATATTCATCTCAAACTAGCAGAGATTATTCTTTCCCTTTAGGTAGAGTGGGAGTACCTGTCTGTGATTCCTCYGGTTCATACAAACCTCCTTTTTCTGAGGTGATCAGGCATATTTTGAGCTCCTCTAAACTTCATTTGATTGCAGCTGGTGAATAACATGTGTTATGGGTTTTTTTAAATAKAAAATCATGACTGTGCCAGTGAAAGCTCACTGGTGTGTCTTGGAATGTCGAGCTGCCTGAGCACAAAGCAGYAATCTCTCTCTGCCCTTTCAAGAAAAATCTTATAAACTTTCTGGYAAATACTGTGCTAGTGCCTAAGTTGTGTTTCTTTTCTCTGTCTTTTTTTTTTTTCCTTTTCTTTTTGTCGTCTTTATGTTCAGTACAATTGTGTCTTGGGGAAAATTTAGTTGGAATTCCTGTACTAATTTGCTGAACATTTGCTTCTTTGCCAGCTGTGAGTGCAGGTGAGACACCAGCAACCACARTGGAGGACAAGTTTCCAGATACAGAACCAAGTAATACATATTATTTGTAAATATATATCACATATAAATGATATMATATATGGCTATAATGTCAAATATCACATGTATAAGTATGTCCTGCAGGGTTGTTTAATGCAAGTTTAATAACAATGCAGTGTAGAYAGCYTGTTTCACTAGACTAAAGACAAATCCAGTGGAGCAGGAGTGTTGTCTTAAATCTAGTCAGAACTYTAATGTGTTCCATATCTTACACAAAGACTATTGTCATTTTAACTGCATTCTAAGTGCATCTTGTGCATATTCTTAATCCAGATGCAGCATTTACRACTCATGAAGAGGGAGGTATCTGAGCAAAATTATAATTATCAGAGTCTGTAAGCATGAGGCTTCTTTGCAGGACCCCTCAGCTGCTTCCACAGAGGCTGGTGATGAAGTCACAGAGATCTCAGGGGTACAGGGTTAGTTTGCGAAAAATATTATGCTAGTGGAAAATAATAATAATAATAAATTAATAATAATAATAATAATGGTAGTAAATAATTAATTAATAATAACAATTAAAATAATAATAATTTTTAAAATAATAAAAGAAGACAAGAGTAAGCAGTTGGGAAAGCAAACRCTTTCATGGCCAGTGCAGACAAAATTAATGTTTTCCTGAAGTTTTCATGGTAAGTTTTTGTTCTTCCTCATTGCAGTTGATAACCATCTCTGTGATATTCTGTGCAGGAGCAATTTCACGTTGGTGCTGATGCCAGTTTTAACCCAAGAGTGCCTTGCCTGCAGTTGGAATCTGGTCTCTGGTGTCTCTGTCATGTTTTTACATGCTTAGCAGCAGAGGGCTAATGAAGGCATGGTGCAGAGAGGGTGTGCTGGTTTMATGGCTGGCTAAAACACAGATTTAGGTTTGAAAATGAAGGTGCTAAAAACCAGATTAATGGGGTCTGGGTAAGCAGTTAAGCAGTGGCTAATGGATTAAACTACAATAAATACTCAATGTGTACTTCTTTTTCTGCAAAAAGTCACATTGTGTTGTCCAATTATTAGAAAAATTTCTTAGGCTGGAAGGAACAATTGCTGAATTTTTTTTAGCCCAATCATTTATGGTTATTAGCTTTTGAATTATTTTGGGTTTTGCCAGCAGTCTATTTATTGGTACAGTGGCTACCAATCTTCTTGTCATGAGTCATGACACAGTATTTCAGTTACCCTGTGGACAAAATCTTAAATCTTCCCTTCTTGTGGCAAAATTTACAATATTAGGAAATTACTTAAATAATAGGCCAAACACCCATTCACATGTGGCTTAATTCTTCAGTATGTGCAATAACAACACATAGGCATGTGAAAAGTGGATTTAACATCTCAGTGGCTCTCCAAAATGTGAATTTGGCCAGCAGAGGAACTTGGTAAACTGAAGTTTGTTTTTGCACCCCACTAGTGGTGCAGAGCAGATGTTGACTGCACAGTCCTGGAGCAGACAGTCCTTATGTCAGGGTAACCTGTTCAGTAGAAAGTGCCCCAAAATTAAGAGCTTTTTGCTTGCTGATGAGAAAGATTAAATCTGTAGTCACAGGGRTGAGTTTGATAAGAGAAGAGTAGGGATCTTGGGTAACAAACAAGTTTATTTTTGTGGGTTTCTTACAAAAATTCTCACACAGTTTCCAGTGTCCAGATACTGTTTTGTGTGCCCTTTATATTTTCTGGTTTTGGGGGAAATGGTTGCTGCATGTTACACTTCTCAGTCTTGACACCATTACTTTTGGATGCAACATCGCCAGGCCTGCATTAATCTTTGAAAATATTCTAAAAATGTACCTTTGTAAACTGGAATAATGGGAGCAGGGGAGCCTGCAGCCAGTGTTGGAGCAGCAGGTTGTATTCCCTGTAAAGAAATTAACTGAGCAGGGTATAATGAGCACTGACTGGTTCCTGGGAGTTGAGGGGGAAGGAGTGGAACCAGAGCAGAGCTCGTGCTGCTGTGTTTCAAAGCAGGGTGTGAGAGGAATTTGGAGCAAGAAAGTGTTCYGGCAACCTTCTCCTTTTGTCTGAAGGAAGAAATAAAYAAGGGGAAAAAGAAAAAAGGAATAAGTCAGTTAATTTGAGAAATTTTTTTCGTTATTTTTTAAGGGAAGAGTTAGAATGATCCTTTTCCTGCTCGGAAAAATCGTCAGTATATGGTAGGAAGATTTTCCTTGCATGTGGAGGAGGAGGAGGACGGAAATAAGAGAGGGACTCCTGAGGGACCCACATTCCACCACAGCAAAAAGCCCYTTTATTTTTTGTGCCAGCACCAGAAAAGCAAGTCTGTGACGCTGGTAGGTCCTGCAGCTAAAACCTTGGGTTTTCAGGAATCATGAGGGSATAGCCAGTGGGGAAATCAGAGAGGCTGGGGAGGACAGAGCAGCTCCCAAAGTGACCCTGGAAATGCTCCCTCCATCCCTGTGAGGGGCCTGGCACCACGCCTGCCCACAGTGAAGGTTCCTCTGAATGAGTGGGAGGCATTCTTCCACACCKTTAAAATCAATTTAATAATTCTATCTTCCAGCCAGGATTTAAATAAGAGCAGCAGCAACAGATTAGAGACTGAGAAAAAGAGTATTAAAAAATACACGGCTGCTCATTAAAGGAGTTTAATCTAATCTGTGCCCTCAAAAAGGTGGGCAAACACAATGCAGACGAGCCACTAATTACCACACCAGAATGCTGATGTGTAAAATGAACAAATTGAAGCTAAATTCTGTCTTCTGACACTTTTGAGCACTAGACTTTGCAAATGCAATAGTATTGAACATATTATTTTATGTACAGTATGTACAAAGTACTGACAYTTTTGCTAACACAAATGGTGCTCTTCAGAGGACCCCTTTTCTAGAGGGAGGGTCACCTAAAATCCTGGAAAAATTTCCATTTCATGGCAACAAAGAAATAATAAACATAATTTTAATCCCTTAATATTTTCCCTAAAGTTCTAAAGGGTACTTCTCCTCAATAAGAGAACCAAAATCAGAGTGAAGATTCCAGAGAAAAGTTCAGTCAAAATAAAACCAAAAAGAATTTTCAGAATGCACTGTTCTCGAAACAGTGCATTTCAGGATTTTTTTTTATATGTCCTTGAAAACATATCTGGGGGGTGATAAGGAATGCAAAATTTTGGAGGAGTTATTTTATTACACATAAACAAACAAACAAAAAAACCCCCACTCCCCCGCCCCAAAAAAACCCAAAACCCCAAGCCAAACCAAAAAAAACCCTACAAAACAAAGAAAGAATCAAACAACAACAATAACAACAACAAAAAATACCAGAAGAAAGAAAATGCTTAAAAACATGTTTATCTCAACTCCSAAATTCTTACCTTATCTGGAAAGTAGCTATTGCAACCTTTTAATGCAAGGTCAGCACAAAAACAAAGACAGAGATAATGCAAAGGTTATGAGGCTGGTTTTGCTTTGTYTAGTGGATTGTGGGAGGACAGATGCAGTGATTTTTTTTATMTGATTGAAAACTGCAGCTTTCTTTAACTTTCCAAGCATGTTTTAATTGGATTGCAAGTATTGTACTGACTCCTCATTGATAAAATTTGAATAAATAATGAATTTCAGTGTTAACTGAAATGGATTGATATTAAGAGTGATTTTAGCACAGAGTAGTAACTTTGTGTGACTAGAACAACTCAAAGTCCAAACAAAATTGTGGCACTGYAATGGAAAAACCACTGGGTGATAAAATATGCTTCTTAGCATCGAATATGCAAGTGGTGAACAATGCAGGTATTCCCCAATGAAATAAAACTCAGGYAAATGAGTATAAATAAAAACCCAAACAAGCTCTGATCCGTACAAACTTGTCCTGCACACACCTTCAAGAAATATTGTATACGATCAAAAGGATTGTCTGCAGTTTCCATATGATACCATCACTTTGTGGCTGGCAGTTCATGCTATAGCTCATGGATACAAACTTTGAAGAATATTAACAATATCCCGTCTAATGGCCCTGTGTTTTTTGCACTCTCTGCCTCGGCATGTCTGCTCAGGGAGAGACTTTCTTCTTCCTTCCAGCCTTCTCTCACTGAGAGGGTTTGTGACGTTGCTCACACTGACAGGAGATTTAACCTGGCACTGAAGTGCTGAGTAAACAAGCAAACAAACAAAAAAAGAGAGCACAGAGTGGCCAAGAATGAGGCATTTCTTCACACTGCCAAGCTTTTCCTGCTCATCCATCCCATTAGGCAGCAGGTCAGGATTGGAGCAAAGCACATGTAGGACAGAAACATCCTGATTTTGGGGCTCCTTTTGAACATGGGTTTCTCAGAGTGAAATCTGTRGGAGCCAGAACACTCCAGCGTTTCCATTGTTTCTTTTTAAAGCTCAAACAATGTCTGAAACACTGGGTAAGGTCTGGCCAGCTCTAAGTGCTGCTGCTGTAGACTTGTATTTAAAAGACTGCACACAAACAGCATGGGACAAAAAGACCCACACTTGCAGGATGGATCCATGCTCCAGAGGCAAGGCCAAGAGCCAGCAGAGTCATGAAGTTTATGTTAAGCATTGCAGTGTAACCACATGCCCTGGAATGAATTACTGAGCTTCTTAAATGGTCATGCTAATGTTTTTACTTATGAGTTCTTACCTGTAGAGGTATGGTCTCATAATTACGGTAATTACAAGGCTTATGAGTCTCATCACTCAAATCACCTTGCTCCCTCAAGACATTCTCAAAATTGCTATCTGTCTGATTCCCACACACTGAAAAGGTAATTTTGGAGTAAAGTTTCCACAATGAAAAAAACAGRTCYAATAGTCAGAGGAAAGAAATACACAGCTCTGTTATTCAAACCCCTTCTCACTTGCAGTTTTCCTTCCTAAGCTCACCGAACCTCTTGTGAGCAGGGAGGCAGGCAGGGGTTGGTGAGGGGTTGGTGTGGGGTGCTGCAGAGTGAGAACTRATTGACTGAGAGTTTATTAACTGGTGCCTGAGTTAATGCCCAACAAGAGATGGGAGGGAAGCAATATTTCTCTGTAATGCCACTGCTGCTGTTTCCAACAGCACCAGCCAGAATGCTGAGAGCTGCACTGAGGGCTGCAATGGCAGCCTGCTCAGGAATAAGGTTGCTGAGTATTTCTGGGCTTTGGATTTTCCTTTAGAGTTGTAGAATCATGGAATCACAGGTTTGGGTTGGAGGGACCTTAAGCCCATCCAGTGCCACCCCTGCCATGGCAGGGACACATCACACTGTGCCAGGCTCCCCAGTGTCCAGCCTGGCCTTGGGCACTGCCAGGGATCCAGGGGCAGCCACAGTTGCTCTGGGCACCCTGTGCCAGGGCCTCACACACTCACAGGACAATTCCTTCCCAGTTGTTCCCAGTATTGGGAACAATTCCTTCCCAATATCCCATCTAACCCTGCCCTCTGGCAGTGGGGAGCCATTCCCTGTGTCCTGTCACTCCAGGTCCTCACCCAAATTCCCTCTCCAGCTCCCTTTTAGGTGCTGAGATTATTGTGCCACTGGTTACTGGTTCCCACTTGGATGCTGAGTGGTTTCCTGTAACTTTTTGGATGCAGCCATCCAGCCAGGTCCTTATCCATCCAAGAGTCCCTCCTTCAAACCTGTCTCTCCAATTCAGTGCCAAAGCCTGAGTCTACACAGAGCTAAGTAGTTCTGCTATGAAGGCAGAAATTATTTAGAATGCAAAAGAAATCTTGTATCCTACAGGGAATAGCTGTATGCTTAATTTTGAAAGTTCAGAATTGCCTTATGGCTAAATATGTGCATGTGTGAAATCTGGAATTTGTGGAGATGGTGGCTGTTAGCCCCCAAATACATAAGAGAAAAACAGGAGAAAATGTGAAAGAGGAATGRTTAGAAAGGCACCCTCTTTCACAGTATAGCAAAGAGTTATATAAAAAAATATTTTCTTTTGCAAGAATATTGAGTACATTTTGTATATAAATTAAATTATTAAAGATATATGAATTCTGCTTTAAGACCCTAATTAATGCCTTTTGGAAATAAAATGGAGGGGCATCCAGTGAAGAGAGAGAATGCTATAAATAGAAACCCCAACAAGAGGGCTGCTGCTGGAATGTTCATGATACTGTGGAWTCCAAACAAGCAGACAGAGTTCAATACATGAAATGTAGGGTAACAGGAGTCCCACTCTCTGAGTGTTTATCTCGTTTGTGTCTGACTTTACATCACGRACAGAACAGTTACAGTTGATGTGATTTGTGGCAATGTGAGATTTATAAATGCCTCCCCTTTAGCCTTTCCTGGATTCAGCTGGAGGTGCTCCCCATCATGTCCTCTGAAAAGGGGCACTGGTTGCTGAAGTAACACTGGCTCCTCAGAAGGAACCAAGGGAATTGAGGGCAATGTGGTCACTTTGGACCTTTCATCTCTAATAGATTCAAACCTGGTAAATCTTCAGGTGCTTTTTGATGACACYGTTCTTAAGAAAAGACTCACAATTAAAACAAACTTACATTATCCCTGGTAAGCCTTTATCTGATAATATAACCAGTAATAACAAAACAGTAGGGACCTAAATCTACTCTTGTTAATGTTTTTACTGGTGTGGTGAATATGGTTACAGGCTTGAGCCCTTAAAACACCATTTTACAGCTTCCCATTCCTCACCACACTGCCATATCTCCTTCAGACACCATCATTGTGGCACCTGGGAYTGGTTTAGTGAGGGGCTGGATTAAAGGTTGTACTTGTTGGTATTAGAGGTTTGCCCAAACTCAAAGGTTAAGATGAAAAAAAATTAAGAAATTAACATTTCTTGCTAGAAGTATCCTCCCTAAGCTCAATTAAAAATGTTTCTTTTTACTTAATATCATGTCTCAAAATCTTTCAGTTACAGTGGTCTGATTATCTCATCATCCTGCCTTCCCTTCCCTTTTACTCAGAACAATACTGTACATTTTCATAGTAATTATACTTTGATTTTCTATAGAACAATACTGTACATTTTCATAGTAATTATACTTTGATTTTCTATACACCCGTGCTCTCACTTGAGCATCTGAAAGGGCCTTAAGTACTATTGAATTGATCTTCAGAACACCTCTTCCATTATCCTCCTCATCCTCATTCCGCAGGTAGGTGGAAATAGCAGCAAGGAGCCAGTGACCTGCGAAAGGCAGTGGAGAGAGCAGGGGCAGAGATGGAAGAAGGTGAGAGCTGAAAATGGGTGACACCAGCCTCACCATTATCCCCCAGCAATTCCCCAGATGATGAAACAGGATAGAGCAGCTGCTCCTCGGCTTCTGGAAACCCACAACGAGCTGTCATCTCCCAAGGTGCTTTTAGCCACCTCAGCGTGTAAACATTTTCCTGGAAAAGGCAAGATAATTTACCAGACAGACAACACTTGTGGGTGTTGTTGCAAACATACACGGATACGTATTTTTACATTAATGAAATACTCRTATCCCTAAAGCCACGTGGTTTGACTGGGCAGGTGAGGGGACAGGAAAAGTTACCAAGAGTTGGGATAAAAGGGATTAGGCAGAAAATGACCTGGATTTGGGTAAAATGTCGGGGACGGCAGACAAAAGAACCATGGCTGGGAAAGCGATGCTGCTGCTGGGTGGGTCTCCTTTGAATTGGTGCTCGGGGGCACATTCCACTAGTCTTAGATGCAGAGCAACCACCTCTCTGGCCTCCAAAAATCACGTACAAATGCATGCATCGTACACCAGGGACCCGCCGTTTAATTTTACATCTTATTTAGGCTTTGTTTCTCGAATTTAGCTGTTTCTGTGGAAATCCCTGGGAACAGGAATCGGTCTRTTCAGCGTGTTTTAGTATGAGTGTTACAGGACTTTACCCGGGTTTGTCATTCCTCAGGTGCGGCAGGCCCAGCGCTAGGCCGGATAATGCAGAGTGATTGCTGGGCTGGATGAATGCTGACACAGCCGCACCGGCGGTGAGTTTGGCCCGTGGATGCCATTGTTATGGTAAGGAGCTGTCAGTGCCGCGCACGGATCAGGGGAGCTGGCGCTGATGAGCTGCTGAAGCTAAAGCGTGCTATTTCACAGTGTTATTAAATAAATCATTCAAATTTCGGTGACAGATTGCTCTCAGGCTCTTCTCTTCCTGACTTCCTTTGACTCCTGCTSTATTATTTACCCGGTGAAAGTGCTGCACAGTGGCTGGGGCTGGGGATTGGAAGTGGTTTGGATAACCTCTACCCCCTGCCCTGCATGGAATCTTCCCGTGCTGTAGGTAAATACTTCAGTGAACCCTTGTGCCAGGGTAAATTTGGTCAAGTGGGGCCAGTGCTTTTGGGAATCATGGACTAAAAGTAAGGAATCCTGAGGTAAGTATTGGCGGGAGGGGGGGACAAGAGTATTGAAACTGCAAGAACCTGGTGTTGGAATTCTACTGACACGGTTTGGAGGGTTGGAGCCCAACAAATCCTTTTTTTGCACACAGTTCTGCAGTGGAAATTGTCAGCAGTTTCAGGGTCAGGAAAGTGTTCCAGCAACATTCAAAGGATCATCTTGCCTGATATACGCAGTGATTATGCAGCATGCTGCAGGTTTCAAACTTCACCTGAAAAAATGCACAGATGTTATGGGGAAAAGAACCACCAAACCCAAACAAAACTAGATTTGACAATACCTCTAATTTAACTGCTGATATGACTTTTGGAGGTTCTGGTAAATTCCTGGACTCTGTAATTCAAAAAAAAAGGAAAAAAAAAAAAGAAGAAGTCCTTGGCCTTGTCCAAATAATGATAAACAAAAACATGGATGTTATAAATAAACATATTTAATAGAGTATTTGGTGAAGTCTAGCATAGAGGTGATATTTTAGCACATGCTAACCTCCTCATTTTAGGCAGCAGGTCTTTTCTGTGATGTAAAGAAAATTCTTATCATAAACAAATGGGAGAAAGAGGTCTATTAAAAATGTGTAGTTAGAGGGCATGATCCTCTGTTGGTGAGGACATTAAAGCAGGGATTTTTTTCTCCAGTGCCACAACTGTTCTATTAGGAATGCTACAGAGAAGTAAAACGATAAGAATTCCTCAGGGAGGGGAGGCCTGAAGSAGAACTGCATAATCCCTTGTTTCAGGTTACTTTGTTTCTGCACCCATTTAACTCATATTTTAACATGTGGCTTTGAAATGTTCACAGAGAGACCATCACCAGACTTTGCACTTGTGCTTAAGAAATATTTAATAACATTTTTTTTCCCAAGTAAACTTCTGAGTTTCTTGCAGAAGCAGCTCCAATCTGGTATTCATAAACTCACACTCACAGTGTTACCAGCATGCCCTCTGACAGCACAAAGCAGTTTAATTTCATTGTTGTAGGTCCATGTCCATAGCCATGTTTTCTAGGGTACGGAAGCCCAGAGCCACATCARAACCCCCTCATAACTCCCAAAGACCACCTCAACCCATGATCATCCRCCCTGTAGCTCCCCAAATCTCCCCAAATCCATAACTGCCCTCTAGCCCCGAGACCCGCCAGAGCTGCCCCAAATTCATAAGCCCTTACAGCCCCACAGACTCCTCTGAGCCCCCCAGATCCATAACTCCCCAGAACCCCTCCCAACTCCCCCAGAGCCCCCAATCCATTTTACCTCCCCATTAACCCTCTTGTCCCTCTAGAACCCCCATAACCCCCTATAGCACCCCCAGACCTCTCTAGAGCCCCTTCAAATCTTTAACACCCCAGAGTCCCCCAACTCCTCTGCACTCCCAAAATCCCCTACAGACCTACCAGATCCCCCATAACTCCCTGATAGCTCCCCCAGACCCTCCCAGACCACCACAAATCCATGATAAACCCCATTACCCCCTTTGGCCTCCCCAGACCTCTCCAAACACCCCTATAATCCCTCTGTATCCCCCTACAGCACCCCAAATCTATTGAGCACCCCCAATCCCCTTGTGCCCCTCAGACCCCCAAAAACCCATGAAATCCCCCTGTGCTACCTCAAAAACACCACAGCCCCCCAGACCTCCCCCAACCCATGATGATCCTGCTAACAGCTCCCTTAACATCCCAGACCTTCCTTAAACCCATGATAATTCCTTTTAGCCCCCTCAGGCACCCCCAAACCTCCCCCCAGGCCCCTTGTACCCTCCCCAGAGCCCCCAAACCCCACAGTTTTCACCCAGCTGCCATCAGGAGGTATTTCCACAGCTCTGGCTGTGACTCCAGCGTGCCAAAAGCACACTGCAGTTGTGCTGCTCCACTGCTAGGTATGGAACTGGCATTTCCTCCTGGGATCGGAGCAGTCAGAGCAGGATTTCATGGTCTCTAATAAGAGAAATTAGCTGTTACTAAAATAACAGGGAGTGATAACACTCTGTGGGTAACAGCCTTACTGGGAAGGGCCTCAGTTGGACTCTGAGCTTAAGCTCCAGGGCTTGTCACTTTGCTGTCACAGGCAAGGGGAAAAATAGGGAAGAAAGGGAAATGAAACCAAATCTAACTCTTGGAATGGTGCCTGTGGTGATCCTCAGAAATCCTGGGGTCAAACATACAGATTCCATACATCCCTGGCGTGCAGGGTGTTGTGTGCATGCTGTGCTGTGACATCAAGGACAACTGTTAAGTCCAACCTGCTGGGACACAACCTGTGCTGCATGTACTATACATAAATTCTGTAACAAAAATATACAGAAATACTTTTAAACTTGTGTTACTTCTTGCTTGGCTTCTGGATAATTCCTGTTGCTGAACTACTTTTTTTTACAAAAAAACCCCAAAAACTTTAAAACCCCTTTCACCTGTGTAGAATTTCCCTCTCAATCTTRAAATGGATCAGTCTCCTTAGGTAAAAGAATTCTTTAGACCTGTACCAGAAGAGTAATTTACTCTGGAGCTTATCAATACATTTAATTTATGGTATTTGCATAAAAGTAATCCTAGTTCTGATCTACCCACAAAAATATTTCACACACTGCACTTTGAACTTCTTTCTAACTTTTTAGTGAACTTAACACTATGTCATGGTTAAGTCAGTCAAAAACAAGTAATGGAAAATCAGAAATAATGGTGTATTGTAGTTTGCTGGTTAATAAAACAAGAGAGAAAGACTAACTTGTTTATTTATTAGAATTATATATATTTACTATTTTTCCCAGTGTATCCTCTTACTGTAATTTCACATAATAATGACCTTTGCTCCACTGCCTATGGATATTTTAATGCTGTTTTGACCAAGAACTTGTYAGCTAATTAGAAAAAAATCTTTCTGCATCAAGCAGTCCTTCTTATTAGCTGCAACACCCCCCAAATTAAATTTCCCTACTCATGAGCAACACTTTTAAGACCTTCAACTGTTGCTACCTTTTGTATGAATGTTGTCAGTATTTCCTAGATACCCTGTCTCAGGTTGAGTTTGATATATATTGGSCTAATAGGAAATAAAAAAAATAAAGAAAATAAGAAAGGAACATGAAGTGACTTGAAAGGAATACAAAACAAATGAAAAAAAATAATCTGAACTCTGAAAGATTTATTCAACCTCTATGRAAAATGGAAAGGTAGGAAAAATTGCTAAAAACAGAAGGTGGCAACAACTGCTGCATTGTGACTGTACTTCCTTCAGTGCTGATTGGAAACATTTGCCACTGGAGTGGAATCAAAACCTTCATGAAAAATGAATGCTGTTTGTGTACCTCTCAGTTTATTTCCTTTTGAACTTTCAGCACAGTCACAGGGCCCAGGAGCTCAAACAGTCGAAGGCACAGAATACAAGTTGACAAAATTCATCTCCATTCATCAGCCCAGCAGTTACCACAGTCTRCACCAGGTCACTTCATTCCTCCTTTTCTGCCAGCAAAAGGAAAAATAACACTACTTGTGTACCTCACAAAAGAAGAGCAGTATTACAGTGATTACTGAAAAATAGAGTTTGTTAACAATTCTGAAAAAGTAGCTGTCCACTTACCAAGTTCTAACAGGGGACAGGATTTTGACTGCTAAGTCTCCTGAAAAAAACACAGCAGAAAAATGCTGAATATCTTATTTTTAATTCTTTTACGTATTAGTACAGACAATGAAGAAACTTTTGTGTTATAGCACAGGTGAAATGGTTTGAGCATGCTGTCCAAGACATTCTCAGAAGCATTTTGCTTTGGCTACCCCATTATTTCTGATTTTTCCCACCTGGCAATATTAATTTGTTACAAAACTTTGCAAACACGGGTACTGCCAGGCACTGGCAATAACAAATTATTATCTCTTTTTGTCCTAGCAACATCACTCAGTGTCAGAAATCAGGAGTAATCAAAGAACAAACTGTAAGGAGTAGCATTAGAATTACTGTGAGGAATTACTTTGTGAGGGGATGGAGCACACAGAGGAAGATTCATGGAATGAAACCTTCATGGTGTTAATTCTGCCAGCCTGGGAGCTGTTGTGTCACCTTTTCTCCTTTGGAGAGTGGAGTGCTGCATGAACTGCTCGACTGATCAAGGAGTTTGGGCTGGAGCRGCATTTCCTGGGACAAAAGAGCAGGATGAAGAGATGAAAAAGACCTTTCAGAGGTCATTCAGTCTGGCTGATAAAGGATTATTCTCCACGATCTTTATTTAGTTCAGTTCTAAAATTCCCAATCAACTAAGTCCCTACAACAACTGTACTTTTCTCTGAAAATTTTTTTCGTTTTGATATTTGATAAAAATTTGGTATTGGTATCAATGATTTTGCTCATTCYTCATCATCATCATCATCAATGATGATATATGAAAAATACATATATTCTAAATGCATYAAAATATATTTAGAAGAAAATTAAATGGTCTAATGACCTTTTAATGCATTTAAAGCAGTGACACAAGGAACAGGGCTACTAATGCTCTTGCCTGGCAGAGATGAGATGGAAACCCGAGCATTTTTCAGGCAAGAGGAGGGAGAGGAGAGAACCCCCCACTTTGAGACTTCTTGTCCAGTAATTTCAGAGCCACAGCAGATGCATTTCCCTTAATAAAGAGGCACACACTGCAATCTACTGCAGCTGTCTCTTATACACATCTAGCAGAGCCACAGCAGATGCATTTCCCTTAATAAAGAGGCACACACTGCAATCTACTGCAGTGCCCTGGCAACAGAACTGGAGATGACCAAGCTGATACCAGGTGCTGCAAGAACAGATTTTCACRCTGCTCAGCCTTATTTTGTCAGCCATGGCAACTCCTTTGCCAACTTTGGTGCAAAATCAGGGCCCTCTCAGCCACTTTTTATACAAGCCATGTCTCAAASCCAACGATTCTTCCCTAAGATAATCCAGAGAGACAGTAACAAAGCTAAAATTAGAAATCAGGAGCTGTAGCTTCCAAGGAAATGCACATTACGTGARGTTTTTTCATTACCACATGCATTTACTGTTAGCAAAAATGGCCTAGAGAGAACACTCCACAGTGAAAAATCCTCCCCCAAAACTCAGGGGTGGGTGACAACACGGTGTTTTACTCAACAAATTAAAAAGAAAAAAACATTTAAAAGAAACAGCAAAGAATGATATAAATTATTAATTCTGATGATTAAATAAGGGCTATAGCATCACAGCCTATAATGGCATCACCCAAACTATGCAGTTGATTTTAAAAATGATGTATGTAGTGAAAATACCAATCTATGAGGGCAGCATAATCTGTTCAAATAATACAATTAATAAAAATAATACAACTAATAATTCTCCAGAATAACTTAATGAAGTAAAACTTCATTTATATATACACCTAACGTTGAAAACTGCAAACTTAGATGGAACATTTAATTGATCACAAGTGGTGAAAATCATCTTTGCACATGAACTCTGGTATTTATTTGAAGAACTTGGCTGCTAACAGGAATTTTAAGAACAGAGAGAGARGCTTTATTTCAGAAAAAGATGAAAAGGAAGAAAAAGGAAAAAGAGAAAGGAAAAAGAAAAAGGAAAAAGAAAAAGAAAACGAAAAAGAGTAATAATAAGAAAGCTTTGGCCCTCCTGAGCTCTCCAAACCCAGCAAATTACAAGGAAATTTGGAAGTGCACAGTTGGGAAAATGTCACATCACAACCCACCATTTGCATACAGAAGCTTTCCCTGAGTAGTGTGGTCTCCAGACTGGTGGGGTAGCTGTGGTTTACTATACACACAACAATCCTAGAACTGTTTAAAACAGCAGGTAAAACAAATATTTTATATCTGTCCTCTATTTAATATTTTAAATAGGTAAAACAAATATTTTATGTCTATCCTCTTGTAATGCATTCTGCACACACTACCTTGGACTGCCTAGCTGTGCCAGGCAAGACTAGACTTTACCACTGGAAAACGTATGGTTTAATAGACTCTTTAATTTAAAAATAATTCCAACAGCATTTGCATAGCAGAACGGCTTCAATGCTCCTCCCAAATCCTCAGACCTACAGGCAATTACAGAAACAGCACAGCTGGGTAATGGAAGGAACGCTGGAAAACATGCTGGCACCTCCTGGAAATGGCCTAGGAAGTGCTCAGGCGACCCCCCTGCCATGTTAACTCCACACCGCCTCCTCCTCAAGGTGTAACATTWTATATTTATACAGCGGGGACAGGAAGGTGACTAGACCCACTGTAGCCGTGCTCTTGGTGTAAAAACAACCTGGGCTGGCTGCACGGAGGGCTGGCTCCTCCCGCGCTGGGGCGGGCGGCTGCAGCCCCCAGGCTCCCRCATCGCCCTCAGGGCCTTCACACGCCGCAGGCGCCTCCGCCCCGTCCCTCCCTCATGGCTCCCAGCCCCTCATCCCCTCGTTCCCGCTGCCCCTCCAGCCCCTCATCCCCTCATTCCCGCTGCCCCTTCAGCCTCTCATCCCCTCATTCCCGCTGCCCCTTCAGCCTCTCATCCCCTCGTTCCCGCTGCCTCTCCAGCCCCTCATCCCCTCCAGCCCCGCTGTCCCCCATCTCTGCCACCCTCACCTCGCTTATCCCCCTCAACCCTGCAGCCCCCTCAGCCTTCACCCCCTAGAGCCCCTCGTTCCCTCACCTCGCCTCTTTTCCTTCYCTCCTCTCATTCCCTCTATCCCCTCTATCCCTTTTCGCCCTCATCCCTTTCGTTCCCGGCATCCCGCCATTCCCTCGTCCCTATCATCTCCCTCGCTCCTTCATTCCCTCATCCCTCTCATTCCCTCATTCCTTCATTCCCCCAATTCCCTCGCTCTTTTATCCCCTTCACTCCTTCATCCCCTCGCCCCTCTGATTCCCTCAGCCCTCAATTTCCTCACTCCTTTATCCCCCTTGCTCCGTCATTCCCTCATCCCCCTCACTCCTTCATCCCTCTCATCCCGCCATTCCCTTATCCCTCTCATTCCCTCATTCCTCCATCGCCCTCCCTCACTCCTTTATCCCCCTCACGCCTTCACTCCTTTATCCCTCTCACTCCTTCATTCCTTCATCCACCTTGCTCCTTCATTCCCTCATCCCCCTCATTCCCTCACTCCTCCATCCCATTCCCTCCTTCCTTCATTCCCTCATCCCCCATTCCCTCATTTCCTCATCCCCCTCTCTCCCCCATTCCCTCCCTCCTTCATTCCCTCATCCCTCTCATCCTCCTCGCTCCCCCATTCCCTCATCCGCCCCATTCCGCCCCATTCCCCCTCATCCCCTCACTCCCCCATCCCACCCCCACCGACCCCGCGCACGCACAGTCGGCCCCCGCCCCCCCCCGGAGCGGCGGGGCCGCGCATGCGCAGCGGGGGCGGGGCCGGCGCGCCCCGGGAGCGGCGGGAGGAGGAGGAGGAGGAGGAGGAGAAGGAGGAAAAAGAGGAGGAAAAGGAAAAAGGAGGAGGAGCGCACGGTACGTGAGGGGCGGCGAGCGGGGCTGGTCCCTCCCGCTCTCCCCGACCCTGTCCGCCGGGGCCGGGAAGACCGTGGAAAGGAGGAAAAGGCAAAATCTGTGCGGGGCTTGCCTGGTTTTCAGGCAGCCGGCCTGGCCTGCCTGGGCCGAGCGGGACGGGCCCGTGAGGGTCGGCTCGGGGCTCCTTCACGGAGMCTGGAGAAGGGAACSCTSKCAGGGATCCCATCAGTGCAGCCAAACATCTCCAGGGGCTGCCAGAGCATGGCCGGGCTCTGCTCGGTGCTGCCAGTGCCAGCAGCAGCAGCAGTGGCCATCACAGAAAGGGCAGTGAGGTGCAGGGCAGCAGGAGGGAGAACTTGTGTCCATGGAGGGACAGCAGAGCCCTGGAACAGCTGCCCAGGGAGGGCCTGCAGTGTCCCTGTCTGGAGAATCCCAGCCCCAGCTGGACACCTGCCTGTGGGATGGACCAGGGCACCCTGCCTGGGCAGGGCTGGGCTGGGAGCTCCAGAGGAACCTGCCAGCCCCAGGGATGTGGGACTCGTGATTCTTCKCAGCTGCCGTTTTCCAGAAGCACACAGTTTCAGCCCTGTGAGGGAGCTGTGCACTCTGTACGTTTTTCATTGAGGGAGGTTTGCATCCCTTCATCAGGGCAGGGGCACTTGAGGAATTGCAGAAACACCTGCAGTGTCTGTTTCTTGCTCTTCCCCTCTCCTGGCATCCAGGAGGCACAGAGCCTMCCGTTAACTGCTGTTGAGACTAATGTGTTTCAAATGCTAATAAATAACTTTTGTCGTGGGCAGGCAGGATGATGATGTGACTCAGGGTCAGATACTGAAAAATAATGAGCATTGTGTGACATGCTGTGTCACTTGTATTTCTTGTTAAGGAGAGGTGTGATCTGGTTGTAGTAGTTGCAGGTTGTTGTTGTGATAGTCACTGACGGGACAAGGGGAATGGCTTTAAAATTGGAAAAYGTAGGTTTGGAGTAAATAATGGGAAGAAATCCTTCCCTGTGAMGGTGGGCAGGCCCTGGCACAGGGTGCCCAGAGCAGCTGGGGCTGCCCCTGCATCCCTGGCAGTGCCCAAGGCCAGGCTGGACATTGGGGCTGGGAGCAGCCTGGCACAGTGGAAGGTGTCTCTGCCCATGGAACAAGATGAGTTTTATGGTTCCTTCCATCCAAACCATTCTGTGATTCAGTGGTTTGTTTGTGGTGCTGCCTGATGCCCACAAACACATTAAACCAACTCTGTTTATGACACATCCTCATTGAAATGGGCAAGGGGAGAGGGGAGGAGCGAGCAAAAATGACCAAAGAGAAAAATTTCATCTTCAAAACCCTGTGAGAAAACCCTTGGAGGGACAGGAAATGTTTTGCAGCCATATTTTTGGGCTGCACTGCACTCTTAAGGAAATACATGTTAAAAGTGCAGCTCTGGGCTGCCCAGTACAGGGAAGACCCCACAGTACTGGAACCAGAACAGTAAAGAGCCCCAGAGATGATTAAGGGTGTTTGGTGAGGCAAGGCTTAGAGGGCTGGGAGGAATGAGCCTGGAGAAGAGAAGGGTCAGTGGGATCTTCTGAATGCCCATAAAAACGTGGTGGGAGGGAATAAAGATGGAGCCAGACTTCCTTCAGTCGAGGCAACAAGCACAAACTGATGGGTAKATGCTTCCAGTTAAACAGAAGAAAAAAATATTCCCTGCTGTGGTAATTGAGCACTGAAATGGGTTCCCRAGAGAGGCTGTGGCTTCTGCATCCTTGGAGATAACCAAAACCCTGGTGGYAACAAACCTGAGCAGCCTGCTGCAGTTGGCACTGCTGAGAGCAGGGGGAATGGACCAGAGGTCTCCAAAGGTCRCTTCCAGCCTCAGCTGTTCTGCAGATCCATGATTCCCTGATGGAATTGAGGAAAAGTCTTTGTGTTATTTAAAGCAATACTTTTTTTTCCTTATGGTTTGTTATTTTGCTATTCAGTTGCTATGAATTAGTGAAATTTCTCAGTGTTCTTCTCCTCTGCCAGCGCTAACCTTGGGTTTGCTCTGCAGGTGTCCTGTAGCATGGCAGGTGAAGAAGACTTCTTTTTGGAGGAGAAAAGATTCCAGCAGTTCTGTGAAGAGTTTGTTAAGCATTCACAACAGATAGGAGATGGCTGGGAGTGGAGAACTAGCAAGGTAAAGCAATCCTTGGTGGGCTTTTTGAGCTGTTGATAGCCACCATAAGCTGAAGCATCCTTTAACTGCARGGGTGTGTTGAGGTGAGGGCTTGGGCCAGTGCAAGTATTGAGCAGGGCTGTGGCTCTCTGAATCCTGGCCAATCTATCAAAACCCTTTTTCAGCTCTGGGCACAACCAGACAATGAATGTGGTGTCYCTGTGAAATTCAATCCCTCCTACTCTGGGCAGGTTTTATATCCAAGGTT
Organism: Sporophila hypoxantha; assembly: GCA_002167245.1. NCBI lineage: Eukaryota > Metazoa > Chordata > Aves > Passeriformes > Thraupidae > Sporophila > Sporophila hypoxantha. The sequence goes on from NDFG01000176.1 coordinate 1,304,357, forward strand.
CACTTCAGCCCTTTAGGCTGAAATAGCACATAGTCTTGCTCTAGATCCTTGGCTTAGTACTTTCATTACAGTACCTTTCAGTTGCATACAGAAACCAGAAATATCTGCCAGTATWAATGATCAATTCTCATTATTTGCTGCTTCTCCATAACTTTCAAACCTCTGCAYTAATAACTACCTATTGTTTCTAGGTCATTAATCAAAATTTTAAATAGCACAGGGCTAAGACTAATCCCAAAGGACCCCATTAGAATCACTTCTTTTATGATGATTTACCCATTTTTTAAGTTGCACTTTGAGATTTGTGAATTAATAAATTTTCATCCTATAGCATGTGTAAGGTAAACYTGGGATTGTTTTAATTATTTTAAATTTCCACTTGTGGAATCCACGGATATCTTAGGAAGTTCTGAGCATGTATTGTTCCAACTTGTATGTTTATCAACCAAACATGTCTTCTTAAATTACACTGACAAATTCTGTTTTCTTTAAGAAGAATGATTTTGCTATACATATTTTTMCATTTACTGAGTTCTATATGACTTTTGTTATTTTGCTCAGGATAATGTCAAACTAATATGTGTATAGGTACATAAATTATCCAGTATATGTGTTACAGTGTATAAAATATATATTACAGTATATAAATATATATACATAAATACAGTGTATATATATATATATACAGTATATTAAAATTTATTGTTACAGTATATGAAGATGCATTGATACATGCTGGCTTTCTCCAGCATGTAGGTTTTCATGGTCTCTTTTTTGTGTATTCTATCTTTCTATTGTAGAAAATCTGCTACTCTAGCTTTTTTTTTCTTTTGAATTTAATGGCTTCAGTGTTTTCCCATGTTTTCAATAATTTTTTTGGAGAAAAGTCATGCTTTTTCCAATGTGTGCCATCGTTTTTACATGTGTAGTTGTACATTAATATTTGTAACCCTTCCATCACAGACAATCAGAATTTCAGTAAGAGGGAGGAGAGGGAGGACCTTGGACTTAGATTTGTTCTATTGAGGAGTTTTTATAAGAGTGCAAATATTAGCCAAGTGTTACAATGCACCCTTTCTTACAGAAAACCATTTGAAACTTTAGATTTCAGTTCAAGGCTATATTTGTGAGGATTTATTCAACAAAGAAAGATGCTCTGAGCCTCTACTGGGAATTTAATACATGGGTCAAAGTCTGAACTTTCTGTGAAATAAGAAGCTTTGCTGGAAATAGCAGAATGAGATAGATTTTTGTTCTCATATAAAAAAATTCTAAGAGGGTTGTTTTCTTTTTTTAATGGGCCAAGTTGGCGACTCTGTGATTGCAGCGTGTGATAAAAACCTGGCCATGGAGACCATCCATTTACAGTGTGGAGTCTGAGAAGAAAGCTTTTCCTCAACAAGATGTCTCATTGTCTTTTTTGCATTTTTTTTTTTTTTTAAACCAGTATATGTGTTGTGGGTAGTTTGGGGCACTCTTAATTTTGCTGATGTAATGCACTTGGATCCCATTCCTCATTCCTGACTCACGTGAATAGACCCATTGATAGCAGTGAGACCACACAAGTGAYCCAGGCTGGTAGAACTGTGTTCCCGTGTTTTCTGTGGAGATTAAATTTAGATGATGAAATACTCATTGTTCTRGTGGAGCTGGCTCTTGGTGCACAAGCTCACATGGCCCAGGCAGAACCCTGTATTTATAGCTGTAAGTGAAATGTTCCAAATCATGTTATTTTTATAATGTGTTTTCTTGGTTTGGGTTTTTTTTTCCACCGGAAGAAAGCTGTAAAAAAGCCAAGAGCACCTCTCTTGCAGGAGCTGGTGGAGCTGAACTTGGGTGCTGCTGTTAAGGATGAATGGTTAAATCTTGCTGTGGAGGTCAAGATTTAGGTGAGGATATCAGGGTCCTGTTTGCTCTCTGCTTTGTGTTTGTTTCATATTTAGTGAGGTTAATCCAGGTGACCATACCAAAAGCTGCATTAGTTCCCTTTGGCTTTTGGTACAGCTGCAGTAGGAAGGGACTCCCCTAGCACATTAGTGGGATCAGGGTTCTGGCTACAGCCGTGATTTATAGGGGTATAGAAGAGTACAACACACCACTGAGTGCAGCAGGAGGGATGCTGCTACAGAGACTGCTGMCTCCAGGTRTCCATCTGTCCATCCATCCATGTTTTCTCCTGGCACTCGCAGAATGCAAGGGCTGTGAAGTTTGGCTGCACTCTCCTGGGGGGAAGAACCGGTTCAGGGAGGAGGAGGAGGAGGCTCAGTCCAGCCCTGCTCTGGCACAGCTCACTGTGCCGTGGGGCATTTCTCCTCTGTGGGTGGCTGCTGCCCTTCCTCTGCTGCTCTTAGTGGGACAAATACCTGTGCAGCTGTCTTTCCTCCTGCTGGCACTGGTGGGAAGCTCCACGAGGAGACACTTGAGAGGAACAAGGAGATGCTTGAGAGGGAGTTGAGAGTGAGAGAAGTGGATTTTCTGTCACCAGTTTAGGCTTAGTTTTTCTTTCACCATTTTTTGGGCACTGGGTTCCTCCCTGCACAGGCTGCACTTGGCTCTGCAGCCACGACTTGCAGGAAGATTTGGTGGGTTTGTGCTCTTAATGAGATTTGTTGAGAAAATAAGGCATAATGTAGAAGAAGTGAGCAATGTAATTGGCTATYCTGTTATTCATGCTTAAAAATCAATGGAAAAAGTACATGTAGAGTGCATTATCCTTTTTTTAATGTGTGAAACTTGATCAGAACAAAGTAAACAAGCAGCTCATAGTAGATTTTGGAGGTACATTTAATCTACAGTGTCTTTGGAAAGAGAGAACTAGTGTGTCAGTTTATGCCATTTATTTTTACCTTTAAACCTGTGATGGTTTAAAGGTAAAAATAAATGGCATAAACTGTGTCAGCAATGACAAATTAACCAAAGAGTTAAATCATAGTTAAATTTGCAGTCTTGTCTAAAAATTTAGTGCTATGTTAATGAATTTTGTAGTGAGACTGTTTTGAATAGAATCCTTTTTCATCAGATGTTGTGCATATGCTGTTTGTCTAAAATAAAATGTAATGAAACAGCTAATAAACTCCCAATTTATTTGTTTCCTTTGAGAAGTAAATCTTCAACGTGCAACTACTGTTCTTTGTGTTCTGTACTTGCRTTCTTCCTTTCAGAGTGTACCTGTTATTAAACATTTTCTCTCCTCTTGCTCCTAATTAGGAAAAATAAAATGTGCAGGTAGACAGGCCAGTAATGCAGGAAAACTCCTGAACCTTTCTTCTGCCACTCTGGGATTGTTCAAGGGCACTTAACAACTGTGGCCTGGGAAGAAAAATGATAAAATGGGAACTGGGAAAAGGCACAGCTTCGTCTGTTTTCTCTTACATTTCACCTCAGAGGTGATCAAGAGAAGGAAACAAGTTGTGACTCTGCATACATAAATTCTGAAGTGGTTTTGTTTTGTTTTGTTTTCAGAACTTTGTAAAGTTAGAGGGGGAAACAGAGCAAAACCAAACCAGCCTCYCAAGAGTTGGGAAGTCAATCCTGGCATGAATGCATTGAATAGGTTAATAGCTCCTCATCTCTTCATCACCTTGGTGCACTGCCTTCCCGTTCTTTGGCACTGATCCTGATCCCCAGGGTGCAGTTGTCTTATTCCATTAATAGCTGTATTAAACTTTATTTTTGCTGTTGAGGTCTTTGACTTCCTTCAACACCAAGGGCTGGTGTAAACCATCCGTGAGAAGGTGCTGAGGAGCGCTGCAGTCATCGGTGCCTATAAAAAGACTTTGAGCCTGTGCCTAAATACCATGCTCTGTTTATTTTCTAGAACAGTGAAGGCATTTACCATTTTGGTTACAGAAAATTTCTTTTTTCTTTCTCTTTTTCTGAACACAGGACCTTGGTGATAGTTATCTTAGTAAGACACATTTCCAAGTAAGAAACAGACACATCCCACCAGACCTCAAGGAGAAAAACAATGATAACGCTGAACAAATGTTATTTGCACATGTAGAAGTAAGTACACATTTTTGAACTTARGTGTTTATAAAATAAGTAATAAAAATAAAACCCACTATGCTAGTAAGTCCTTCCAGGACTTCAGATCTGACGTTACCAGTGGCTTTTAATTTGTTTTCATACAGTTATKGGAAAACTAATTAATACACCTCATTGAGCTGTATTGGTGATGAAAATTGGGAAGAAATGAAAAAGATTCAAGCATCCTTTGTGTAGGTGCTCTCCTCATAGGATAATATTTCTTGGCATTTTTATTCAATAACATTAAAGAAACTTTTTTTTTTGTGTGTGTGTGTGTGTGTGTAAAAAGGTTAATCATCAAGATTTATTTATCTTTTGAGGTAAATGTTAGTTAAAAGAATAAAAGAAACTTCAAGGTTAATACTTACTTGAAGTGATATTTATTGAATAGGACTTTCATACTCAATGGCTACTTTTCTACTGTGGAACTGACTTAAAGACTGAGCAATTTTTTGAAACTGGTGGGGGGCAATGAGGTGTTCCCGAAGGAGAATAAGTGTCTTTCTTCCAGAAAAMGAAAACTGTTCATCAAACTCTGGTTGGACTGATCTGAATAATTATTTGCTTGCTTGAGTCTTCATTAAAGCCCCAGATTATTGACTAATCAGGATATAAATGACAGGGATTCCCTCCCTTGTTATGTTGTTACCATAAAAAAGAAAATAATTATTGGATTATAATAGACTGAAAGCAATGTATTGTGGATGCTATAAGCTGTTGAATAGGTGGATGTGGTAAACTTTGCAGTTACCTTTTTCTGCAATTCCTTTCCTTTTTTCATCAGCACTCTGATTGCATTTTTTTTTTCCCCACTGAGACTGTGGTACATTTAAGACATTTCTAGTCTGAAATGAGTATTCTTTTGGCCTGGTTTCTGAAGGAAATGGCACTTAAAACAATTGTGCTATTAGACTGTGATACAGTCATTTCTACTGATTTTTGAGCTCACTCACAGGTTTCAGCTGCATTTTAAAGAGGGATAGATATCCAAGTCGTTRAACGAATAGCTGAGGCATTTTTCAAGGTTTTTCTTTAAATTGTATTCTAGTATTTTGTAGAAAGAAGGTGGGTTTCAGTGCTTCAGGGGTTGTTATTTAATTGTCATTAACAACAGTGTTTGTATACTTAAGTCCTGACTTGTAACAACAGATTACTGTTTATATTGAAAATTGCTTTTGATTATTGTGACCTTTTTTTCCCTTAAATAATGGATCAAGTCTTCGTTATAGAGTGCATTTTAAAAGAAAACCTGTAAAAAGCTATTGAGTCCTTCTGGTGTCAGTTACAGAAAATACCATGAAACAAAAGAGACTTCAGAGTCTCTAACACACTGAAATGTTAAACACACCGAAATATTATCATAAATAATATACTGAAATAAGATTCTAGGCCAAATTTTGTGATTTATCAAGATACTGAAGTGAGCATCCTTGGGATATTTGGAAAGATTTCTTTGTTTTGAGCCACAGTAATGTGCAGGTTGGAAGGACCCACTTGGAGAAGGAGCCTTTGTACTTGTTGTGTAGGAGCAGTAAAGATGAGGAGTGAAACAAGAGAAAGGTCTCAGAAAATTATGGAGGTTATAAGACCATAAGAAAAATAATTTACTTTCTTCTCCAAAATATTCAATGCCTAATAGATACGATGTAAAATTTACATTCTACATTGAGCTGAAGGGTAACCAGACTGTTAAGGTTATTTAATCTATCAAATAGGAAAATGAAATTTGCTTTGGATGTGTAGAGTAAAGCTGTGTGTTTAACACTAAGAAATATGAAAATGGGGACTGTAGAGAGGTTACATTTTCTTAGGCACAGTAGTTCCTGTGTAAAATGCATGTTCTTTTTCACAGATATTGAGTGCTAGAGACCAATTGCACTCTTAATAACAATCTGTTATTTAAATAGGTGTTAGGTTTTGGTTTTTTTTTTTAGTTTTAATATATGTTGTGCCCATAAATCACATGGTGTAATGGAATTACTGCAATCTGTTTGAGTAAGTTATTGAAATATATTCCGATGAAAAGCAAAAGTTGTGATCTTGGTGGAAAATGGAAAGGTTTCTTCTGGCTATATGCATTCAATATTTACTCTTTTTTAAAAATTAATAAATTTTATTTTTATATATTTGGAGCTTAAGAAAGCTCTAAATAGGAAATAAAATTTATTTTGTAAAAAAKATCAGGCATAGACTGATAATTGCATATTTCACAATTTTCAGTTCTAGAATTACTGTTCTGATCTTGATTTTTCTATATTGTATCTCTATTATTTGTGTCTTATTGGAATGTTTCCATCTGACTAATCTGATCTCCTCCAAGGTGTGGTAGATACGATGCATGTGCATATAATAATATAATTAACCAGGAGCAGTAAGAAAGGAAAAATAAGGAAATTAAGATCTGAGTAATCAACATTCATTGTTAGGAACAATCAGTGTTGACACAAATYAAAAAAAGAATGTGCTGTGGAATATGCCAGGGCATTAGAGGCCAGAAGATTTRCCCCCCCTCATCCTGGAAATCCAGTTCAAAGGTTAGAAATAGAGCATCAYTTTTGGGCAGACAAGGTGAAAATTTGGAGGAAAATCAGAAGACAGATTTTTGAAGTGAAGTTATGGGAAAGTTATTCATAGTGAGGATTTAACTCCTGTGTAAGGGATTGAACCCAAGATACATTTGGGAGGAGGTGATGTAGAATAAATCATAAATATATCCTGTTGTAGGGGGGTACAGTTAGGATGTTAAAACTGCAGAGAGGCAAAATTATCATTGTTCTACTCGTTTTTATGATAAAGAAAATACACAAATAGCCTGAAGGAACTTCATTCAAATAGAAAATCAATTATCAGTTATCACAGTTTCAAAAATGTGGTAATCTTATGGGATCTACTGGAAACCTGACCATTTTACTTGGAGTTTGTTTCACCTCATTGATTAGCATGGATGGTTAATGCTTCCAGCCTTCCATCTCATTGATTGGTGTCTAAATATCAGGAGCCTTCCTGGTGAAGGAYTGATGAATAACTTTGTATTCTGGTCTTTTCCACTGAGCAGTCTGTATTACATGCTGGTTCCTTTTATACAAGTTGTGTTTTCATCTGAAAACCAAGAATAAAATTCTATGTGGGTTTCTTTCTGCTTATTTTAGATATCTGCAATATAGAGCTTGTCACTTAAATCTTTGTTTCAGCCTGAGGAGGTAAAAAAGCATTTTTGMGTATAAATCAGTTGACCTATTTTAGGTGTCTCCTCTAAGAGAGGATGAGTCTAAGAGTGTATGGTTTTCCTCAGGGTGATCAAGGTTAAGCTGCATGGCTGTAGATGCCTGCATGTTGTCAMGTGAGCCCCATACAACAAAAGGTGGCTCTGGGCTCCTCACAGCCCTGGGAATTTGTGCTGGTGACTTCACTGGAGCTGAGATTTCACTCTGATGGTGGAGCTCATACTTAGTTGAGGGTTGTGTTTTGTGAAGTAGCAACTTAAAGACAGTTTAAGGAGGTTTGTCTTTTTGTACTTGGCAGTGTCTCAGTTGTCAAGCTGTTTATCTTAATGAGGTGCCTGGGGATCCTGTCTTAGGCAGACCCTATTTTTCCATTTTTCCATCCTCCTGGAAGAGGATTCACACTGCTCTTCTGGTATGCCATCCTCTGTTTTTTGTGGTTTTAGTTTAATTGAGATGTTTATTTCAACATTCTGATTGGTAAACAGAAACTACTAATGGCATTGTGACTGATAATAAACTTCAGGCCAAGTTGGTGGTGAAGGATGCTCTTCAGACCAGTGAGATGAGATTCACTCCCCTGGATATGAGCTGAAGAGTCATAAACCATTTAGAATCTCTTCCAAAAGAATAAAAATAGCCCGAGATGCAAAGCAAGGGACAGATAGGAACACATGGGCGCCATTTGAAAATTTTTAAGTTGCCATTTTGTTCTGGTTAAATTTTTATTGAATCAGTTGTTGCCTTTCTGAGCTGTTCTGACTTTATGCCAGCTGAGTGTCATCTGTACTTTTCCACAGACAGCATAAATCTTGTGTAACCACCATAAAGTGTTCTGGCTAATTCAACAACAATCTTCAGTATGTATTCTTTCTTGATCCAAATRAAATCTGTCCTCCCAGGACATCTGTCAGGATCTTTATCAGTGAACATGGGACTGTGTCTTCTTTTCTAGCAAGGACAGAACAGTTACATACATTATTGCATGAATTGTTGATAAGGTGAAAAATACTGTAAAAGATTCAAAGTGAAGGTAGTTCTCCTGCCTCAAAGAGCTTATACTCTAAACGAGTAAAATGGGAAAATCTGGATTCACTTTATGCATTCTCTTTGTTTGTTATTCAAATAGCCCAAGGGAAGCAATAACTTGGAGTAATAATTCTCAGTGTGTGGTTTGTCTCAGCTCCTCTGGGTATTGCAGAAGAAGTGAGTCAGCATGGAACCATTCCTGGAGCTGGAGCCCCTGCCACTTTATAAAGGAGTGGGCAGGTTGGGAATGCTGAAGGTCTGTTCATACCTGATACTGCCTTTGGAAAACGAGCACTGAGCCCCAGCAAAAACTGATGAAGTTGTGCATTTGCTGCACTGTGGGCTCCACCTTTGCTGGCAGCTGTTCATGAGTGTTGGTGAGGATCTGCCTGATGGGGGATGTGGCAATGAGTCTGACATCTTTCTTAAAGGTCCTAATTCCATAATCTGCTGTTCAGCTGTGCTTTTAAGTCCGTAGAAAATAGAAAACTACAATTTTTTGCAATTATTGATAATTTTTTGTCTAAACAAATCCGGTATTTTTACAATTAGGAACAGCTCCTTTTTGTTTTTTCTGTGCAAAAATAAATAAGATGAACGCAGTGTAAACATTTGCATAACCACAGTATTTGTTGGATGGTTAAGTGAAAACCCAGCAAAGAGTGTTTAAGGAGAAAAATGTAAATACATTTAATAGAATCCAGCATTCACTGCAGGAAATAATGGAAGTACCTTAGTAAAGAGGAAGAAWATCAAGTATTGCATACCCAAACCATCAGTTTGTAGTAAATATGTCGGGCTCAAGAGCAGTGAAGTTGCTCGTGTACCAGCACTGTTTTCACATGTCACAGAAATGAAACCCAAATGGAGACCTGTAAGAAATAAATCAAGAAACCACTTATGCAGAAGAGTTCTAAAGCATATTGCAAAAACACAGTGAAGATCCTCGTGATTTTGCTTAAAAATCTATTAATCTGAAAGTGGAATTAGCCTTTATTAAACCACAGGAAAATATTCCAGTGTGGATTTTATTAACTGTTCTGTTGTCTGCCTGGAAAGGCTTGGCAAAATAAAGGCATTGTTTAGAAATATCAGGGCTGGAAGGAACTTTGGGGGAGGCATTACACCCCTTCCTTGAGCTGGAGAGCCCTCAGAAAAAGCAGAATTCCTCAGACAGAATCCACCTGAGTCCCAGTCCTGCTTTGGGGCTCCTTCTGTGCTGGGATGCCTGAGTCTTCTAGGAGGAAGTTTAAATGCTCCTGTAAAGTTCTGGAGGCACGGGAGGTTTTTGTCTCCCACACACAGACCTTTGTGCATCATTTTCTGCATGTCACGTTGGAATCCTGGCAAATCTTGTTAGCAGTAGTTACATTTAGTTTGCAACAGCTTTGATGACATGTGCTGTTGGCTTGACTGTCGTTGAGGGTGGTGGGACCCTGATCTGAATTCTCTGTGGTGGGACCCTGATCTGAATTCTCTATTTTGCACATTCTCTGATTGCTGTTCTCTTTTGCCCACTAATAACTTTCCACAAATCTTAGGAAATGTATCAAAAGCAAGTATATAAGCTAATTATGATGCTTTTTGGAGAGCTGAAGGAGGACTTTGTATGACCCCCAAAAGTGATTCATTTTCTGTTTAGATGTTAGCATGGAGTGATTTCAGCTTTTTATCTGCCATCTTGGTATTCAGAGCTGTCACTTAATATTAGAAAAAAATGCTACATCAGACACAGGAAAAGATGCTCTAATTAAGGTTTGGTAACTGAATGTGACAGTTGAGTTGGAGTCAGCCTGGTTGAAGGCATGATGTCATTCCAGCACAATGTCTTTCTTCTGCAGTAAATAAACCTTCATTTCCTGTGGAGCACGCTCTGAGGCTGTGGGGAGTGAAGGTGATTTTCCCAGAATCTGAACTTTGAGAGAGTAGCAGTGCCAGAGACAAAACTATTTATCAGCTCACCCTTTTGTCCTGGTGATCCTGTGTTTTAGATATCAAGAAGGGGTATTGTTGTTTTATTTCCATTTTGTGCATTTTCTCATGATGTCTGGAAAGGTGTTTTGAAAAACCTTTACAGTGCTTTTAGATTAAAATCAGCACACTTTTTTAATTCTTCAAGGTAAAATGTAATAATTCTAGTTTGATTTAATATCATAAATGTACAMTTTGCTGGAGTTTCTTTGTACAGTAATTCATTATTATGAGGTTGTAAAAAATAGTTTTTAAAATTTGTGCCAGAGCAGACTTGAACTGTGGTTGTCTTCACACAGTAAATTATGTTAATTTACCTTAGAACTGTGTGTAATTTCATATACAGTAGCAGTATCYGAGATATGTAGGCCACACAGTCACTCACCTACATGGACTGTGTGCTTCCCCTCTCAACTTGCTGGGTTAATATGATTTTTTACAAATCTTGGTGACTCTTCCATCAAATGTTTTGATGCTTGGCATGCCTTGATAGCTGGGCAAAACATCAAGAGATCCCAGCTTCTGCAGTTTTATCAGTGGAAAGGCTTGTGAGAAATTAAAATCTGTTTTTCTGTTTCCAATTTAAAAAATATTACTGCTGTGGTCTTAATAGGAGAGAGAGACAGTTTTGAAAAAAAGACATTTTTCCTTTCTTGTATTGTTCACCTCCTCTCTCTCCCTCTTTTTTTCTCTGCAAAAAATGTTCAAAATGCCATGAATGGAGGAGATACTGAACTGATGGCCATATCAACAGTGCTTATGTTGGCACGCTTGGCCACACTTTGGCTTCCTTTTATTTAATATATTGAACTAATGCATGTTGTAACACAGTACCACTGTGACAATTCCTAAGCAGTGCTGTGTGCCTGGGGATAATGGGAATGAAGACTTTGGGGGGGATCTAAATTCCCCAACTTTTATGCAATTTTGATATCAAGACACTTTAGGATGCAGTGGAACACGATTCATATTGGTCGTAGTTGCTCAGAGTTGTTTAATCACTGAAGTACACACATTGCAGAAGGATTTTTTTTCTCCAGGCACATGCATTGGGATGTGATATTAAATTTTACAGAAAGATTAATGTTAACATTCTTGCATTACGGAAGGGAAATCTCTGTTGTGTTTATAACAACCTGACCATGCCAGGTGTAGGTAAATTTTGTAGATAAATACACTTTTCAAATACTTAATAACATTAATTCACAAAGGAGAGGCACAACACTGTAGTGTTTGTCAATACTGTTTTACCACAATAGAAACAAAATCACAATCTGGTCAATTGTTAGCATTTTACTTTTAATGGTGAGCCTCAAAACACTTCATGTTTCCAGTCATGCATATCTGCCTGCTTTTGTTTCTCTTAAATTAAATCGTACTGGTTCAATGTTATGCTCTAATTTTCTGGGGATGATGATGCTCATCTGTATTGGAACAATGTTTTTATTTTGGCCAAGTGCCTGTGTTTTTAGCAGTGTCATATGATTATCTTTCAGTGTGTTTGGATTGCCTGCCTGCAGCACACAGGTCGTGTTGGCTCAGAGTGAATATTGCAGATTTAGGGCCTCAGAGTGGCTTCCTGAGAACCAGGCTAAATGGCCAAACTTCCATATGTTGCTGCTTTGTGGAAAATTCATGGTTATTGTCCTTTTAGCTGTGAGGTCCAACTGTGAGTTTTGTTTCCTTCCCAACACCGTCTCACTCTCATTGTCTCTCAACTCTCAAGATACARGAAAAAATGCTTTTATCCCCTTTGTTACAAAGAATGGTTTCAGTTTTCTGCTCTTGAAAAAGATGCAGTCTCATACTCTCTTTTRCCCCCTGCATGATAAGATTTCTTTACCATAAATCTTTTTGTTAGCCTTATTAATTAAGAAGCAGCCACTGCGGGTTTGTGTTAATACTGTAAATAAAGCAYTGCAGCTTTTTTCTGGAGGTCAGAATGGGGTCTTTCTCGAGAACATTACAGACTTACATTGTGTACTCAGTGTGTGATTTTGAGGTCGGGTCCTTTCTAGATATAACTAAGAGCATTGAAGTTCACTGAAACTTAGGAACTTGTGCAGGAAAATGTGTTCTAGAGTTACAAATTATTTTTCATGCATCATAAAAATATCTTATTTTTCCCCATATAGACCAACGCACAGAGAGAAGACACTTCTTTTTTACCTTGTAGGAGTCAAGACTTAATATATATACTTTAAAAACATGTCTATATATAAAGTGTGTATATAACATAAGACTTTTTTCGTACTGCACTGGTACTCAACATAATGCTGCCAATGCAGAGGGCTAAATTTTGGTACTAATGTGATTATGAGTGCCCCAATTTCAAAATTTCTATTCTTAGTATGTGGCAGAAATTAATTTGGTTCTGTCAACTTCTATGATACAGGTGTTTTCCTAAATGAGCAAGACAATAGATCTTCAATACAGAGCAGGGMTTTTTTCACTTGAATTAGGTTTGTTAGTGTTGTGTAATCTTTCTGCCCTGGTTTGCCAGGGACTAGTTCAGGCAGCACTTGGACATGCTCGCTGACTTCTTAAATGAGACACTCACTTCTCCTGAGTGCAAGATACTGGGAGCACATCCTGAGCACAGGGGACATGAATGCTTGGGAATGGAAAATACTCTTCTTGGCATAAATGGATGTAACTGGGTGGGAGTATTTTGCCTAATGGGTGGCTTTCTCACGATGATCTGTGGTGGTAGCAATGAAAATGAGTTATTTGTGTTGACTCAAACATCTCTTGCCACCATTTTTCCCTGAGTTCTGAGGAAGATARAATGTCGTACACTAAATAAGATTTAAGTTTGCTGTTTGAAGAGGAAAACAATAAAGTGTAAGAACTCGCTGAGATCATGAGATAGACATTTTTCTGGGATTAGTGATCAATGAAGTTGTGGAAAGGCAGACGTGTCTAGTATGGGAGAGAGAAAGCTGAGAGACAAAAGACTTGTGCTGTAGGTCATACTTTATAACATAAGCTTTGTGTCCATCTAGTGATTTTTGTAATATGATCATTAGTGTTTCCATCTGTATTTTGTGTTTTTTCCCTATTTGATAGCTTGCCAATAAAATTTCTTTCCCAGACAGCTGAACCTAGCTTGCAGACTGACAGGGCACAGAAAAACCCCCCACCTTCAAAGGAAAGCACATTAAAAAGCTCAGAAATCACCCGAAAGCGTTAACGGCTCTGTTGGCTGTTACACGATGGGATGCAGGAATTGCAGTAATGTTCTCTTCCATCTGGTGCCTGCAAACTTGCTGTTTTCGGAGGCATTCACTGCTGTAGCAAACTGTTCACTTATTCATTCTTGTGTAGTTGCCCGTTATTCTTTGGAAAGGACTTGGGTTGAAAGCGGCTRGGTTCTTTGTTGCAGAAGTGCTCAGTGTCAAACATATTACAAGGAGATGTCAGTCCAAATGCAAATACCATCAACTCTCAAAGCCTCTCCGCATGTTGTGTATATTTGGAATGTGCTGTGAAGGTGTAGTCCCAGGAGCGAGGATCTTGACTGACAATACTCAAAGGAAAATCATGCAATATCTGTGCCAAAACGTCTATCTCAGGCTGAAATTTCAATTTCCGCTTTAAATTTCCTGGCTTGTGTTAGCTAACATTACAGCCTTGGTTTTCCTTCTTTTCCTGGGATCTTGGGGGTTATTTTCTTTGTTGCATCTGGACTGGTTAATTTTCAGGAAGGTGAGATAGCAACTGAGTGGAAGGTGTCACTCTGAGAGGGGGGAATGGTGTAAGGAACTAAAGCAAGTGAAGACACATTTCTTGTTGCCAGACCACGAGATAAAGGAATTAATATATAATTTCTMAGCACAAACCACTGAGAAATGTCCAACTCTTGGTCATCCCTGAACATCTAAAGCCATACAGTAGTAGTCTTTGGTGATGTGTTTGTAGCAAGATGGGTTAGCTATCACCTGTCATACCTCATCCTGTCCCATAATTTAAATTAGTCTCTTCAGTCCTGCAGTGTTGAGCAGGTAGATTAATTTATTAATAGTTTTCCTGGAAGTATTATAGGAATTCCCAGCATTCTGCCCATTTCAGTTGAATGTTATGTAATGATGCACATTTATGTAAATCTTGATGTTGATTTCAGAAATCGTGAGCAGTARTGGGGTGCATMGAGATGACCTTGGAAACATTAATTTCAGTATTTGTAATTTTTCAGGTGCTGTACCATGTGTCTTTGTCTTTTTCAGCTTTTTTTTCATTTTCTGGAAGGATTTGATGCTGCCTGTATTGTGTGTATTTCCACGTGCTGCAGGTGCAGTGTCTGAAATACCAGCCACCAGGTCTGCTCCTGAGGGCCTCAGGGCTTTTAGGATGAAAGCTTAGCTCTCATAGGCAGGTATGTGGGAGCCASTGGTTGTGCCTGGATTTGACTCAATTCCCTTGGAAATGCTCTGGGGATTAAGATTCTGTTTGTCACCACACTGTACTGTTGAGGTTGTTTTGTGCTTTTGAGTGTCTCTAAATTAAGATATTATCTGCTTGAGTTCAGGCACCAGCAGTGCAGATGTGGGTAGATGGTCATGGTGACCTTCAAAACCAGTTATTTCTTCACCAACTAACTTGGAACTTTAGTCCTGAATATGATCTCATGATGAATATGATTTAATGATTTACGTGTCTAGCTTAAGCAAACTGAATTCCATCTTCCAGCTTTGTGAGTACTTCAGTTAGTGCTTGTGAAACCTTTGTTTTCCCTCCTATATACTCAGTAAAATCCATTCTTTGGGATGTTGGTAGGTAATACTGATCTTTTTGGAAGGGAGGTGTGTCAGAAGAATTAAATTTTGTTACCTGGGCCATACAATTTCCAGCAGTTGTGGAAGCTGAGCTGTGTCTGAGCTGACCTGGACCTTGGCAGCACTGGGTCCTTTGTCTCTCTTCAGCAGAAGCTTCTGAGCACAAATGCTTTGGAAAATCAAGCCACAGAAGCACTTAAAGAGAGKAAAGCCAATCTGAATGAGAATCTCTGATTTTGAAGGAGTTGTCCAAGATTTAGAAGCTAAGGCACAGTTAAGCTGCACAGGTTTACAAGGAAGAGCACAAGAGCTAGAAAAACTTCCTGTATGAAATCCTGAAACCTAGTAGGATGCATGGAATATATTTAAACATCTCCTTTGCAGGATTCCTGTCTTTCAGCAGAGTCACAGCATGTGGTCTAATACATGTATATGTATATTTAATTAGGCCAGTGTTTAAGATGCTGAAGTGTAGTTAAAAATTGAAGAGAATATTGAAACAAAATTTTGATCCCATGGTCTGGTATAAGCTAGAAATGTTTAGCACTCAGAAAAAAAAATATTACCACTGCTATCATTACTACTGTCCATTTAAATATAAATGTAAATGGCAGGCTGTCTCATAAGTTTGTAATTTTTAAAATATTTCTAATTGCTGCCCATTGTTAGATGCCTAAATTCCATATTCTCCAGTTTTTGTTCTATATTTTAGAAGGATAGAAACACATTTGCTGTTTAAGATCAGATGTAGTTTTTGTGTAAACCYTAACTGCACAAATTTGAATTCTGAGAAAAATGTTAAACATTGGAAAGTGAGACTGCAAAAGGTCTGCTACACCATGGTTAGCAAAGTACAACACTTTCCTTTGGATTGTGTTAGGAAACCTGTTTTGATCTGTTTTTCTGTGATGTGTGCTTCACTCTCTGCCCTTGCCCCTTCTCAGAAATTCTTCTTTCTGTGGAGTGATGCTAACCCCATTTGAGCAAAGTAAAGGTTTTTAAAGATAATTAAGCTCCTGCAAGTTTTATGGAGGCAAGTGGCTGAGTGGAGGACAGGCCATGAAAGTTCTGTGCCTGAGGTAATTTACTGTGTGCCAGAGAAGCCACAGGACAAAGGCCTTTGTAAATGTCCCAGCTGGGGCAAAAGCCCGCTCCTTCCTTGGGCCCAACACTTGATGCAGATCTGAAGGATAGAAAAATCTGCCACACTAAACATTTCAAAGTAATTCCAGGTAATTCTGGGCTTACAGTACTTAGCAAGCAACTTGATAAGCAATTTGAAAATATCTTGTGATCTGAATTTGAGGCAATACAAAATAATAAATATGAATTGATTAARGAACTATGCTTGCATAAAAAAAGAGACTGTTTTTTTGCTATTGATTTRCCCCCCCTCTTTCCTCAAGTGCCTGTGCTTTGGGAAGACAGAGAGTGCATTTGATGGAATGTGAGTGAAGGCATCCTTGTATTCCTGGCACAATATGCAAAGTACATGGATATTAAAACATTGCATTCTTTGGGGGAGGCCAGCTTAACTGTAGCTGATAGAACATTTGTCCCTGTGAATCCTTAGGAACAGTGAGAATACCTTGGCAAGGTATTTTTTTCRCCACTGTTAACCAGATTTGTGGTATTGGACTTTATTTCCTGTGCCAGCCTTTTTATCTCATCTACTAGCTCTACTGATTTTCTTTGTCTCTGCATGGAAAGTGCTGCCACAGTAGGGTCTCATTATAGAGTTTTATTTGAAACCCATCTCTAGAAATACCTCTAAAAATAACTAGACTTTAATGTCCTTTTWAAAAAAATGTCTTTCTGAAAACTGCTGAGATAATACTGTGACAGAAATCTTGGTAAAAAAGAAGAAATAGAAAAATAACTTGAGTGGGGTGGTTGGTGATGTTTCTCACTTAATGTACTTCATTACCTTAAATTGTAATCCCTGTTCTGGTACACTTAGTTTTCTGGAAGGTGTTCTCACACTATTTCAATTAGCTGGTACTTTCATATTTTGTCCATTGGTATTTTAAACTGTTCCTAAGAATTCCCTTTTACCTGTTGTTTTTCCAAGGCAGCTCTGGATCACAGACCTTGTTACCATGTGTAAACAGCTTGTAGCAGGTGTTCCATCATCTCTTTTTTCAGTCATGMCTGGGAATCTTGCTGTGGTGAGCTGTTCCCTTACGTGTGTGAGTCCCTTCATAAAGSACAGCCCTCCTCAAAGATGTTAATAATACAGAATTAAAAAGCATTATCAATCTTCTTTAGTGATTGAAGAACATTTAATGGACATGCGTGAGTAATACAACAAAGTGCTGAAGCAAATCAAATCAGAATCCAGTGCTTCAAAGTTTTTAAAAAATAATTATTAAAAACTGAACGCTTGTCACTTTGAGTTGAACTTATTAATAATGTGTAGTCATAGAGGGAGGGAGTGAATGGATGAATAGAAAGAAGTGTGAAGAGTAGGAGGGAAGTGAGCTGATGTAATACTTTGGTAAGGAAGGGGATGAGGCCATTCTAGTATTTTACAGACTTTTTTTTTGGTAGCTTCATAATGCCAGAAATGAGATTGCAAATTTTCAGCAGCAGGAGAGCAGAAGCATGGGATTTTTCTGCTTGTTTTTCCTTTTTCCCTGTCTGGTTTTTGAGTTGTCTTTTATTTAATTTTCTTTAATTGTCTTTAATTTAATTAAAATTTCCCCTACCAGTATAAAAAACSTGATATTAAAAAATTTKTTTTCTCTATAGAGTAGATACAGCTGTTTTCAGTTAGTCCTGAAATGAAATATTTGTTCTTAAATAATAAGAAAAGTACCGAAAGCTTCTTCAACACTTCTCTCAAAAAATAGCTTAGGGATACTTGTTGTAGAACTATACATCAGTTTGAGAGGATCTACAATTTTTAGTTTAAGAAAACACTTGAAACAAGTTTTGAGTAGGTCACTAATTGGWTTTGAAGTCAGACTTGTAGAATTATTTTTTCCCCACTGATGTGTTGCAAGTGGCMTGTTTATAACTATGGCGTTATTAAATTCAATTACTATTCTGGTTATTATTTCTAAAAATTGTAAGGTTCTTTGGTATGTAACAGCTCAGAGTTGTGTTTCTTAATGAGCAAAACCTGAAACTCCTTCTGACTTGGTTTTACCATGTAGTAAGAATTACAGAACATCTGGCCTGAGAAAACAGGCTCAGAAGGACATATCATTAATTGATTCTCTTTAAAATAAATAGATGGACAACTTGACTGTTTATGTCTCTTAATTTCCAAAGGGCAAATTTTAAATTCTGAAAGAGGTTTAATGGRTTTGACTGAAGCATGCTTCACCTTTCTTCAATCAAATATGTAGGATAGTCTGAGAAGCAGCCATTGTACCAAGATCAGTAGGAAAAAATCCCCAYCACTTAGCAATGGCACAAAAATATAGTTTTGGCTTTTTAGATTCAAGAATTMTCAGAAAGAAAACCTGCTTTACATAGGGAAAACAGGTCTGAAAAGATGTTGAGACAAAT
The DNA here is from genome assembly GCA_002167245.1 of Sporophila hypoxantha. Lineage (NCBI taxonomy): Eukaryota > Metazoa > Chordata > Aves > Passeriformes > Thraupidae > Sporophila > Sporophila hypoxantha. Next base: position 1,322,898 of record NDFG01000176.1, read on the forward strand.
ACCAGAAGGTTATTTAACTCTGCATATAGCAGTAGTAAAGAAAGAGGAACTAGCCCAGGGAAAAGATTGCAGACAAAATTATATTTTACTTTGTTCACCAGGTAAATGGAAATAAATTCCTATTTCCAGTAAAGATTATTTCAGATGAGGCAGGATGTCTGGTGAGGATGGGTCTGATGAGTAACTACTGTAGATAGTAGATGCTTCAATCAAGGGGGAAACAATTTTTGAAAGGAGATCATGCAGAAGAAAGTAGGAGATAACTTCTACCCTAGAATTTCTGTCAGGTATCAGAAATCTGTTGGGTTTTGAGTTTTTTTTTTTTTTTTTTAATTTCAAAAGGCCAAAAGCTATATATTCATTAGTCTGGCATCAGTGATATTCAGAGTTTTCTAAGAAATCCTTAAAGAAGATTTAAGTAAAGGTTGAATATGGAAATAGAATGGAATGCACAATGATGTTAAGAGGTACTGGATGTATTGAACCATTATCTATAATCTGGCGAAATAACTGAGTAACTGGACAAAGACAATTCAGTGCTCCTAATTCTTGTAGAGTTTAGTAAAACTTCTTATCAACGGACCACAGGAAAGCAAAATTATGTGGTAATACCACAAAAATTCACCCTCAGACAAGTCTCATGTTTTAAGTTGCAATTGCACAACAGGGAGTTGGAGGGGGTTAATGAAATTTGCTGATGGCAGAATATCTGGAGGCATTGTCAATACATCAGAAGGTAAGAAACTCCTGTGGAGAGAGCCAGAGGAGATCTAGGACTGGCACAACAGAGCCAGGATGAAATTTAGTGGTGCAAAGTATAAGGTCATGTACTTGGGGAGTAGGGGTAAGGTAATGCTGCCTCAGGAGCTTGAGGCTCATTAGTTGGAAATGACTGAGGAGGAGAAATAAATGGGTGTTTTAGTTGATCATAGGATTACTGTGAACTGRTCATAGGCATGAATGAAATAAAGACAGGTTTAGGTTCTGTCTGGCTGTTGCTCTCTGATGGAACTGGTATTAAACAAGGATGTTGACTTGTCTGTCGTGTTGAATGTTTAATTACAGCTACTGAAACAAAAAATAAAGAGAATTAAATATGGATTTTTTARGTTGATTAGAGAAATCAGATTGGAAAAAGAGAAAAGACTAGAAGAATTCTTGCTTAGTGTTAAAAAAGAAAGCCTGGAAGGAAATATAGTTTATCTCTGTTAATATATTGGGCAAAAAAGGTTTGAAATGCCAAGGAATGAAAAAAAGCTCCTTAAACCAAACTATCATGTTGCCATGAGAATTTACAGTTATATAAACCGAACTTGGATAAACATGCAGTAGAATCAGAGAAGTGGGATGCTGAAATAGCTTTCCAAAAGGAGCAATAGTATCCTGAAGTCAGTTAGTTTGCAGATAAAAGTATATAAATCTAGAAAAAGGCATTCTATGATGTTTGATACCTGTGGTAACGAGATACTGAACTTCKTCACATAGGAGGTCCCTTAGCCTCCTGTTTTATAGATCATTGCTCATTTGTGTAATCTGTGGCTGCAGTACAGGCTGCACATTTAGAGTTAATGCCTTTGTTTATATGTAAAATCAGATTCTGCAAGGCAGCTTGGAGAGCAAGGAAATCAAAGCAGAGATTGCACAAGAGCGAATATTTTCCCTGTGTGAAACAGGACCCTCATCTTTACATAGCTCTGTGAGAGAGATTTTCACTTTTGGCCTAGATAAAGGGTCCTGAAGGCCTGGGATCTGATTTTGAGAGTGTGTGATCCTCAAAATCCCTCAGATTTTATTCTTTTAAAAAGCTGTCTCCCAAGTTCTGTTTTCATGTGAAGTTCAGCTAGGAGTTTCTTCTTTTATGTCCTGATGGATTAAAGAAGAGAAATGCTGCAAGGTTAGTCAATTATTTCACCTTTTTAGCCAAGCTTTGTCTTCAAGCCGAGAAACACTTTCGTCTTTAAAAATGCAATTTTTAACYACACACAATTTTAGATTATTCATAGCTTTAGATTTTTACTTTTTTCTTGGTAATCTTGTTTCCAGCTCTGTTACTGAGAGCATAGTATTTTCCTTTCCTGGGTGGAATTTGTTTTCATTTTTCAGTCATTTGGTGTTAAAAAGGACCAGAACTGACAGACAGTCTTCTCCAAGGAGGATGTGTAACAGGAAAGCAGCAGGGTTGTAGAACTTGAGATAAGTTTGGGATTTTCTGGAGCTCTGCAGGAGTCCTGCCAACTGGAGGGGTCCACATGAGCACCTGGAGTCTCTCAGGTGGTAGGAAAACACCCTGGCACCATCTGTACAGAGTGCCTTGGTTGAGGTTTATACTGAAAGAAAAGAAACTAACCCTGATGACAGAATTATATTAATATGCTCCTTTTAGGTTGATTTTGTCTGAGTGACTCAGACGGTTCCCAGTTGTGATTGGCACCCAATAGCAATGATATGAACACTGTCATGTTTCCTCATGGAAATGACAGGGCTCGGAGCAGACAGCATAATTGTTTCTTTTCTGCACAGGTTCAGATGGGTTTGCACTGCTTTTGTTCAAAGGAACAAGTTCATGGGACTAAAGAASTTATTGTGTAAAATATTGAAGACAAAAGACTTAGGTGGAGGGAAATGTAAATATAAAATAGAATGGGCATTAAGTAAGTTGTGCTAAACATTGGCAACTCAGCAGATTCTAACCTTATACCTTAAAACCAAATTAAAATCTGTAATAACTTCTTTTCACTTCCCAACATGGCATATGCTTTTTCTTCAGGCTTATCTCCATATCTAAGAATTCAATACTACTATTTTTTTTCTATTTTAGGTTAGCAAAGTTACCAGTTTCTGTTGAGCATCTGATTTTTCCCCTTGCCCATTCCAAATTTGGCTTGGTTCTATGTCTATTACTTAATATCTGCAGTATCAACAATTCCTTTAATGCCTGTGTGATTAAGAGATAAACAAAAAAAAAAAGTTATTTTGAAAGCACCTAATATTAAAGGGCTGAAAGACACAGAAGTTCTGTTGAACCATGGCAAAATGGAGCAAAGCAAATACATCATAGCTGGTCAGTCAGTTTTGGAAAGCTGTGTAACCCAGTCATCATCCTTCATGATTTTAAGGAAATATGTGTATTTTTAGTTTTTGTTGTAAAATTCATATTTCTTTTTTCTTTCCTGTGTTTGTCTTTCCTCCAAAGACTATATAAAGAATTGYTATTTTCTTCTACAGAGGAAAATGTGGGAAAAGAGTATGTTCAGATGTGTTTTAAGCATGCTTTTGGCACCTGTTTCTGTGATTAATGCTTTTTTTAAATTTTCAAAAGTATTAACCCTCCTAGTGTTGAAATTACATTTTCAAGTTAAAGATGCAAACAAATCTTGCATTTACTGTTGCTTTTCTAGAGACATGGGTTTACACTGGAAGTTACTTACTGGCTTGGTAATATTATTAATTCTACAGACACAGTTGTAGTGTTTTCCTGGGTTATATCTGATAAAAGTCTTGCATCACCTGAAGAAATGAATAAATTTTGGTGTTTGCAGCTTTGGGAATGATTTCAGTCTGTTCCTCAAGGTTGCTGGAAATGGAATTCTTTCTCATGTGAGGGTCTCCATACTTTGAAAATATGTCTAATAGTTCACAGAACTATTGGCAGTGATTTTGTTTTTAAATAAGTGTTTAGCACAGAGAGTTGTTATTCTTCAAAAAGRGATTTGTTAGATTGTTTCAAAGCACAGTTTTTACAGTTGGTAAAGCTGTGGAGGTGCCAGGGTGTGTTCCAAGGCTGTCTGAGGCATGGTGATGTTGTCCTGGAATTAGAGGTTCTCCTCACCTGRAGTGAAGCATTCAGCATGTTTTTTACCATTTTCAATTATAAAATTAAACTAAAAGGACTTTTGAAATACATAGGTATTTTACTACTGAATAATTACATCCCATSAATATTTGATTTAAATTTTGGAATGTTTGGATTTGAAAACAAAGATCTCTAAAATATTTGTTGAGTACTTTACTGCCATCACTTGTTTTAAAGGTTGCTGGTGTTCCTAAACAGAACCAATTTTGAAGTTATTTTACTAAAATAGTGAGTTGTGAAGTCACTAACTGGGGGTGTTTTTTTTTATCTTAATGTTTGAAAATACMCAGCATTTTGGCAGTAGGGATCAGGATAACTAAATTATACTCTCTGTTCTGTTGTGATTTTGCAATGTACGTTTGATCAAAGCTTTTCACTTTTTTGTCTCTGTTTTCACAGAGTAGTTCTTGCTTGTAGGGGGTAGAAGCAAACAGAACYAAATAACTTTGTAAAAGTAATCTTGATGTAGAATATTCAGTGAGCTCTGTATTGTCACTTTGTKTTGGAATACCTTCTTAAAATATTTAATGAAACCATTGAGGCAAGAACTTTACCTTGAATTAATCCATCACTGCATTGCAATGCTTACTTTTCCTTTCTGRTAGTCCTATGTTAAACAACAAAAAAGTCTATTTAGGACTTTGCCTTTCCTGTTGTATCTTTGTCTTCTTGGGTTTATTGCTGAAAATTTTGCCTAACTTCTTTAAGGGTGGAGCTGTAGGATAAGCAAACACGGTGCAGCTTAAAAGTCATATCACTAAAGACTGTTTGTTTCACAAAAAAACCCAGGACAGAGCTGTTTGATATTTATGAATACAGATTGTAACTATCCTTGAAAGTTGGAACAAACTTTGGGTCACATCAGAACTGTGTATAATCAGTATTTAGGGTAGCGGTCTGCATTCCTCTACCATCCTAGAACTGGTTGGTAATAAAAACAAGAAAACTGGGGTTAAATTTCTGTCTTGCTTAATGTTACCTGTTTTAATGTACTGAGATGAAATAAATGGATTTCCTGTGACTGTGAAGTGGCTTTATTTTTCTCTTTTTTCAGAGTTATGACTGCAGTTTTAATGAACATTCACTTTTCTTTTGCGTAGTGCTGTGTGGATACTGCAGTACAGGTGAAGGTGTCAAGAGAATTTTTGAGTAGAAAATCCATTTTCTACAAACTCAGATTTTTTTTCAGGAACTTCATTTTCTGATTAGACAAATGAAGTAGTTCATCTAGGATCAGATTAATCSTAATGAATATGTGACAAGGTTTTAAACTTTTCTGAAAGTTTTTTTTTAGCAAGTTTAATAATCTGCTGCATTGCCAGAAGAGCTGTATTTTTAAAATCTTTTCRCACTAATGCCCTAATGCACACTACCAGGGTTATCAAACTGAATGTCCAGCTGATTCCAAGTGAGCCTGTTCAGATTTATGTGGCACACTTTAATTTGGAAATTCTGACATTTTCTATTTTAATATTTACCATCTCAGACCAGAAGGTTTTTGCCCTGTGAAAAGTGCTCATATTTAACTTCAGTATTGATTAAAGAAAAAGACAAATGTTAAAATCCCGGATTTTGTCATGGAGTGGAAACGGCAGCGTTTGGGCGGATCTCAGCATTTCTGGTTCTCTGCTCTGGGTGTAAATCACGGCCGAGGCAATGAGCTCTGTGCAGTGTGTGTGGGATCCCTGGTGGCAGCAGGGAATGAGGGGCATTTGTCTTGTGATTTGTTGGCCCTGTCAATAGTGGTGTGACAGGGGAGAGCAGGGCTGCGATCGGCTCGTGGGCAAGCTCAGCGTGGCAGGGCTGGTGTTGTAAACTCCATTTCCTGCCACGGTTTCCATCTCCTGCTCTATTGACTGAGCTGCCCAGCTTTGTATCATCAGCAGAATTTGTCAACAATCTCCTGCTTTTGTGCTCAGGTTGTGGAGGAATATTGTAACTAAGATTACTTTACAGCCCAGCTGTGGAGGTGCTTTGTTAGTCGACTGTCTCCTGGTCAATAATTCTCTTTTTAGCTTTTCACGTTATTGTCTCCCCTTTTCCACTTTCTTGTGTATTACATTTTGAACATAATCCCCATCTTCTCCACTTTAAAGAACTGCTTCCCATTTGGCCTGATATCAAATATTTTACTTCATCCAGCCAGATTGAATCTCCTGCATTTCCTTGTCCACTAATTCAGTTATCTTATCAGGGGGAGGTATCGGGTTCCTTTGGCTTGCTCTTTCTTTGACAAACCAATGTTAAGTTTTAATCCAATTTCTACATAGCTCTGTATGATGAATTGTTCTTTCCTTCAGAAATTGTTCTAATCCCTTTTGCCATTTGTAAGTACCACTTGAATTTTGGCAGTTCTTACTTTCTTCTTTAAACTTAGGTTTCAAGAAGTAGGGTTTTTTTGCTTGCCATACCTCTTTTTTGTTCTCTGTAGGAGTTTTCTTTTCATACTCTTGGTATCATTTGTGAGGTGGTTATTCACTCAGATCTGCAGTTTTACCTATATATATAAAGGTATAGACCTATATATATATATTGTTTTCAGTAGTTCAGGGTCTAAATTTTAGGAAGTTTTTGTGTCTCTGATTTAAATAAATTTAAGCCTCTTCCAAATTCCAGTCCTTCTCCATTTAAATTTTTCTGCTTTAACTCCTGATCTCCCTTATTCTTCAAATACATAAAAAAAAATCTAAACATAGATTTGGAAAGCTTATCATGGGCAGTTTCTGAACAGATGCTGAGTTCAGGAGTACCCATGACATGCCTGTTCTGTGGTTCTGTGGTCACCATGGCAGGCCAGAACACATTTCCCTCTCCACCATACAAAGAGCTGTTACAAAATCCTGACTGCCTCTTCTTGAACTTGTAAAATTCCTGTCTGATCCTAGAAAGCAGAGCACGCTCTTGATTTTCCATTCAAGACATTAAAATTTCAATAATCTCTGCCAGTCTGATGGCAGATGAGATTCCCACCTGACTTGGTGTCTTGCAGTTGGTTGTTTTTGAGAGATTGAGCAAGACCCAGCAGTCAAATAAACTTAATATCATGTATGCACCTATCTTCATGTATTTTTGCTTGTATGTAATTGCAATCTTTAAGTCAGATTTATTTTATGTAAACAGCTATCCTACAATCATTTTAGAAATTTGGTAATCCACATGAAAATATTTTTGTTTTGTTTGTTAATTCAGGAAATTTAGGTGAAGAAATAATACCAACKTTGCATCCAAAACCACTAGAAACATAATTTCCTGCAGTTTGTGTTTATTTATTTTTGTGGCGTGTTTTTTTTGTTTGTTTAAAAATTATTTATATTTTACTATTTCTTCATCTGTGCTTTTATTCTRTGTTTAGGTAACAGGCAAATGTCTTGCAATACTTTTCCTGGTTTAAAACTCTAACTGTACCAGGATCCTGTAAATATGAGTGGCCACGGTGTCTTTTTATTGAGAGAGGTCAGTTTTATGTGAATGCCTGTCAGCATTTGGACTCAATGGTTTTACAGGTCTTTGCCAGCCTAAATGGTTCCATGATTCTACAAAATCCAAAGCAAAATCCAAAGGCAAAATCCAAAGCTTCTTTCCTCTGGGAAAGAAGTCTGCTGTAAAAAAGAGTTCCACATACCTGCACTCACGCTGTGCATAGGTGTGTAGATGTTTGCAAAAACAAGCAAATTGATAGAAAAAGGCATCATTAGGCTTTTTTCTGTAWGTTGGGTGGAGTCCCCTGGAATTCAGCTTATGAAAGACCCTGGGAACTGGTTTCTGCAGTAATTAATTCCTGATCCACTCAGTGTAAACTCTGTTACCTGAKACATGATGGAATAGGGACTCCAGCAGTAGTGTTTGAAATATCATGTGGACACCAASCTTTTTTTCTAAAATTATTCATTCACAGATTGCAGCTGAGTTGCAGAAACCTATAAACTGAAGTTAAAAAAAAAAAATCAATTAACTTATCTTTGAATTTGGTGCAACACTACCATTTGTAGCCTCTGCTTTATGAATTAAGCCATCGTATGGGATGTTAAAAATATATTAACATATTTTTAATTGCTTTTCCTTCCCCAAATTCCCTGGTTTTGCACTTGGCTGAAGTTTAATATTTAGGGAAGCATGGTCCTGGTTGTCTCCAGTTGATTTCTTTACATTACCAGAGACAATTTAAGTAGTAAATATCTTGCTGTGGGACCCTGTTTGGGATACAAGCAGCAGCACGCAGTACAATTAAAGGTTCTTGCAGCAAATGTTTAGGAAAATACTTTCCAAGAGATCTGCACATGATTAGAATTACTGAGTGCTCTCCTCTCTGGCTTCCTGTTTTGGAATTGAATGCCTTCAGGACACTTGGAATATCTCAGTTTMGAGAAGCAAGAGCAATTTAACCAAGTCTGTACTTCATTGTCTTAGCTATGATTTCAGTTAGTTGCAAATAGGGATAAATATATGGAATAACCCCTGAGATACCTTAATCAAATGGAAGGAATAAATTATAGAGCAGCTTTTGAGGGAAATGAGAGCAGATAAAATGTCCCAACAGTCAGAGCCATGTTRTGGCTTTTTCTCTGCACATGTGTACAATTAGTGGCTCTTTCCTTGCTTCTTGTTTCCCATCCTGTGGGATAATGAGTTTSAACATTTTTTGGAACAACTTGCTAATTTCTTGAAGTATTTTATGTAGGTTATTTATAAAGTTTGAAGGGAAAATTTGATATGGTTATTGAACAGTGGTATACAGAACAGTTTCTTGAGGTCCCTGCACCTAGTTCTGAGCAATTCAACTACAAGAATAATTCCTTGAAATGAGTTTAATTTATTTAATAATTCAGCCATTATGCTGATTTATTTGGTAAGAATCCATGAACTTGGCCAAGTGCAGTTATGTACCATTTCTTGGTGTTTTTAACTCTTCTGCTGCAGTGGTGTAGTCTGGTCATTATGTTTGTGGGTGCTTTTCACCCCATGTTTCCCAKCACACACAGCAGTGGAAATATTTGGGTATTCTTAATTCTGTACTGGGCTTTCTTGTCAAATAAAACACAGTTTGAATGGAGACTGTTGGAAGAGTCATTTCAGACAAAAACATTGTCAATAATTCATGCAGATTTTCTACTTGGCTTTAAAGAAGTGTAAAGCAAATTCAAAGTGGTTAAGTTTGCATCAAGACTTATTATGTACCACATTTCTGGAAATTGAAAAGACCATGTTACACTCCATGGCAGTTTTCATTTGAGATCAGGCTAATAAAGGAAGTATCTCCAGCCACTGTGAATGTCTCCAATATACATTTGGTGTGTTTGTGATCAGTGACATTTGATAACTTTGTGTTTGTTACTATTTAGAATATTCTWACAGAGTATTGTGTTTGAAAATGAACTTAAGGGCTTTTGACCTGCCCCAGTCTGAGTTCAGAGTTTTGTATTTCCTTTGTAGCAGTGATTACAGAGTTGAAGGTAAATGCATCTTTATTGTATCATTTACGAATACAATAAATAGCTTTTAAGAGTGGGCAAAAGCTGAACATACTTGACTTGGTAGGATCTGCCSCTGTTCCATTTAAAAATGTAGTTATTATACTTGGATATTTCCAAATGCAAACAATCATTGGATCCTAAAGTGCTGTCATTTTTTTGTCTAAGTGTAGGAAAAAATTCAGGTTTTCTTTTGAAGATTTTAGGAGTAACTTCACAACTATTTTGAGTAATTTTATAAATATTTTCAGTGATAGCTAAAATTTTTGAATTCAGGCTGTTTTAAATGTGAAATGGATCATTATAATTTAGTATCATRTTTGTGTTTTCCTAATAAAAGAATAACACATGTGCTTTAGCCCTAACATGTAGGTAATAGGATTGGATCTCTCACATCCAATAAGCCAGTTCTAATTAAGCCACATTGTTTATGATTATTGTTTGTAATGGTTGTGCTTATCTAATAGAGTCTATGGCCAAGCTRAGGTTAGCATCTCAAGTAACTTTCAAGATGTATCATTTTGTCAGATATTAACTTAATCAGATGCCATTTCCTTTTTCAAGTGGTCAACATCCAGTTGTTTTATTTCTAGCAGTAAGTCATTGTCCTGGTGTCAGAGCTGTTCCCTTGGAGAGTCCTGGGTGGGCACCAGWGCAGCCACTTCTAATTGCAACCCTTAATTTCAAATGCCTTGTTTTTACAGCACCAGATTTTGTGATAATTTGAGCATTTCTGTCTGTAACTTTTTCACCAGAATTACTGTTAAACACTGTCTGTCAGTCTTGGCATCGTTTTCATACAGTTTCCCATCTGAGAAATTAATGAGGATTTGAGTTTGTCTTCTAAAAAGTAAAGGTTTGTAGGCATTTGCTGTCAGTCTCCCTGTTGAATTAAGCGTGGCCAAAACTGGGTTGCTGCTGTGATTCACAAAGCAGAAATAATAATCCTTGTTCTAAAAAAATAAAGCTGACCTAAAATACAGCTGAACTGCTACTGTTGTCTTCCAGTGTAGCAATTTTTTCCCCTTTTTTGCCTATTGTAAAGCACAGAGCCCAGTCCTGGAAGCACTTCAGTTCCGAAGAAGCAATAATCTTGTGGAATAGTACTTAACCTCAAAGCAGTAGCTTACTCCAATTTGTGCAAATGGAAGATAATGACAAAAATGATGGGAAAACCCTTCAAAAAGAGGCTCAGGGGGGCCCTTGTGGCTCTGCACAGCTCCTGCCAGGAGGGCACAGCCGGGGGGTCGGGCTGTGCTCCAGGGAACAGGGACAGGAGCAGAGGGAACGGCCTCAGGCTGGGCCAGGGCAGCTCAGGGTGGGCACAGCAGGAATCTCCCCATGGAAAGGGGGCTCAGGAGCTGCCCTGGCACTGCCCAGGGGGTTTGGAGTGCCCAGCCCTGCAGGTGTCACCTGGAGGTGGCACTCAGAGCTCTGGSCTGGGGACAGGGTGGGGACTCAAGGATCTGAGAGGGATTTTCCAGCCACAGTGATCCTGGGATGCTGTGATTTTTCCTGGAAGGCAGGTGGCAAAAATGAGTGGGTACAGGTACCACCGTCTCCCACMGCTCCTTATCCCACCATAGTTCCATGGAAAGAAAACTGCTGTGAATTCCTCAGTCTGAGGAATGACACTGGCACAGAACATTGGTGGGGGGCAGTGGAGGTGGTTCCAGGTGGGGCTGCTCTGATCCTCTMTAAGGTGTGTCTGTAGCTTCAGGGAGATCTTCCTTTCAGGAGTTGTAGGTAGTTTGGTTGGTCCATTTTCCCTCAGCTGCTGAGCTGTGTCCCTCTGTCTCCTTGGATTTCTTTGCCTCATTTCCCAGATTCCCTGTCATTCCCATCAGGAGGGGGTTCCTAACACACCATGCCTCTGTTCCAGCCCTGTGCAGACAGCCTTGTACTCTTTACATTAAAACAAGAGAAAATGTTTCTTCTGTGGGAGGAGAAAAGCCACCAAATTCTACATTTTATATATGACAAGTCAGGAAGAACGAGGAGTGATTTTGTAACAGCTCCCCACCTTTATATGAAGACAAAATTCACAACTGTTCCGTTTTCACGGTCCGTTGCTTCTTTTGCTTGAAAAGGCTTTGCTTTCACTTGTGATAGTGGTTTTGAGGCAATCAAAAGACAAATCTAATTTCCAGCTGTTAGAAATGATTGTTCATGCATGAGGAACTACTGCAGTGTTATGTGCCATGTCTTTTTGGGARGGAAGTCTTGGTTTTGGTGTTTTGGTATGCCATGAATAACAGAAGGCTTGGGGTCYGGGAGGGGAACTTTTTTTGAGAAATAGTTACTTTGAAAATGACTGGATGCTTTCATAGTGTAATGGACAGGGTGCTGAGTTCAGTCAGAAGATTTCCCTTTGGAAAATGACATTTTCAGGGATCCACTACCTGTTTACCTTGACTCCACTGGTGACATAGTGGCTTTTCAGGGCAGCTGTGTCTRGCAAAAGAAGGCTCCTTGCACACAGTATTTTAGGCATCACCAAATGATTTAAGAGCCACTTTCTTTCTCTGTTATTGAGTATTTAACCAGGTTCTTCACTTGGATGACTAAATTGTAAGAAGTCTTGGACAGTGGGGAGGATTTTGTAGCTGCACACAGAAGATAAATCCATAAGATAACTTCGTTATGCTTCAGACCACTTCTGCTTTCCTTGTTTTCCTCATCTGTCACTAGTGATGTCAGCACTAGAAAGCACCTGGAGGTGGTTGGATTCCCCATGTGCTCTTCACTTAAGAGAACAGTTTATCAATGCACATAAAAATGGTGCAGCTGGTGGTAAAGGGTTTTGTACAGCATCCATATTACACTGAAATTCTTTGGGGAGATACCTGCATTTTTACAGGCTGTGGTAGAGTGGGCTACTTTTGATTAGAGCCTGTAAATTTGAGCACAGTGTGAGCATTTAGTAGTGATCAAAAACAGTGACAGTCAGTAAATGCACTCAGTGTRCCCCTCCCCAGGCAGGGTCACCTTGCTGASCACTGTGACCCCGCACTGCYTGGTCWTTGACAAAGGCACRACAAGGCCTGGAGGTCTCAGCTGAGTTSAGATCCTGCACAGGAGGGACCAAAACCTGCAGGAAAATGTCCTGCAGAGACTGGACCCACAGGGGCTGCAGCAAGAACTGGATCTGGAGGTTTGGATGCTTGGGAGAGCAGCCGGGAGGAGAGCAGAGATAACATCTCACCASGTGGCCACGCCCTGCTCATCAACCTGATTCAATTCTTCCAGATGAACACTGTCCTACCCTTCAGTTTCCATGCTCAAATCTCCCTGTTTGCCAGGGGAGCAGTGTTGAAAGAGCTGCCCTGAAACTTCTTGTGTTTCTCAGTGGTGGCTGTGCACCTCTGTAGAGAGAGGAAGAGTGATACACTCTCAACTTCAGAGGCTGAAATGAAATTAGATGTAAATGCATTCCAAGCAATAAAGGGAAATTTGCTTACTAATCTGGGTTGCATCTCCTTTTTCCCCTCCTCACACTCAAAGCAGCATTACCAGTACCTGTGCCTGTGTCACCTCTTCCCAGTCCTGCTGTGTTCCTGCAGGAGCATCTCCCAGGAGCCTGGACAAGGCAGGAATAAAGAGGCCAAGGCAGCAAGGAAGGAGATGTGGAACATGGGAACTGGGAGAAGGGCAAAAGTATCTGGACATCCAGGAGAAATGTTTGTTTGCACCACTTCTCTTACCTTTTCCCCCAAAAGGGGGCTTGGTTCTTAATTTCTAAGGGAATTCAGGCTGAGCAARGAAGTCTGGCCCAGTGGGCCTCTGAAGGTGAGGTGGAGATAGGAAAATGTTTGGTGRCAGTAGGGAAATCCATTTTTTAGGTGATTCTGTCACCCTTCCAGCTTACCCTGTCTGCCTTGCTTTCCCTTCATGGTCTCCCTCCAAAGGTACCTTAACCCACACCTCCCTGCTGCCCTGCTGCCACTAAACTACCCAAAACCACAGTTAACTCTCTCCTGCTGTCAAATTAACTTGTTACCCCAGGTTTTACTTGCCTTCCTCATCAGGAGGAATAGAAATAGTACAAATATGTTATTTTGCCTTCAAAATGACACCTGGCAATGTTTCTTACCTATTGATTTAAATAATTTAGCATTTTAAAAGGAACAAATCAACTTAATTTGTTTTGGGGATACTTAAAGGTTGAGGACAATTTTATATCAATTAAAATCAGTGGTAATTCATTTATGATGGAACTAATGTAATTAATTAGATAGTTGCTGCTTACGTTCTTTCTAATACATACATTGCTTTTAAACATCTGCTCAATAGTCCATTATGATAGCACAGGAGTGATTTTACCTGAGAGCAATAGAGGAGCAGATGCTTCCTGATGACAGCTTCCCAGTTTATTTAGGAAACAGCCAGTCAGTCCTGGATTCACAGGTTTAACTTGAAGCATAGCAGGCARGCAAGTAAATTTGAAAATCAGAAACAAAAAAATTGAGAAACAACTTTCTTCATATCATTTTTAATGATTGCAGTTGGGTTAAAATGCTTTTTTTGGTTAGTGTTGTATATGACATTTTTTAAGGCTGATGTTTGTGTTTTGTCTTTTGTTTAGTGGTGTCTGTACATGTGAATGTTTTGCAGCAGTTACAAAACCACCCAAATTTAAATTTGATTTCAGTGTTGTCCATACAGTAACTAAAATTCAGCATCAGCTCAAAAAGAGTCAGAAGAACAATATAAATAGGAAAAAATCACTAGAACAATTATTCAGAGAAAGAGTTAAAATAGGCTGTCATGACATATGTAAAAATAAAGTGTCAGTTTTGCTTTTTTAAAATAAATTACAGCTGTGTTTTGTATTTATGGCTTTATRAGTAGCTGGTTAAAGAGTGAAAATGAGGTATTGTGGGCTGATATAAAACTGTCTGAGGCTCCTTGGTTCTAGTGACCCCTTTGTAGATTTTTAGCTGTTTCAAAGATCACCTAAAATGACTGTACTCGTTTTATTCATCTCATCAGCAAAGTTCATCTCATCAGCTACAGKGATACCATCGAAACTTGTAGGCTACAAAATGTACTTTGCCTGCAAAAATACTGTGGGCTGTACTTGCAGAGACTGTAAAGAGCACGATTGCACATCAGTGATGTGTCTTTTTAAATCAGAAAARGTGTAATTGCTGTTTCCTGGGAGGAAAGGGGATTAGAGTAGCCCTGAGAAGGATTCAGCTATTTGCCTTTGTGTGCAGATTTAAAATAGTCACAAATTAGTCATTTTACCATTATATYCAGAATGCAGTGTATGCAGACAGTCTTTTTTTCTAGACCAGTGGTATTGAACACAGGAACAGGTAGTGTTGCCGTTTCCAGAAGTATCTTTTAGGGCAGGGTAAGCTGGTGACTAAGCAGGAGGCAAGGCCGTGGTATCTGATGAAACATTAATGCCTGAGAAGCACCATGTAGGCTCACTTCTGAGCACAGACTCCTTCTCTTCCCCACCCAGACTGTACCTGGGTTWGGTTTTTTTGTTTTCTTTTCCCACAGGCTGCTGATGGTCTCTTTTGCTATTCTTACTGAAGCGTTAATCAATTTTAAAGAAGGTTCAGTGTTACATAGAGAGGAATCTTTTTCTTTTAAGCTGTATTTTACATATAACCACCAGGTATGACTTGTGTGAGGAGGAAAGGAACATCCCTTCTTGGTCTGTCACTCGTGTATGTATGTGGGAACTGGGCATGTCATACCTGCCTTTGTCTGGCCTGTAACATCAGGAACAGCAATCAACACTGCRCTTCTGGCAGGTTGACTTCAGGATCCCTTCACATACAGTTTTTCAAACTAGGTTAACCCAGAGAGCATGTTTTCAAGCATTCCCATTCAGTGCTTTAGGCACTTGTTTCCCCATAAGCAAAAATCAACCATTTTCCTGCAGGCATCTGGGATTTACCAGGAAACCTCTGTGATCTTCTCACTTTGTGTCCTAAAATGTTTGGGCAGTTCCTTGGTCTGCAGCTTCCCAAGGTCTGGGCTTTCACTTGTGGGCTTCTGTGCCTCTGCCTCAGCAGCATCTGGGTGCCCAATACACTAAYTCTGGGGAAAGTCACATCAGGGAAAAAAACCTGAAAGTGTCTTGGGTGTCATTACTGTTAAAGTTTATCAGTTTTTTAATATTTTTTTTCATATATCGATTCATCCATTGCTGACTTGATTAAAGGATGTGAGATAAAAATGCAAAATATCTTTTAATTTCTGGTGTGTTGTATGAACATAGTATTCAGAGGATGCTGGTTCTTCTTTTCTGCTCWGTCTTTTTCTGTTTTGCTTGGACAGATACCATAAGGCAATATTCAGGGTTGCTTGGCAATAGCCAAGTCATGAAATGCACACCCAACCTGTGGGGCATTATGGTTGCTTAGTTCATGCATGTAAATTTGGGGGTTTGAGCACTAAACAAGTCCACACCCAGAGTGTCTTCTTGGAAAGTTTGTTCTTATGTTTAATCTTAATGGCATTATTAATTTAATGGTTACATTTTCAGAGACATTGAGTTTTGACAGCTTTTAGGAAAGTCCAAGCAACTGTGTGCTTAGCACTGTTGGAATATTAATTTGAAATGTTGTGAAATTCGTGCTGCAGCTGTGGTATATCTCAATGCAATTAGTTTCATCTATTTTGATTTGTTTCAAATTTACCATAAACTTTAGTACTTTACACCTGGAATATACACTAATAGGGAAAAAAACTCTCTCAGTTTTATTATATCGTTTTATGTTATWATTATAAGTACATTATATATATTATATTATTAGCAGAAGCAACTCCTGGCAAAAAGCCTTTAAAGAAAGTAGATCATAGGATTTTTGGTGGATACATTTGATTTGTCTTTTGGCAAGCAAAACCGGATTATTTAAGGATACACTTCTAAAATGGTCTATACTGAKTGTAATGAGGACAGGTACAGCTGTAGTCCCCTTATTGTGCCAGTTCCTGTGCCATGAAGATTTTAGAGAAAGCAGCTTAGAAAGATCTCAGTTCTGGAAGGGCTTGCAAATAGTTTGTGGAAGGGAGCATGTAKGATGTCTGTAGGTTTCAGACCTCTCTGATTTTCTTGGTAGCGCTGAAAAATTCCCTTGTGAGTTTGCACGAGCAGTGCAGTGAAAGGGGTGGCTGCCATTATTTCTGTTGTGCACATTTACTGAGCCCAGGCCAGATTCCCTGGGCACAGCAGCAGAGGCTGACGTGCTGCTGTGGCCTCGTGTGTCGTTCCAGGAGCCCTCGGATGAGTCCCAGGCCGCCGGGGTGTGCAGCACCAGCACGGAAGAAGTTGTTCGCTACGAGTACCACGTCCTCTACTCCAGCAGCTACCAAGTGCCTGTGCTGTATTTCAGAGCCTGCTTCTTGGGTAAGGCCAGCACACACCCCACGTGCTGCGTGCAGTGCATGTTGGGAATCTTGTATTAAGTCGAGGAAGAGATGTAATAAGAAACCAAGAGGTGAGGCTGCTCACCAGAGGATTTTTCAGTGCTCTGGGCTCAGAGCTCCAGGACSGTGGAGGAGATGATATCATCTCAGCCTGAGGGAGGCTGATCTTTGGCTCCTGGCATCTTGCCTGTGGTTCACTGAAACTGCCGGTCATTTTTCTTGTTCTTTTCTTGAAATGAGTACAACAACTTAGTGCTGCAGGTTTAAACTGGGCTGGGCAATCACTGGACATAATCGCAGTGCTTGAGCCACAAGGCTGGGGTCTAAACGTGTCTTTTAAAATGTATGCRGTTTTCTGTTTAAATTTGCTGCTTAAGGGGAAATAAAATAATACCGATAGGATATTGACTTTTTGTTTTGTATTGAAGCTGGCTCTTGAAACAGTCTGATCCTGTCCCTCCATGGTATGTACATTTTGCTACCCACTGTGGCTGRAGCCACTGTGATTTCAGCCCCCAACCTGTCAAGGGAGGAAGGAGGAACACTCAGCCTCCCATGGAGGCCCCTGTTGGTGTCACTCCTTTAATCAGCAGGCACGGAGTGATGGCGCTGCAGCACTGGCTGTGCTCTGTGCCCCAAGCCCGTGTACCTGTGCTCCAGGGGCTCCTGGCTTGTGCCTGCAGTGGTGTGGCCAGCAGGACCAGCTTGTGGCACTTGGGGACAATGTTGAGTGGTGAGCATGGCTGTGTTGGGTTAAGGCTTGGACTCGATCATTTTAGAGCACTTTTCCAACCTAAATGATTCTATGATCAGCATCTTCTGTGTTTTGAATAATATCTTAACTTTATCTAGATAAAGATGTCTGAATGTTGCCAGTGATATCTTTTCCTTTTTAATTAAAAAGTAGCTTAAGCTGCTTTGAATGTGTTTGGTAGATTTAATCACRCTCTGCCTTATATTGTTTAATGGCTTCTAATTTTGCAGTGTTAGCGTTTCAAAAAGCACTTCAGATTCAAAATTGAAGAACATTCTCGTAGGCTCCCTGGTGYAAAGATTTTAGTCTGAGGTGCAGTTTCAGGAATGGATAATTTGGGGTAAATTTTCAGAGTGGGACATGGGGAACTGGGGACATTGCTCTGCCTTTACCACCACCAAAACTCATTTGCWCACATCCTGTTGCAAATTTATTTCCAGCATTGTTACAGGCATTTACAAACGTGCAGTGTTTTGCCTTTGAACTTACTGTGCAGACAGGAAGATGAAGGCAGTTTTGCTGTGAGAGACGGGTTAGCCTATTTGTGGTCCTGAAAAATGTCATCTTCTTGATTTTTGCTGAATTTATAGTGCAGTGTCTCTACAGAAGAGGACGGAGATGGTGCAGGTAGAGGAAGTAGGACAGTATCTCTACTGTACTGTACTTCCATATAATTAGTATTCACCATAAGCAGTTAATCACCAGAGAAGAGCTCACAGAGACAAAACAAGTTGTTTAGCTTGTCAGCACCAGGGAATCGGAGGTGTTGAAACATGACTCCTTATAGCTGGAAGTGGATATTACAGGAGCCAGRGGATGATCTAATGCACAATCATGGTATTATGTGCCAACAGCTCCCCTTGCAGTACAGAACTGTAATTGCTCCTACAAGTACAATTATCCTTTAAAACACTTCTTGGGAACCTTTCACAATGGAAAACAAGGGCTTTTTTTAGATGCTTCCGAAGGTCACCTGGGTTCTCTTCAGCATTTTGCATCCTCTTTTAAATTATAACAATATCTGACTGTTGAAGGGAGCAGGATACTAAATGCTGGCAGTAAGTGTGTTTCCTACAGTGTTACCAGCTGGTATTCTCTGATTTTAATTATGGGCAGCTTACTTTTGAAAATGAAGAATTCTGTCTTCCCTGCACGTTGTTGATCTGCCTGTGCTGTGCTGTCTGAAGGTCCCAAAGTGTGATTTTTGGAAATGTACAGCTGGCACGTGCTCACAATCACTTGAGATCCCTGAGCAAAGTATCCTTTGTCTTGAGCCAAACCTGCTGTGAGGAAAACTCTGGGAGATGCCCTGAGTTTTTTTTCTCTTGAGGTAATAGCCCATATAATGGGCTCCTCACTTTGTCAGACAATCAGCAWTGCTCACTGCATTGCTCACCTGCACTAATCAAGGAACAATCTCCCCAAGACTTACCTCAATTTCCCAGTCTAAATTCCTACCATTGTTTGTAGACTCGGTAAGAGGAGGGGTTCCTCACAAGTCTCCTGTGAGCTGTTCCTGGTTCCCCTGGGATCCTGCCCATACTGATCCCCGTGCTAATTAGAGCTGGCTTTGGGAGGTGGAGATGAGCTGTAATCCTTCCAGTGGTTCCACAGCCCTGCCCCGTCTTGCCTTCCCCAGCACAGGGCACAGAGCTGGAATTCAGAGCTCTGCTTCCTCCCTGGCAGTGTCTGCAATGCCCATCACACCTGGGAAACAATGATTCCTCTGTTCAGCCTGGCTGAGGCTTTTGCAGCATTCACCTCCTCCCTTTGTAGAACAGCAGCTGATGCCAGCCTCTCCAAATCTGRGCTCCAACAGACGCTTTACAAACTTCTCTAGAATGTTGAAATCAATGAAATCCTGCCTTTCTCCCACTGCATGTGAGTGCAACTTCCATTTACCTGGTCTCTCAGCCCCTCTTWGGAAAAAGGCTCCCCGTGGAGTTGCTGGGGGGATTTTCCTGTGATCTCCAGCTTGGTTGGCATCCTCAGGAGCTTGTGCCAATGAAGACATCTAGTTCTCACTCCTCTCTGCTAGAGCTGATGTTCAGGCATTACAGATCACTTCTTCTGCAGAAGTGAAAAAAAGTTGCATTATATCCTTGCCCTTGCTGTCTAAATTGGATTAAATAACTTACTTTCTTTTACTCATCTTTTGACCTTTTTTGTTGTTTGTGAGATAAAGTTTGCTATGTAAGGTGGTGCAAGGTYTGGTTTGAAATTTTGATTGCAACAGAACTAAAACATTTTGAGAGACATCTAAACTTTCTTGTAATCTCAGGGGATGYATTTACAGGGAAGATCTTGTTCTATGCAAGGACAAATACTTCAGTTGAAAATAGTGATTAAGCATGATGAGACTGTCTGGAAAGGTGTTTGGGAACATTATAGGGTACAAGAAGATATTTTTAGGCAGTGTGTATATACATAAGAAACATTTTTCACTGCCTCATGATACTTGCCGCGTGGTATTTATTCCTAATTTCAGACCTGCTGAAGTCACAGTCAAGTGTCAGGAGCTCAGGGCGGAGGCTAATTTCTCCAAAATCAGCTCTGTGCCTGCCTTACCATCCAGAAACGGAGCCCTTCTTTCTTCCCTTGGCTTCTGAGACTACCAAATAGGTAGTTGAAGAAATGCATGAACCCCTGCTGATATCTGATGTCAGCAATTAGCCCTCTTTGAGACAGATGGTGTAGGCAATTATCCTTCCCCTTCAATGCTGGCATCAGCCAGATGGGCTGAGCTAGGTCCAGTAAGCTTTCTTTAATCAGCAGAGTATTTTCCTCTTTTCCTACTCTTTAAGATGTCAAGGAGCTTCAGTCTTTTCCTGAACCATCCCCATCTGAAGCCAGGCATTCAGAACCCTCTTGCCATACATTAGAAAGCCCACAGTGAGGTATCAGCAGCACAGGTGAGCACAGGCACCATTCAGGAATCACCCCATGTGCAGGGAAAATAATGACTCATCTCACACTTTTCCTTTTTCCTGCAAAGGCAGAGGGAGCAGCAGGAAAGCTGGCTAAACACTGAAAAGAAAGAGCAGGACTAATGGGAGTCAACAAGGACTGCACCCTCACTCCTCTAGAGAAGAGAAAAGGAATGAGGTTTTCAGGCTGACCTGCTCAAAATACTCTCTCAGCTCAGTGGCAGCTAAATCCCTGCCAATAAAAACCATGCTAATCAGTGGTTAGAGAGAGGGAGCTTCTGAGATAGGGCAACTTCCTCCAACCCTGAAGGCATGACTTTCTGTATTCACAACCACACTGGGCCTGACTGAAGTGCTTTCCAGAATACAGATTTACTTCCTGAGCTCAAAAACATGTAACCACCGTGTCCTTTCTCAGAAACACAGCTGCTCTAAAGACCATATCCTGTAAGAACTGGTTTTATTGTGGCTCTGGACATAACTGAAATMGAATAATTTCTGTGATCATATATTCTCTTATGCTGTACGAGGTTTTTTTTTTCTCATTTGATAGTGGTTTTTAATATTGTTTCTTTATGAAATACATCAGAATGAAGCCTCAAAACAATTTGTGCACCYTTTCACCCAAAGAATCAAATAACCTTTAACTGAAAATCTTAGAAATTGTTGAAAGCTTTTAATTAGGAATCTCTGAAATTACTAAGAGCCCTCACTACACATGAAGAAAATAGAATACACTGACTTGGGAAGCCTGAAAATRTTCTCTGAAAATAAATATGGAATTTTGTCTGCCTGAAGAATTTCTGCTCTTTGCAGAAATTAAGGTCCAGCTGGGAATGCAGCTCCTGTGTGGTCTGACAGCCTCACCTTGCTGCTGTGAGAGGGCACTCAGTATTCTGCCTTTAACTATTTCTTATTTGTGGGGATGTGATTGAGTTAACCCCAGCTGGGCAGTCAAAAAGCTTTTCTCAGAAAAGTTTGTTGTAGTCTATACAGCGTAAATAATAAAACTATCCCAGCTGAACTTGGGATAAGCCTTGGGACACACAGCAAGCTGTGTCCTTGTGGGTGGATGGTGACTAAATAAATGCATGGSTGGGTGAATCTGGAGCCTTCACCTTCCTCTCCTGCCCCTTCTCTTGGCTTGGTGCTGCTGTTTGCTTCAGGTTCTGGCTGAACTTCCCAGCTCATCTCCATCCCAGGGAAGAAAAGAGGCACAGGCAGGGCAAGAGGCTGCTTGGCTCAGCAGGTGCCACAGTGGGCCCTTGTTGCCAGCAGCCACAATTACTGCCTGCTCTGTCAGACCAGCTGCATGTTTGAGGTCTCAGTGGTTGTAAGAATGTGTAAGAGGGCTGCTAAACGTGTGAGAGTGCTGGAAGAAGGGGGTAAGAGAGCCCAAAGAATACAGATCTGTGTTTAGAGCAAGTCCAAACTTGTGAATAGAATGAATTCGCTATGTGGTAAAGACAAAACTTGTTTTTAACTGTAACATGGTTAATATTTCAGTAACTTCTGATCATTTATAAAAARGGGACTAACAGAGTCAGAGTAATCCAATCCATGTGTACGTGAATCTACTCAGTGTTATAATAAAAATTCTCAGAGGAAGATTTACAGAGCACATCTCGAGTGGCAAATCAGGTGTTGCACTAGAACACGTGTTATTGCAGATTTCACACTTGGGCTTTCTCTGCTGAGAACAAAATTGCAGATATGCATGGCATTTCATATCACCTGTGCACAGGTGATCTGTGTGGAAATACACCCTTCTGAAATAAATGTATGCTGTTGTAGCAAATTTCTTTGTGAATGTTAGACTGTCCCCAGCACAACTCTGGTATCTGTCATCACAAGGCAGTGGATGTGATGGTCTAACAAGTCTTACCTTCGTGAGGATAGCATGGAAAAGCTGATTAATATGCTGATTAATGGCAGATACTTCATTTGCCATGTGATTCTGCTATATGATGCTTATATAAGTTCAGAACTTCCTGGTATTTTTTATAAATATATACAGAAAATAAAACAGAGGCTGTAGGCAGCTGGTTTGAACTTYTGTCTAAACATGACATTCAAATATTAATTGTGTGAATAAATCTTTTTCATTTTACAGACATACAAATGTCAGTAGAATAAATCTGATTATCAGAGGYTGATGGTTTCTGACACCTGATAAATGCCAAGATGAAGCTACTTATTGAAAGTCTATCGAAATGCTCTGTTTGCCATAAACAAATATTCGTTAAAATAGACATGCTTATTTTCTAAGTGGRTGACACTAATATCTTGGCATAATTCTAGCATCACAGCTAAAAACCTGATGCAGTAAAGCTATATAAAAGCAGCTCAAGAAAACGTTGTGGACACACGAAAATGCAGTAAACTTTTATCTGCAGAATTTTGTTCCTTAGATTTTCTTCACTCTCTCACAATGAGRTGCATATATTTACAGTAGGTGATTCTTCATGATGTTCTTTTGTGGTTTTAAATCCACCTTACCAAAGCTTTGTTTTACAAAACCAGTTACACTTCACACCTTACAATCAGCACAGTGAGTTGTTACTCTCAGGTGACAGAGAAGAAAACCAAACAGGGAATTCAGGGTGGTTCTGTGAGCACCTTCAGCCAGGATTTGAACAGTTTTCACTTTTAATTTTGCCGTTCTGTATTAAAGACACAGCATGCCTAAGAGCTTTGGCTAAAGGTGTCTGTTTCTCCCCACAGATGGAAGGCCTTTAACTCTGGATGAAATATGGGGAAGTGTTCATGCATCCTACCAGTCTCGTCTGCAGGAGGGGCCCTGGGACACTATTACACAGCAGGTGAGAATCCTCTGGTTCTTCATGAAATTGGGGAGTGAAATATATGCCTAGATCCTCAGTGGTCTTATTCCTCTCTTGCACAGAAGGGAAAAAAAAATATATATATATGTCTGTATCATGTTGTGCTGAACTATTTACCWGCAATAGTTTCAGTCCTGGATTTTCTGGATTTTGAAGGATATATAAGTGCTCAACATTTAAGGCTTGCTTTGACAGTATCCCACATTTAAAATACTTCTCCAAAGCCAGTCCTCAAAAATTCAGGCAGTTTCTGAGTAATCATGAATTTGGGTAAATACAAAAGCAGACTTGTTTATGTAAATAAAACATATTAGTGTAACATTTCTTGGATTGTCTGGTAATCAAATTACCAAAAAAGACTGTGTGTAATTTTCAGTTTTAAATAGACTTGCAGTCTTCAGGATTGAACAAGGGGAAYTTGGTTTCCTATCCTAAAATAAGCTGGTGCTGTCTAATAGCTCAGAGCTGAGCTGGTTGTTCTGGTGTCTTCCCTTTGCTCCAGGTCTCATGAACAAATCTGACAAAGAATTGAGGCTCTCCAGGTGTGAGTTTTTTCCCCATCTGACCAAGATAGCAATGTGTCTTCTCTCCCTCCCCTTCCCCTCCTTGATTTTTTTATTTCAGCTGTTTCCAGGCACTCAGGTCTCCTGCCACAGCAGCATGACAAGGATGTGACATCCCCCAGGTCCTACAGGTGCTCCCTTAATCCAAATAACACAGTTTAATTACAGGATGCCTGTCTGTAGATGGTGCTCAGCRATGGGAACACAAGCAGAATTCTTGTTTTTTGCAGCCACAGACTATTATTTATCTTATAACAGCTTCCTGAGAAGCTACCAAGCCATGGGTGTTCTGGTGATTGCTGTGCATGTGTGAATTCCAGTTGTGAGCTGGCAGGTTCTTATAATACACACTTTTCACATGAAGCTTTAATTACCTGGCTTGTCTGTGAATGAAGATGAGGAAACTGGGTTTTAATAACTTAATGTCATAATGCAACACTACTGAGAATAAAGCATAAACGGGATGTTTGGGATGTGTGAAATCAGAGTTGTGGAAGCCAAAAGGAAATTCAGGTCACTCCCACACGGGGATTATTTTTGCTTCTTAAGGGACAGTAAAGTAAAAACGGTCCTGCATCTAATAACTGGAGGTGTGTGTGGGATACTTACACACAAATTCCTGCAGAAACAGGAGTTTTGGGTGGCAGAATGTGTGTAGTGATGAATCTGGTTCTGGGACACTCTCCAGAGGTGGTACAGTTAGCTGTGAGTGCACTGACAAACACAGGAAGAACATTTTGGAGAAATTAGCAGAGTTAACAGCTGCAAAATGTGACTTTCTCTGAAATAAGGAGATTATGGAAGATAATGAAAACTAGCCTAAAAGCCTGAGATCAAAGCAAGAGTCAGGTCTACAAGAAAAAAACTGCTTTTCTCTGTCAAGTGAATCAGGGTTCTGAACTGAAATATGGAGTTTTGTCTTGCCTTGCTGCTTTTCTGCTGACCCATTTTGTTATGTGGGTTAGGCTTTGCCTGCAGGGACACAGATCCTATAATGCAAGTCACTGGGCAAACTCATCAAATCAGGCTTGAGCACTCAGTGCACATGAGCAGAAGAGTAAAAAATGGTTTAGGATTTTAATCCAAAAAAGATACACATTTTTGATGCTACAAGCACTCTACCACTGGGAGGAAAAATCGAGTTTGCCAAGGGTAACATGCGTGTTACTTAACTTTTAACTAGAGCTGATCTGCACTGTGATTGGCAGGCCAGGAAAAGAAAGGCTTACTGACTTRTTGGGACTTTTTTCCCCATATATTTTATGAAATGAGGATGCCAGACCTGTGCACATTTCTGATACAACTATATTTTTGTGTATACTCCCTGTGGTAGAATACATCTATAATGAAATAAATCTCAGGAACTGAGACAAGCTGCAAAGAGTGGAGATATTTGACATTTGCAAATTTTAGGTAAAATTTGGACTTTTATAGTTACTTTTTATGATGGTGGAAAGCTATGCTCATTTCCAGAGAAAGCATCCTGAAATATTTTTGCTGACTAGATTACTGCAAAAAGCAGAAGTCAACTAGTTACCTTCTCATAAATAAATTAACATGATAAGGTTGCATAGTATTTTATAATGATAATTGATAAATGGTGATGATTTAATTGCACTTCCTCTAGTAATAATCTTAAAATGCTCAGATGAAGTTCCTGTGATTGGCTTTCTTGTGAGTTAAATCTCCCWGGGGTCTTCAGTCATCCCTTCTCTACATCCGGCGATAACTTGCTTTAGCTGTTTTAAATAATACAAATCAATTAGAACACACAGCTGTTTAACAAAACTTCCAAATGTTGCTACAGGTCTCTGTGGGTATTTCCTGATGACTTATAATGACATCAATTTAGCACACCTGGTAAGATCTGTGTGAGGTGGAAGTGGCTTAATTCTGCAATGACAYGAAAATTAAGGAGTATTTATGGATTACTGTTGCCTTCCAGAAATGTTGCCAACTGTGATTTTCAGCTTCTTTTTAGGAGGTTTCAGAAAGGGAATTACAGATACTGCAGCCCCATCTCCTGAATTGTTTACCTGTAACTTAGTGGGTGCTTTTTAMTGTTATTTATTCATATTAGTAATTTTAATACCATATAAACATATATGTATGATGTATAATATTTATATTAGTTATTTATAAGACAGTATACACAAATACATAGTGGTACTGCCTAAACAGCTCTCAAACTTATTGAGCTCTCTGTGTGTAATAAAAATAATAAATAGCAGCTGTAATGTCCCGTTTAAGAAGGCAGCAGCCCAAAACTGCCATGGTCAAATGCTAAATGGTGAGGCAAATTGAGAGAAAAAACTTCACAAGAACAGGAAAGAAGTTAAAAAAAAAAAAAAGAACTGAGAGTGGAGAACAGAAATGAGACAAATGGGGAAAAATCTTCCCAAATATGAAAGTGAACATATTTTATAGCCAGAACTTCAGGCTGTGTGGCCCTGGTTGGGTGTTCTCTGTGAAGTTGGAAGTGCAAGACTGAAAGGCTTTTATTGCTAGGGTGGGTGTGGGATAGGCATTGTCAGGGCATGAATTTTCATTCTGCTGTGGCTGAGGGTTGCACACCTGTTTGGAAGTGCCTCCATCAAGATCCAGGACACTGGTGTAGCCTTCACATCCAGGTATTTTCCACAGAGTGTGGAATGTGCTGGATTGATGGYTACAGTCACCTACTAGGAGATAAACTGAGGCCCACTGATTCTCKAGCACCTTCTGAAATTTCATAATAYTGGAATAAGGYATTGGGAAAAAATGGGTGAAGGCACTACTGAATCTTCGTAATTTTTTTGCCCTGATGGATATTTATAAAAGTGTAGACAAAGGAGAAGGACTTCAACAGGGGGAGAGACAACACACTGACAAGTATGTTTCTAAGACTATGATGAAACTGAGTTTTGATGTAATTAATTCTATGAACACAGGTGCCCAAGCCCATTTTTGATTCTTGTTACTTCTGCTAATCCATGCCTTCCATTAATTTTTTCCTGTGTGGAAGCAAACTAGCAAGAGAATTTTGTAAGCTGATGAATGAAGCTGATCACAGTCAGTAGCATCACCAACAGTTTTGTTTTTAACAGAGTGATGTTGTCATAAAGGCTGACCTTCCCCTGAGGAAACAAAGCCGTAAACACAATCAAGAATATGTGCTAAGGCTTAATCAATTCTTAGTGGTGATGGAATGTAAAACCAAACATCCAAGGGTAGAAATCGAATTGCATTATTACAGGAGGCTCAGGGGCTGGAAAACTACCCCATAAAACAAGAGCAAAACTTGGTGACTTGAAGATCCTGCAGAAGTAGTCTTAAAAATTAATCTGTGAGTCAGGATTCCAAAGGGCTCTGGAAGCTGTGGAGCACATGTGTCCATACATTACTCCTCTTCTTTTTAACCAATACTGTTCAGATGCAATTACTTCTGCTACCAAAGTGCTTCCAGGCATGGGAGGGGACACATTTCATGTGTGGCACCTTGGTTCTGGATTTGCCAGCAATAAATCAGCATTTTCCTGGTTTAGCCATTTACTGTTGCTGCAGATGAAGTAACTCAGACCARTCTGATACTGGCTAAATCCTACATTTCTGAGTAGTGAGTGGTCAGGAATTTTGTCTCTGTTTTTTCTCAACCATTCATTTCTCAGTTTCATCTAAACGAGGTGGTTTTCTTCTGTCATTTGATCCTTAGCAGGTAGTTTTAATATGTCCTTTCTATCATATCAAAAGTATTCCACCAAACCTAAACTACAGAAATCACAGCACAGAACTGCACCTATTTCTGAGTTAATCCASAGTCTTTTTCAGCCAGGAGTTAGGAATCTGGAGGACCCATTCTTTATACTACCTCAATAATCCTGTCCATTYCATCACTTAATTTATAGCAGTGTTAACAGGAAAATCAATAAACATTATTTCTAAAATGTCAGGGATGTTAATAGTGTGATTTAAAAAAGGAGAAAGAGTCAAAACTCTGAACAGAACACATTGATATAGTGTTGTAGAGGCACATCTTGCTGAAAATGTGATGGGGAGGATTTAAATCATTACGGCTCAGTCATTTTGAAAAATGTGGTAAGGTATCTATTCTTAGACACACAAATCTTTCTTGCCATATTGTGGGATTTTGCTAAGTGGGGGTGGCTGTATACAGTATTTCTTAACAGAAGGTTGCTAGGATCGCTCTTAACGAATTTGAGTTGCATCAACAGTTGCTATGGATCCCCTGCTAATATTTTTGGAAAATTATTAGTACAACTTCCTGCGAAAAGGGAGTCTTACCAGTACAGACTGGAAAGCTATTTGACAGGGGGAAGATATGAGGATGGCAAAGCTGGGTTGGTATTTATTTTCCACTAAAATCTTCTACGATGCGTTGAACTCCTGGGGTTTCAACCAAGCTATAGTATTGTACAAGCTACCAAGGAGGTTTTATTTTAAAACTGATTATTAATTGAGCCACTGATTATTAATGTTCAGCTGCCCTGCAGTTTGGTCATGCTTTTCCCCATAAGACTTCATGGACAGTAATCTAGTTCA
Organism: Sporophila hypoxantha; assembly: GCA_002167245.1. Taxonomy (NCBI): domain Eukaryota; kingdom Metazoa; phylum Chordata; class Aves; order Passeriformes; family Thraupidae; genus Sporophila; species Sporophila hypoxantha. Next base: position 1,351,237 of record NDFG01000176.1, read on the forward strand.
ACTAATTTAATAGAGGGAGAAGACTAAATAATGAACTAATACTAAATGTAGAGTAAATACAGAAGCTTAATGGATTAGCAGCTGACAGATGTGCAGCTGGTGGTGTCTACCAGGACTTGTGCAAGGCATTTGACAGTGTCTGACATGACATCCTTGTCTCTGAGTTGGAGAGCCATGGGTTTGGTGCAGGAATCTCTGGGTGGGTGAGGGATGGGGCTGAGTGGTCACACTTGGGGACTTAGGGTCAGTGAGTCCATGTCCAGGTGGAGACCAGGGACAAGTGGTGGCACCATGGGGACCTCATGGAGCTCAGCAGGGCCCAGGTCAGGGCAGTCCCAGGCACCAGCACAGGCTGGGCTGAGCAGAGGCAGCAGCCCTGGAGGAGCCCTGGGGGTGCTCTGGGGCTGGGCTGCATCCCCAAAGCCTGTGCTGGGCTGGGACCCCAAAGCCTGTGCTGGGCTGGGACCCCAAAGCCTGTGCTGGGCTGGGACCCCAAAGCCTGTGCTGAGCCCAGAGCCCAGAGCCCCGTGCTGGGTGAGCCCAGAGCCCCGTGCTGGGTGGGCCCAGAGCCCCGAGCCCCGTGCTGGGTGAGCGCAGAGCCCCCGTGCTGGGTGGGCCCAGAGCCCAGAGCCCCGTGCCGGGGCCAGAGCCAGAGCCCCAGAGCCCCGTGCTGGGTGGGCCCAGAGCCGCCAGAGCCCCGGGTGGTGGGGAGCCCAGAGCCCAGAGCCCCGTGCCGGGCCCAGAGCCCAGAGCCCAGAGCCCCGTGCTGGGTGGGCCCAGAGCCCAGAGCCCCGTGCTGGGTGAGCCCAGAGCCCAGAGCCCCGTGCTGGGTGGGCCCAGAGCCCAGAGCCCCGTGCTGGGGGAGCCCAGAGCCCAGAGCCCCGTGCTGGGGCTGCAGCAAAGATGGACACGGCCAATTGCCAAGGGCTGCAGGGACAGCAGCCAGGGAATGGCTGCCAGTGCCAGAGGGCAGGGCTGGCTGGGATCTTGGCAAGGAGGAATTGTTCCCTGGCAGGGTGGGCAGGCCCTGCATCCCTGGCAGTGCCCAAGGCCAGGCTGGACACAGGGACAGTGGGACGTGTCCCTGCCATGGCTGGGGTGACACTGGGTGGGCTCTGAGTCCCTTCCAACCCAAACCATTCAGGATTCTATAATAATTTACATGCAGAGATGAAAGCAGTATGGAGTTCCCTGCCAGTTTCTTGGGCATAATTCAGGACATACTTTCTAGTCCCAGTACTATTGTTACTTGAGTTACTCTGAAYTGAAGATTCAGTAATATTTTCCATGCAGATTTGTAATTAATTGAACAAATTACAGTGTAATTGTATTGATTCTCTTGATTATTTTCTACTTCTGTGGAAGAACCTGTTTCAGTGCTGTGCATTGCATTTACAGATAATTRATCTAGCAGTGGTTCTGTTTCCAGAGAGCTTCCCAAGCAGAGATTTGTGGAGTAAGTGGTARGACCACCTTCCCTGCCTGGTCTGGCATTTATCCTTGAGCTGAGGTGGGTTCTGATCTGCCTTCCCCCCACCTTGACTGCTAGCTGTTCACTTCTGGAATGAATCTGCCTACTGAACATTCCCCCCTTATGGAAAAATCCTAAATTACACAACAGCATTGACTGCACAGTCTGAAAGAAGTGAGGATCATATGTGGCACACTCAGATCCATTTGAAAGGCCACTGGAGTGGCCACAGGACATTGTAAACCGTATTTTTTTTTACTTTATTAATGAAAAAAAGCATTTTAATGTTGCTGAAATGGGAGTTAGGTATCTGTGCTAACAGGAAGCAGTTTATACCTAAGCACCTGCGCTRTGGAGTGGTGGCAGCAGATGGTGTCAGCAGTTCAGAAGCATTTAGACAAATTCATGAGGCCACTTGTCCATAAATGGATGCAAAATTACCTGGCAGGAGTGAGTCCTGCAGTGCCTGGGGTGCAGATCTGCTGGAGCAGTGCAGGGGCAGTGAAACACAGAGGGAGCCCAGGCTTGTGCTGTCCCAGGTGCTGCTGGAGGAGGCAGGAAACGCTGCTGGGGCATCCTCTGGAATCTCTGGGCTTATGGGATGAACCATTTCAGGCCACTTTTGTCAAATGCCAGCATGGGTTTGGGGTTMTTTGTTGGTTTTTTTTCCCCTTATAATTTTTTGGTGGATTTTTTTGGGTTTTTTCCCCCTTACAATTTTTTAATCAGGGTAAGAAATCTGTCTCCAGTGTCTTTTCCATACTTCCACAGCTTGTTGGATCGTTCAGTTTTGCACCTTAGATGAATCTCATAACTTAAGAACAGATTTTAAATAGTAATTAATTAAGACTATATGCTACATAACTAAAATGGTGACAACTGAATTAATCTACTTTTGGCAAGCATGGAAGAAGAATCATCTGTTTATTTTCTTAGGAAAATGGCTGAGATGCCATTTCTTGACAATGTAACTATGGACCTGCCAATTTTTAAGTATAAAGTTTTCTTGAAAAATCCTAAATGCATAAGTTACGTGCTTGTGAGAAGCTTTAAAGCCTTAAATGAAGCTTGTTAAGCTTCAGAAACATGCCTGAGTGTCACCTACTGCTTTGATTCCTCCTGTTCTTGAAATTAATAATTCAAACCTTATTATACATATATTAAGTATGTAATTATGGACCAGCAGTGTTGGCTGTTCTTGATTACTGTTTTGCTTGTCCTGCATTACCTCCCCTGCCTTTCAGGCATCTTCTGTTAGCTAGTTAATAAATTAATTAAAATAAAAAATAATAACATCTAATAAAATACTGAAGTTATAAAATGTAAAAAATAATAACCACCTCTTCAAAACTGTAAATACTCCAGAATCAGGCAGAATTGGGGCACAGAATGTGGATTACAGCATCACAGAATGGTTTGGTTTGGAAGGCACCTTTGCTGGGATCCATGATGGATTTGAAGCAGCAGATGCAAAGTGGTAGGCGTGGTTCATCTCAGAGAAATTCTGGCTGTGTTAAGTGTCCTTGTATTTCTGTGTTGCAGGATCTGCCAAAGCATCTCTGCTTTCCTCAGGGAAACGTAGCCATTTAATTGCCTTTTCAGCTTGGCCTTGGTATGTGATGAAAGAAGGACAGGATCCAGCCAGKTTGGCTGCGTGGTGTTGGAAGTGGTGAAGGTGTGAATAAAAAATCATCACTGAGCTTGGTTGTGGGTCTTTGGGAGCACATGGGAACGGGGACATTAAATCATGGGGGCAACTGCAYCTGCTGCCTGCAGAGAGCTGGGGTGTAAATCACACCAGCCTCCCCCACAAAGACAGGTTCAGTGACCACAGAAATCTGCTTTTTGGGGCTGCTTTGCACTTCTCTGTGGTGTCAGYGTCCCTTCACGCTTGCCCCTGCTCGATGCTTTGATTTTCTGAGCAAAGCAGGAGAGCAGTGCCAGGGGCACTTGCCAGGTCATTCCTCAGCACTGGCACAGGCAGGGCAGGTTGTTCCACCTCCAGCTCCTGGGTTTGGTGAGGTTTCTGTGTTTTGTTTTGTTGCAAAGCTGGGGAAACTTGCCTCAGTTATGCCAGCAGGATCAGTTGGCTTSTGGTTGAGAGTTGAAGTCAGTGACCATAAATACATTTTATCTGTCCCAGGTCACAGAATCCCAGACTGGTTTGGGTTGGGAAGGACCTGAAAGTTCATCCCCATGGTTAGGGACACTTCCCACTGCCTCAGGCTGCTCCAAACACTGTCCAGCCAACTGCTAGGGATGCAGGGGCAGCCCCAGCTGCTCTGGGCACCCTGTGCCAGGGCTGCCCACCCTGCCAGGGAACAATTCCATCCCAAAATCCAGCACAACCCTAAGTCAGTAGGATGGAGAAACCCTGTACAATTATTCTGCTACCAACAGCTTTATTACTGTGATTTACACCTTCTGTCAGGATTGTAAAACTTCCCTGTGTCATTTACAGTTCCTTAACGTGGTGCTTGCAGCATAGTGATMCCATGGTAATGGATTTTCCATTGTAGTAATTCCGTTATTAGAGGAAAATCCCTTTGACCTCAAGTTGCACAGGGTTGAAGTTCCATGTGTGCAGTTGCTGTTCTGGCTGTGGGACTCAGGGTAAATCTGAAGAGAGGAATCTTCCTGCCCTCTTTCTGAATGTGTGGAGTTGGATTATATTAACAAGTAAGTTACTATTGATGTGTATGAAAGTAAGGAATAAAAAAGAAGATAGACCATGAATTCAAGAACATAAATTACTTATATAATCTTGAGTGAAGAATTTTTACTTAAACTCAGCCGTTTGTTTCAYTAAATGTGGTCAGAAATTGGAAGAAAGGGGAAAAGTTATATCCTCTTTATTAATTGCATCACTGTTTCCTTTTCCTAAATGGAAGAGATTATGGGGGGCATGTTTTATTAATTCTGCCTTCTTTTTCTGACCTGGAGACTGCTGGGAAAATGTCTGGAATCAGTTGGCACTGGCTGTGGTGCTTGCTGGTAGGATCCTGCATGAACTTTTTGATACTCCTGTGTGAATTTATTTTTGCAAAGCAACATCATGCAAACCAGGTTGGAGAAGAGGCAGTTTCAGGCACAAATCCCCTGAACTATCATCAATGGAGAGACCATAAATGTTGTGATGGATGCTTGAAGGCAGTTTAATGTAGCACTGGAGAAAATAGAAGCCATTACCCCTGGAAGAGCTCCAGTTATGACAGAGAAAATAAATGGTGCTGTTACAAGAGATGTACTGACAACAAAATTCCTGCTGGCTGGGGAGGAGAGCAGCAGAGCACGGTACAGAAACCTACAGACAATTACCCCTTATCTGAAGTAATGTTTATTTTTGGTTTAAATCCGACATGGAGACTGCTTGATAAAATGACTTAATCCAATCTGACGGAGGTTTAGTCTTAATTATACTTGTGCTTGGGAACTGCCTGGTCTGTGCCCCTGCTCAGATCAGTGCTGTGACATTTCCCTGCTCAGCCCTGGACCTGCACAGGCAGTGAACAGAGCTGTGCTGCCAGAGCCTGGCTGGCATTCCTGAGCAAACCAGGGTCAGGACAAGGGGGAACAGCTTCCCAGTGCCAGAGGGCAGGGCTGGGTGGGATATTGGGAGTTGGGAATTGTTCCCTGGCAGGGTGGGCAGGGGCTGGGATGGAATTCCCAGAGCAGCTGTGGCTGCCCCTGGATCCCCGGCAGTGCCCAAGGCCAGGCTGGACACTGGGACAGTGGGAAGTGACCCTCACATGGCAGGGGATGGGATGGGATGGGATGGGATGGGATGGGATGGGATGGGATGGGATGGGATGGGATGGGATGGGGATTGGATTTAAGGCCCCTCCTATGGTGGTGTTCACAGGGGTCCCAGGACAAGGGGAGAGATGAGAATCTTAACTCCATGTTTCAGAAGGCTGGTTTATTATTTTATTATATTAAAAGAAAATTATATACTAAAACTACACGAAAAGAATAGAAGAAAGGGATTTCATCAGAAGGCTAGCAAAGGAGGAAAAGGAATGATAATAAAATCTTGTGACTGACCAGAGTCCCAACACAGCTGGAATGTGATTGGTCATCAAGTAGAAACAACTCACATGGACCAATCAAAGATGCACCTGCTGCATTCCACAGCAGCAGATAATTATTGCTTTTCTTTTCCTTTGAGGCTTCTCAGCTTCTCAGGAGAAAAATCCTGTCAAAAGGATTTTTCATAAAATATGTCTGTGACACCTCCCAACCCAAACCATTCCAGCACTCTGTGATTAATTTTCAATCTATCCCGTGGAACATTTTGTGTCTTGCATCCATCTCTCTCTCCCAGGTTTTTTAATGGGAGAGGCTGAGGCAGCAGCTACAGTAGCAGGCACAGAACATCCTCACACATCTTTCCTGCATCACCTAGAGGAGAGAGGTCTTTCTACAGAAAATAAATGAAGCAACATTTTGAGCTTCCCAATTCAGCAGTGCTGGTGCCTGCCTGTGAAAGTATTCCTTCCCCATCCCAGCTGGGTCAGACTCAGAGGGATATGCAGATGTGTGATGGATTCCAGCGTGTGGTGCTGAACAGGCGCTGCTGTAAATCAGCCTCACAGCTGGATAGATCCAAAATCATAGACASATCCAAGGAAATAATGCTGTTGATTTCAAATAGCCTGTGTGTCAGAGTATTACTGCCCAGAAGAGTTGTGGGCAGCCTGCAAATGGGTTCTTGCACTACAACGCCAGTGAGTGCTTGTGGGAATTGACTTGAAACTCTCACACTGACTGGCTGGAAAAAGATTAATTGTAAACAAGAAATGGATTATTCTTACATATTGTTTGTACTGTTTTGGTGGGTTTTGTTCATGAAGTCCCAGTAGGACTGTGTGTTTTTGGTGTAGGTGGCACAGGACCAGCCTAGGTGAAGGGTGGAATTGCTGCCCTCATATTTTGCTCAGGTTTATATTTCGGGGCATGTGGAGTGTCATCGTTCTGCCAGGTAAGTGCAGCAGGCAGTGAGCTAATGCTAATGAAGCTGATGCAGCACAAACTTTCATTCATTTTCACCCTTCTGACAGTGTTGGGAAAGACTTGGGGTTCGTCCCACCACAGGCACCTCACCCTGTCCCAGGGCAGGCTGGGGGCCTGGCAGRGAGAGGCTCCGTAGCCCATTACCAATTCTGAAATCATCCAGGGCTTTGATAACTCCTGCATTTTTATTGGCAGCTTCCCCACGCTGCCTCCTCAGAGCTGCTGTGTCAGTGGTTTAACCTTGAGTGCACATCAGAGCCCCAGGATGATGCCATTGTCTGCAGGATGGGGAAGGGAGCARTGGACTGATTCAGAGCTGATGCTCTCACAGTGTTTTCCCTGATGCTCCACAAGCTTCTCATCCCAACCTCAGCCTTCTCCCTTTTTAAAGGCTGCTTCTTAATGGCTCTTGGCTCAGCATTTCTTTTGGTTTCTTGTACTTCTGTGGTTTTCCTGGGATGTGTGTGACACATTCCTGTCCTGAGTAGCATGAAATTCCTGCCTTTGGGAATGTTTTCAGTGTCACTCTGTTGTCATGTAAGAAGAGGAAGGACTAAAAGAAGAAAGATGTAGAATGTAAAGGTAATAAACTGTTTTAAAAAGTCAAGTCTGACCTCCATGTGTCACTCACTAGTGGTTTGCTGRAGCAAGGAGTGCAGGGCAAAATCAAAACCTGGGGGTCAGGATGGTTGGGAGTAACTTTAGGCTGAATATTCAGCTTTGGGAATTGTCTTCATGCCTTTTTAAGGGAGCTGAGTCACTTAAACCTGGCTTACTTCTCTCTTCTTTCTGGGAGTTTGTGAAGCTCGCTGAAATTTTTTGCAAAATTTTCTTTTTTCACTTTGTGTAATAGTTTTGTAAATAWTATTAGCTATATACTTTCTTTGCTGTCTTTAAGGTATACCATTGGTACAATCCATGTATTTTCTGGAATTGTTTGGAGGCCTAAGTTAATTTGAGCAGAATATGAAAAGGGGGTTTTAATTCAAAATATTACTCTTTCTCAAAGAAATTTCCTTTGTCAAAAGTGAATTGCATCAATTTACTTTTGACAACAGCAGARGGTAGCATTCTTATGCAAGTTATCTGTTTGTAGTGTGAAACAAAGCTTTCTGAACACCCTTTTTTTGTATATTCTGCAGCTTCTGGGAGTTTTTTAAAGTTCTCTCAGACATAAAGGGATTGATCCTCATGGGAACATTTTCAGCACCAAGTGGAAGTTGAAGCCACCTTGAGGGCACTTCCTTCTCCCTTCTTGCTGCCTCTCCAAACAGAACCGTGTSTGTTTCCCAGCACCAGCCTGAGAAGACACCAGGGCTCAGGGTGGCTGCAGACCCTTTTTCCCCGAGGGGAATGGGTTTTCTGTGTTACATTTGCTCAGACTGTGGTTTGCACAGTAGCTTTGTCTCTCCGCAGCCAGTTAATGCTGATACAGTAACTTGAGTTACTTCCTCAAACCATTGTGTTTTAACTAAAATAGTGGTGTAGCCTGGCTGCTGATCTTATTTCCCTTTCAACAGAGGAGAATATATGTTATTGATGTGTAATGTATACAATATATTTTAATTTGTCATGACTSTGATAGGAAYAGCAATGTGAGCRGAGATTCTGAAGTGAGAGAAGTTGCATTYGTGGCTGGTTGCACCCTGCCTGGTCTTTTTCAGATGCACATGATGAGTTTTGTGTTTTTCCCTTCCATGACAAAGGAAATTCTGTTCCCTTAGGAGCACCCCATCCTTGGGCAGCCTTTCTTTGTCCTGCACCCCTGTCGAACCAATGAATTCATCTCTGCTGTGCTGAGAGGCTCACAGGAGCACCACAGGTGAGGGGTATGCTGGGCTTTCTGCAGGGCAGGTAAAGTCAGTCAGCTGCAGGGTGGAAATGGACAAAGCTGCTTCCTTAGTGCCAGCAGAATAAGATTTCTGTGTTGTCACTTCAGGCCTGAAAGTTAAAATACATTTGTGATAGGAAAAATGGAGGAACAGCCCCATCTGAAGTTGTTTTGTGACTGTTGAGTCTATCTGTAATTCAGAAAAAGCTGGGATAATATAGTTATGTGTTTTTTTTTTTCCCTCTAGACACATAAATTACATCACACTGTGGCTCAGTACTGTAGGCCCAGTTGTGGGCCTGAATCTGCCTCTGAGTTATGCAAAAGTGGCACCTGAGCAGAGCATGGATGCTGCTATGGCTGAACGGTAAGAGAAAAGGAAATCATCCTTTCCTCTCCCACCCTCCTGCTCCAAAGATCAGATGGATAAATGGCAGAACCATTTCCTCCTCCTTCGAAGGTCTTGGTTAATTTAGGACTCACCTTTCAGTGTTTTGCTTACCTGCCTGCCCTGTTGCCTCACTTTGCAATGAAAATTTGTGCAGAGAGAGAGGTGCTCAGCCCATTGCTGACAGCCTTCCTGAGTCCAGAGGGCCCCTGAGCTCCTGGGGTCTCTCTCAGGTGTGGAGYAGTGTTTCATATTGGTTCCCCCAGCACAGGGTTGGGGATCTGACATAACTGCTGCAAGGATTTTGATTTAACTCCTTTTTCTGTGTTTGCTGTCCCCTCTCCTTCAGCCCTGAGCTGAAGGACTGGGAGTGGTAAGGCTGTGATAAAGCTGCTGCAGACTTCCCTGGGGGTGAAGTGGAAGGGTCCTTCCTGGCTGCTCAGCCATGCCAGAGTGGAAATGGTTGCTCATGGCTCTTTCTGTGGCCAGAGCTCACCACTGATGATGTGGGAATTGGCTGCAGCTGTGGGASCACCTCCCCAGCACCACCCTCCCTTGAAGTCACTCATCTCCTGCTGAGGCTGCACACAGATGCACAAGCCAGAGCCAGAGTTGCTGGATCTACTGAACTTACCTCTAAAAAATCTGCACCATCTATGGGGCAGAAAAAGCAATATAAACACAGAGAAATGCTCGTGGGACGTGTGTGAGCTTGTGGCAGCAGGATGTGGGTTAAGAGTGGGAGCCACCTTCTCCAGCCCGTGTTCCCCAGCACACAGAACATCCTCATCCCGGGAATATCCCCCACACATCACGCCTCAGGGAGCAAACAGGGCCAGGGCTGTCCCACACTTGGAGCCTGCATGGAGTGAGCAGCCCAGCCCTGGAGCTCAGGAGCCTGGAGCAGCCCTGTGGGAACATCTGGCTCTGCCCCGCTCTGCTGCCTGCCAGGGAAGCTCTCTGTGCCCCCGGGAGCTGCTGTTGTGCCCAATCAGTGTTTCTCGTTGGAGTTGTAGCTGTTCACAGGTTTGCTCCCTGCCCTGCACTGCTCTGCAGCCTCCCCTGYCAGCTGTTGGGGTTTGGGGATTGCCTGGTGGTGCTGCCACGGGGAGCAGATGATGAGGAACTCCCCGACCACCCATCCTGGCTTCTCTCCCACTCCCATTTTGTTTSCAGTGTAAAACAGAGTCTGAGCAGCTGACACTGGAGCACAGATTTCACCCTGTACATTCAGCAGTTGTCGCTTGCACGCAGAGTCTAGCAGGGATTTCACATTTCCAGATTCTCTTTTTTCAAATTATGTTTGTAACTTCCATTACTTGCCATTGGTGGACAGGGAATACAGAGTTCAGTCCTTCAAATTCCATGGGTGCAGAATTTGTTTGCCAGACATTTGGAATTAATAATGAAACCACATAGTTTATTTTGTTCTSTGTCATATCAACCTGAAAAGCCATTTTCCCCATGCAAGATTCACAAAATATGGCCCAAGGGCTACATTGATTTTTTTTTTTAACACTTTTGGTAACACATGCTTGATAATAGCATCCAGAGCCCATTTTTAAATCTAAGTGAGGCTTAGACAGGAGGAAGAGCCAACAAAAAGAGGTAACAACAGGTTTAGGAGCTGTTAAACGTTCACCCCTCCTCTGTCATCTTCACTTCTGATACCCTGGAACAGTAGAAGCACTCAGCCTTCAAAATGTGGAATTTATATGTAAAGGAAAATAAATATTTGTATTTTACACTGAACAAGTCTCAACACCCATTGCTTTCTACCCTAATTCACCATTTGCAAAGAAGAGGATTATTTTACCAGGCCATTACACTAGGCTCAAACAATGAGGTGACAGTGCTGWGTCTCATCAGTATCAATGCTTCCCTCAAATTTGCCTGGAAAACAAAATTCAGCTTGGCTAGTAGAAATACATGGAGGTTAGATAGAGAAACAAATACAGGCTAACATAAATATTTGGAACCAAGGAGATAAATAAGCCCATTTGGATATCTCCTTTTTAATGGCTGGGGTGAGAGGTGGGCAACCAGTTTCCTGTTTACATTTATGCCTTAATGACTTATGAGATCTTAACTGAATTTCTATGCATGAAAATTATATATATATATATATATATTTAATCAAGTGAATTGTGGCACTGTTTTGTGATTATATTTTATGTTGTGATTCATTATTTAGTTAAACTATTGAAGATCCTTAGACTGAGCTTGGGTTTTGTCTACATGGATAGTCTGAACTCTTGCATCCTACCAAGGAGAAAATTTCCAGTTTAGATTTGTAAATTTGCTCAGTTTTTCATCTTTGGTAAATTGGGAAGACACATCAMGGGAGGTTCTTCACTTCTGGGGACTTCTGTAAGAGAGAACAGTCTCATACCTGCCCTGGGTTGCCAGAATCATCAAGATGAATTAATTTTATGTGTTCACCTAGGCCAKAAAATGTGTTTTTCTGGGGAGTGCAGTTGGTAGCCATATACATAATCCCTCATTTGTGTCAGCATGACCAGGTAAGAATTCAACCCCCTGCCAGGAGATTTGAGGTTGCCTGGCTTTGCTCGCTAACAGGAACATTCCAGGCAGGAAATGTGGAGCTACTTAATTACAGCTAAATACAGCCAAGTAATCAGTATCAATTCTTGCTGCAGCTCCATGAATTTCAGCGAAACTTTCTCAYTAACTTTTTTCCTCCCTCCCTCTTTGCTATGATGATGGTTTCACGAGTCTGTTTGGACATCTGTATTTATATTGCACACGTATAAATTCAGTGCCAGCACAAAGGAAGGACGATTGCTCTTCCCTCTGAATGGTGGAGTTACAATTATTTCCTCAAAAATACTCTACTCTCYAGAACAGCGTGTGTATGGGTATTTATACCTATTTTTAGTAACATGTGGGCTTTTAAAAGTGTTTCAAGGAATTTGGTGCATTTCTTAGCAATAAATTCTTACCACCCAGAAGAAGAAAAAAAAAGCCTGAAGCTGAGAGCTGCAGAAGTAACCCTGTATTGAGTGCTCAGGATTAGGGAGGTGTCACACAGGTTTTTATCTCTTGGATTTCATGAAAATCTGAAAAAACCCTGCACCACGAGAAAGCTTTCAGTTCCCCACTTGAGAGCTTGTTGCAGCTGTCACCTCSCGAAGACAAATTCACCTTAAGGCAGAGGGGATTTCACTGCTGTGTTTGAACAGAAAATGGATTTACAGAGCACCCTCTTAACACCTTCCTCAAGTGTGTTACAAAACAACGTCTCCTGTAGCAGCGTTATTGTTCAGTCAGGTGTTGCTGGTGTCAGATGGCTGGCCAGCTGCTTTAATAAGTGAAAATATTAATTAGTTTTGGTGATGAGGTGGAAAACGTGGCCAGCTGTGGATTCTCCTGTGTTTGGGAGGATGTTGGGTTACGTAACACTTACTTTTTAGGCTCTGAACCCCTCTAGTAGTGACTTGGTGAGGTTTTTCTCAGCTCATCTTTCTCTGAGTTTTTCCTGCAATGTCCAGGTAACACAAACTATTCCTGAGCACTGGCACAACCTCAGAATCACAGGGAATGGCGGACTTGGAAAGGGACTCAGAAGCCCACCCAGTGTCACCCCTGGCATGGCAGGGACACCGTCCACTGTGCCAGTGTCCAGCCTGGCCTTGGGCACTGCCAGGGATGCAGGGCCTGCCCACCCTGCCAGGCGAACAATTCCTCGCCAAGATCCCAGCCAGCCCTGCCCTCTGGCACTGGCAGCCATTCCCTGGCTGCTGTCCCCGCAGCCCTTGGCAATTGGCCGTGTCCATCTTTGCTGCAGCCCCTTGAGGCCCTGCAAGGCCCCCTGAGCTCAGGCCCAAGCTGCTCCTGCCCAGGTGAGCAATGGCAGCTGTGCCAGCCTTTGCTGCCAGCAGCTGCTCCATCCCTGTGCCCGTTGCTGGAGCCTCCTCTGGCCCGGCTGCAGCAGCTCCAGCTCCTTGCTGGGCTGGCCCAGGGCTGGGCAGCTCTGCAGGTGGGCTCTGCTGCCTGAGGGGCAGAGGGGCAGAATGCCCCCTGCCCTGGCTGCCCACGCTGGGCTGCGGGCCCGCGCACGGGGCTCTGGGGCTCTGGGCTCACCCAGCACGGGGCTCTGGGCTCTGGGCTCTGGGCTCACCCAGCACGGGGCTCTGCGGTCCCAGCTGTGCCCCTCCGCACCCCCAAGGCTGCTCAGCCCTGCCCGGATCTGCACTCGTGCCTCTCCGCAGCCCCGGTTTGCCCGAATTTCCCCGTTTCCTTTGTCACAGCCCACACAAGTTCTTGTCTCGAGCATTTCCGTTGCAGCTCTCCCCGTCCCCGCTCCTGTCGCGACATCTGGTGGCGACACCGCCTCACGACAGCGCCCGCTGAATATTCCCCCTCTGGAATTTGGAGATCCAGAACCAGCAGTGGCGACAGTCCCCGTCCCTTCTGCCTGCCCCACGAGCTGGACCACTCAAACCTCGGGGGAATTCTGAACGTATTCTTAGATTCCTTCTCCATTTTCATATAAACTGCTGAATTCTCACATGAATTCCTACATAAATGAGTTATTTGAATCAGAGCCTTTCCCTCACCATTCAGTTAACAAGGGAATTGTTCACTCTTACTTCAGCCAAGTATTTTGAGGTTTTACTGCCTTAAGAAACTGCTAACTATGCATTTCTCATCTGGCTAAGCYGGTAAAAATTCAGACACCCAAGTSAGAGCACAGTGCTGCTGTACTACAACAGGTGTCTTCAAATTGGGCAGACTTGCCCCAAAATAAGCAGTTAATTTGTACTCAACAGAGGTGAAACTCTCTGGGTTGGGTCCAAATACCCCTTTCAGGTAATCCCAGTGAGTTCTGTGCCTGTGCTCACACCTGAGGCTGGAACTGCTGCCACAAAAACCATTCCCAGCACTCCAGTGATGATTTTGTATGTGAGAAAGGCTCTTTTTGACAATTTTGCATTAAAATTCCTGCAGTTTGTGATGCCCTGAGGGGGTATTTTGATTCCTTATTAGTACTCCCAAAGGAACATTAAAATTTGGGCTTTTTCTTTGCCCAGACCTAGGGACAAACTTCATTTTTAATGCGAAGATTTTTGRGCCCACCCCATCTCCTGCATCGAGCCCCGAATAAGAAGCAGAGAACTCCTTTAAAACCCAAGATTTTATTGGTGTTSCTGTCAGACTGGCGAGGGTTTACGACCTGGGTCTCTCCTTCTTGCCCTTGTAGAGGGCCAGCAGGGACACGTTGGCCACCTTGACCACCTTGAAGCGCACGCCAGGGATGTCGCCCACGGCGTGGCCCTTGCGCCCGAAGCCGGCCACCAGCACCTCGTCGTTCTCCTGGCACAGAACGGGACAGTGAGCACAGAGCCAGCCCAAACACCCCTGAGGGAGCTGTGCCCGCCCCAGCACAGCCTGGGAACCCTCAGGGTGTGATCAAAACCCACCAAACCCAGCCCATTGCCAGATTCAATCAGTGCTAAGGAAATAAATCTGATTTTCACACGTTTTCCCTCACAAGGTTTTAGGGTGCTGGGCAATTACCTCGATGAAGTTCAGGCAGCCATCGTTGGGSACAAAAGCTGTGATTTTTTTGCCGTTCTTAATGAGCTGGACCCTGACACATTTCCTGATGGCAGAGTTGGGCTGCTTGGCCTCGACCCCCCTGCAAAGGAAACCAGCCAGCAAAGAAATCAGTGTGGGGGACCAGGAGGGGCACTAATTAACACAAAATTAACCGTTTTACCTTGTGTTCAGCGTAAATTGTAACTGTATTTTAACACCTGTGAGCTAGTTCAGAAGTACTGAATTTATAATTAATACATATTAATCTAGATTTAAACCTGAATCCATAAAATACAAGTTCCTAAGCCAAACAAAATCTGAAATGATCTCCAGATCAATTCGGTAAAATTCTAAAAACAGCCAGAAAGAGAAATCCCAGAGCTGAAATCACAAAAACACTGCCTCAAAAACAGAGCRGTGGCAGCATCCCAATGAAATTTATAAATTACTGAAGAGGAGGAAAAAAAGGAAGAAGTAGCTAGGATCTGTGACACATGAGCATTATTTCCTTTCCATTTGTGCCAAAAYTCCTGATTATCACCTACGCAAAAAAAAAATAAAAATTTCCCTGTTTCTTAATTAAAATTCCCTGCTTTTCCTTACTTTTAGAAGAAATTTATTTTTTTAAGTTCTTATCACAAATCCCAGTTTGCCCTAATTTTTGATAAAACCCCACACGTTTTTCGTTCTGCTGTAAGCTGCGCCAACCCCTCCCATTTTTTTTTAAACTAATTCTGGCCCAAAATCTTTATTTCTGCCCCCCCCCAGTTTTGGAAAAAAACCATCCTGGATCCCTGTTTTTCCTCATCCTTCGCGGGAGCTGCATCCCAGGGGCTCTGAGACGCCCATTCCAACCAGGAGGATCACCCACACTTTCTCCAGCACGATGCCCTTYGCGTGGGAAGCGCCCCCGAAGGGGTTGGCCTTCAGCGCCGTGCCCAGGTGAGCCTTCTTGTACTGCTTGTCGTGCCACTTCTGGTCCCGGCGGTGGCTGCGCAGCTTCCGAGCGGTGCGGAGGCCTCGGCACTTTCCTGCAGGGCGAGACGGGGCCGGCGTGAGGCGGGGAGGGAGCCATGAGGGGAAGGCGGCCTGAGGGCCATGGCGAGCATGCGGCGGGTAATGGCGGACGCGGCCTCACGGCCTGCTGTGCTGCCCGCACCGCACACAGCCGGCTGCGGGCGGACGGGCAGCGCCTGCCGAGCACCGCGGGCAGCGCCGGGGATCCCGCAGCCCCGTTCCCGGCCCCGCTCCCAGCCCCGGCCCCGGCGCGGAGCGGTTCTCACCCATCTTCTCCGCGCGGCTGCCGAGCGAGAAAAGAGGGAGGAYGCTCCGCGCCCGCCGCCTATAGCCGCGCCCGGCAGGACCCGCGCGGGCTGCCCGCGCCGCGCCTGACACAAATACCCACCGGCACCGCGAGGGGCGGCCCGGCAGAGAGCTGAGAGACCGCGGGTTCGAGTCCCGGCAGGGCGGTGCGGTGAGGACCCCTCCCGCTGGTGGCCACGGGTTCGAGTCCCGATGTGGCCCGTTCCTGCAGGCCTCACAGAAATTTGGGAAAGAAAATTGTGGAATCAGAGCTAGACACGGAAAATCAGCATTGATTCATCACCGCAGCACTTGCTTGAAGGGGTATCTCTCATCCTGTCACCCACACTGAGGTGCTRGCTTTTGTGGATCATGTACAGTTTGTTAACACAAGTGTGTTTTTTCATTCCAAAAGGTTTACACCRGTTTCTAAAAAGCTTTCTACACACGCTAATCAATGMCARAGCRGTTKAMGCACATGCATACATGCGCTCCAGCTGTTTTCACTGTCACCTGGCCACAGGGCTGAGGTGATGTGAAAAACYCCWATCYTTTGTTTTTTAAAATGTTAAAAGTTTAATAGTAATAAYATGGTTATAAAAATAGTAATACAATTAGAGTAATAAAAACTTGGACAATTAGGATTAGGACAATATGAGACKATAGAYACAAAGAGTTACAGACYGTCRGGGTACCTTTTCTGGGCAAAATAAGCCCAAAAGAGGCCCCACYTTAACAGAGGATTAACCCTTAAAAGCAACAGCCTGTTGCATATTCATACACCTCAGCCATGATGCATAAATTCCATTCAAACACAGGATTCTGTCTGGGCAGTGTCAGCTTCTTCCTCTGAATCCTGACAGCTCTTCAGAGCTGAGGAGGCAAGAAGAAGTTTGTTTCTTCTGATAAGAGAGCACTAAATTCTCTTTCTCTGAAAGATTCAGGTGTCCTGTGGCTGCTATCTCACTGCCAAGCCTTTCTTTAAAAAAGGTATTTTACATAGCGCAGTTTCTATTTTAACATTTTGTTATAACCTAAAACTATATTTCACGCACTACTTAAGAGGATTAATACAGCATCACTTTCTAACAGAACACATGTAATATTCATTGCAATATTTGTCAAAAGCCAATCATAAAATCTGCATTTTTCACAGGTGATGTCTGGCCTGGCTCTGCCTGGTAGCTTTGCCACCAAACCCGAGTGCTCCTGGTTGCTACTGGTGTGCAGAACTGCTGACAAAAGATCACTACCTGATTGTTATCACTGACCGGTAAGCCCACAAGTTTTTTTTGGTTTTTTTTTTTAATTTTTTTTTTTTTTTTTTGCGTGGGCCTAGTTTCCACAGAGGCCTTTGTGCGTCCCTGGAATGGAGGGCTGGAGTCCTGGAGGTCGCAGGTTCGAGTCCCGTGGAGGGTCTGGGCTGGGCAGGGACTGTCCCCAGGGCTTGAGGGGGTTTAAACCAGGATTTCTGCCTGGAATGAGCCTGTGCTGAGCCTGGATCCCGCTGTTCCCCCAGGGAGGAAGCAGCAGGGTGAGAGAAAATGGCATAAAGTTTGTGAAAAATGAGTATTTTATGACTGGCTTTTTGCAAATATTACAATGAATATTTTATGTGTTATGTTAGAAAGTTATGCTGTATTAATTTTCTTAAGTAGTGTGTGAAATATAGTTTCAGGTTATAACATAAGGTTAAAATAGAAACTATGCTATGTAGGATACTTTTTTAAAGAAAGGACTTGCAGTGACATAGCAGCCACAGGACACCTGAATCTTTCAGAGAAAGAGAATTTACTGCTCCATTATCAGGAGAAACGAACTTCTTCCTGCGTCCTCAGCCCTGAAGACGCTGTCAGGATTGAGAGGAAGAAGCTGACACTGCCCAGACAGAATCCTGTGTTTGAATGGAATTTATGCATCATGGCTGAGGTGTATGAATATGCAACAGGCTGTTGCTTTTAAGGGTTAATCCTCTGTTAACGTGGGTCCTCTTTCGGGCTTATTTGTCCCAGAAAAGGTACCCGAACTGTCTGTAACTCTTTGTTTTTATTTTCTTGTATTGTCCTAATCCTAATTGTCCAAATTTTTATTACTCTAATTTTCTTGCTATTTTATAACCATTATATTGTTATTTTTACAACCATTTTAGTACTGTTAA
Source organism: Sporophila hypoxantha (assembly GCA_002167245.1). NCBI lineage: Eukaryota > Metazoa > Chordata > Aves > Passeriformes > Thraupidae > Sporophila > Sporophila hypoxantha. The sequence goes on from NDFG01000176.1 coordinate 1,368,962, forward strand.
ACTTTTAAAATGTTAAAAACAAGTGATTGGCGTTTCTCACACAGAGGTTGCGGGTTCGAGTCCCGCGGAGGGTCTGGGCTGGGCAAGGACTGTGCCCAGGGCCTGGTGAGGCTTTAACCAGGATTTCTGCCTGGAATGAGCCTGTGCTGAGCCTGGATTCCGCTGTTCCCCCAGGGAGGAAGCAGCAGGGTGAGAGAAAATGGCATAAAGTTGCAGCAGGAGAGGMTCAGGTTGGATACTGGGAGGATTCCTCCCTGGAAAGGGTAGGGTCCCTGTGCAAACCCAGGGCACCACAGGGAATGTTTCTGTGTCTGCTCTGGGGGGCCCTGACCCCAGGGCAGCACTGACTCTGTCCCTCATCCATGGAGAAAGTTTCCCAGACTTCAAGACAGACTGGAACCCACAGAAGTGTGAAATGGATTACAGAGACCAGTGTAGGTGTATCACTGGGTGAGAAATTTAGGATTTGGGATTTTTAGTCTGTTTAGTGGATGGCAGCAAGATGGAGAGCACAGGGTGTCATCCTGGGTTTCTTCTTCATGCTTCTCCATGGGTTTGGGTGGCATTTTGTAATTGGGCAGAAAAGTCCCCATTGCAGCTCTTTGGGATGAGTTATTGTGTTAAAAAGGAAAATAATCTGGGTGTCAGTTCTTAATTGGATAGTTTAGCTTTAAAAGACCTTGGAACAGGAGATTGTTGGCCATTTTGTGGTGCTTTTCCAGTGTACTGAGCCTGGTGTGGGCAGCGTGCAGAACTCTAGATGAGAGAACGATAAACAAGAACCTGAAGACCAAAAAAATCCAGTGTGTCTCTCTTGCCTGACACAAAACCACCCCAGGGAGGGCCCAGCCTGAGCCCCAGAAGCTGGGGAATGGGGAACAGGTACCCCAGCAGGTCCCCATCCCTGGGGGGACTCAAGAGCAGGGTTGGGGACATGGGTGGGGTGGCCTTGGCTGTGCWGGGAGATGGTTGGGCTGATGGTTTTATGGGTCTTTTCCAACCTCACTGTCTCTGTGAGCACAAAGCAAAGCACAAACATACTGACAGTAGTTCTGTCCAACTACTGTAAACACACATACCTTAATTAAAAACAATACTTACTAATTTGAAATACAATACCTACTTGTAAGCCTTAAAACACAATGCACAAAGCTTCATTATAACGCTTAAAACTCCCTAATGTCTCACTAAGTATACTTTTCTGCAGCTTAATGACTTATTCTAAACAAGTGTTAATACACAGACCATTGTTCTATTTGTCCTTACTTGTCTACTCTTTACATAATTTTTCTGCTAACCTATCTCATAACTGCTACTTAGCTCTAATCACAGTTCTGCTGCCTCTAAAGCCTACCTTTTGCAGCTTCCCAAAACCCTCTGATTTTATGGATTCCCACAGGAGATGGTTGGGCTGACTGGTTTTATGGGTCTTTCCCAACCTCACTGGCTCTGTGGATCTTGCTTGCAGCTTTTCATGGAATCCTGGAGTGGTGTGGGTTGGGAGGGACCCTAAATCCCATCCAGTGCCAGCCCTTGGAGGGTTTCAGTTGTGGGTTTGTCTGGGTCTGGATTGAAGGCACTTGAGGTGGTATTTCATTTTCTGACTCAGGTGTTTATTATTTCTTATCAGTAAAACAATCTCACTGCTTTGAGTTGGGCAGCTTTTCATTAGAAGGCACAAAATGGCCAACAGTCTCTTGGTACAAGGTCTTTAAAGACTAAACTGTCCAATTAATAGCTGGCACCCAGATTATTTTCCTTTATGACCCAGAGCCCCCAGTGCAGACTTTTCTGCCCAATTACAGAATGCCCCCAAACCCATGGAGAAGGAGGAAGAAGAAGCATGAAGAAGAAACCCAGGATGACACCCTGTGCCCTCCATCTTGCTGCCATCCACCACACTAAAAATCCCGAACCCTAAATTTCTCACCCAGTGACACACCTACACTGCTCTCTATAATCCATTTCACACTTTGTGGGTTCCAGTCTATCTTGAAGTCTGGGAAACTTTCTCCATGGATGAGGGACAGAGTCAGTGCTGCCCTGGGGTCAGGGCACCCCAGAGCAGATGGAGATATAATTATAAATAAATAAATAAATAAATAAATAAATAAATAAATAAATAAAAGAAAAGAAGATATTCCCTGTGTGCCCTGGGTTTCCACAAGCCCTGCCATGGCAGGGACACCTTCCCCTGTCCCAGGCTGCTCCAAGCCCCATCCTACCTGGCCTTGGACACTTCCAGGGATCCAGAGGTGCTGTGATTTTTTAATTTCTGSCCTGTCCCCGAGCAGATCTGCACAGAGTGAAGTCCTGTAACAGAAACAACTTGTGTTTCTGATTTCTGAAAAGCTGCTTCAGTCCACGCTGCCAAGCTGCATCCATCCAAATCATGAACGTTCCCTTCCCCTTTTGGGAATGACTCTGAAGAGGCAGTAATTAGATATAAACACATCATTTTTAACACAGCCTGTGCTTGTGGCTTAAGTGGAAAATGCATATTTTGTATTTACGTATTTGTGTCTACGTAGGGCTGGTTTTACATTCAATCTTTATATAATTTCTAACAAAAAAAAATTTCTAAATATCATAAAAGTCCAACCTCCCCCTGCAGAAAAACCCCCAAGCAATCCCAAACAAAACCATAAACCCCATCAACACTTTGAGGAGAAAACATTACTGTTATAAAAGACAGCTCTTGAAGYTGCAGTTCCAGTGTTGGAATGCAGTTGTAATTTGGTAATTTCAGAACCATTTTTTCTTTGTGAAAATGCTGCAGCTTTGCTTTACAAAGTTAGGAATACTTAAAAGCTGACCAGGAAGACAATTGGTGAATATAACATAAATATACCATGACAAACTGGTATTTATTGGARAAATATTCATTAAAAGGTCAAGATCTGGGAAAGAGATGGTTTGCCATGGAGCTACTGTGGGTTTGCTCTTTCTTGCTCTTTCTTTTTAAACTACACCAGAACTTTGGGACCAGAGAGAGATTCCACAGCACCATGGAGTCCCATCTGGTTAATCCATAAAGAGCTCTTGCAACAACAACCTTTTGAAGTATAATTTTACAATATTACTTGTATCCTTGAAACTTAGCTTGAATATATATAAAGGAAATATGCTTATCTCAACCCTATTGAGCAAAGAAAAACAGCTTGAGAGAGGAAGATGACCACCACCTCAAGGGTTTATGGTTCGACCAAGGGAGCTGGACATCACTGTTATTAGATTTATAGTCTCTGCAATTAAAAAGGTGGACCCACATTTGGGAGTTGGACTCCACCAGATGGGATTCGGTTCCTTCTGTTGGAAACTGGACCAGCACCATCTGGGGATACTCTTTTAAAAAACACATCCTGAGAAAAACTAAATCACAATAGTGTATAGAATTGTGATGTAATCATTTGGAATAAAATATTGCTGATGTATAAAAACATTGGAAATAGAAACTGCTGAAAAAAAACTAAGGAGTACCCCTGTAAATACCTGTAATCCCAATTTATCGGTGTGCAGTTGGAGGGAAAACTTCCCCACTGTACCCAGCGCTGTATTGCTCATACTTTACCATATTAATTAATAAATTGATTGCTGCTTGAATATTGGCCAAGTCAAGGTTCTGATTTATAACACTGTCACACAGAGGGACCAGATGGGCCCCCATGGAGACCCCGGGGTGACAGCTGTGCTGCAGGGATTGTGCACAGGCTGTGGTGGCACGGCACAAGGATGGGTAATTTATCCCTGTGGCTGTGTCTCCTCGGGCACACACACAGCACAGATCATTCCCAGCTGTTTGCAGCTACCTCCCAGTGCCATTCCAGGTCACCACAAAGGCTTCCCAAATTAACCAAAGTGTGAGGTGTCAGCCACTTCAAACATCAGCTTTTTAATCAACAGGTTCATTGCTGCTCTGATTCACAGCGCAGTGGCAGTGCAAGGAAGCAAGAGCAAAAATTTGCCTTAAATACACAAAAATCTCGTCTACAGTTCCAGCAGCATCCTCCTCTGGGAACCTAACCAGGCCAAAAAGCATCCTTTTGGGGTAGGATGCAATAATTAATCCTTTTACAACTCTTGTCTGCTTCCCTGGGAGGGTGGGCAGGCCAGCTGTGGCTGCCCTGGATCCCTGGCAGTGCCCAAGGCCAGCTGGACACGGGGGCTGGAGCAGCCTGGAAGGTGTCCCTGTCCCCATGATATTCTCTGAACAATCCCTTGGCCAGCATTTTGCTCCTGAGAAGCCTCAGTGAAGAAATATAAATACAATAATTACCTGATTGCCTTGAATGTGGTCTGGAGGTTGCTACCAACAGGTGCATCTTTGGTTGGCTCCATGTGAATTGTTTGTAAATTAATGGAATACACCAAGCTATGGTCAGGCTCCCTGAGTCTGTCACAGCGTTTTTATTATCATTCTTTTCTAGCTTTCCTGATGTCTCCTATCTCTTTCTTGATAGAATAGAAGTATAGAATAGAATAGAAATAGAATAGAATAGAATAGAATAGAATAGAATAGAATTATTATATTTTTGTATATTAATATTATACCATAATATAATATATTGATATAATATGATATATATTAATATAATATAATATAATATATATATATAATATAATATAATAATTAATATAATATAATATAATTAATATATATAATATAATATAATATAATATAATATAATATAATTATAATATAATATAATATAATATAATATAATATATTATTATATTACATTTACATATATTATATTATATTTATATTTACTTATATTATATTATTATATATATTACATTACATTATATTATATATATTATGTTAATATTATAATGTATATTATATTATATTTATTATATATTATATTAATAATTATATTATATATATTATATTATATTATATTATATTTATATTATATTTATTATATTATATTATATTATTAATATTAAATAAAGATATATTTATATATATTTATATCTTTTGTATTATTATATATAATTTTTTTATATATATATTATATCTAATAATTTAATTATATAGATTTATATCTATATTATATATATGATATATAAAGTCTATACAATTTATTAGACAATGTTATTATATATAATATAATATAATTTATGTAATATAATATATAGTATATATAATTTTATAGTAATATATATAATTTATATATATTCTCTATAAAAATTTTATAAATATTATAATAGTATAGTATATATAATTTATATAATTATATAATTATTAGATACATCTATATAAATAGATATTGTATATTATTTATATTTTATTTATTCTATATTATCTATATTTATATATTATATTATATTATTTATATTAATTATATAATTAATTATATATATTAATTATTATATTATATTATATTTATATTATATTTATATTAAATATTATATTATATTATATTAATTATATTATATTATATTATATTATATTAAATTTATATTTCAGCCTTCTGAGAACTTGGAGTCAATTCTCACCTCTCACCTCATCCTGAGGACCCTCACAACACAACCACCACAACAATTAATAACCACCTGTTCCCTGCCATGGCAGGCGGTGGGATTTAAGGTTCCATCCAACCCAAAATAGTCTGGGATTCCTGGGATTACCTTTTTTTTGCATCCCAGATCCCATCTCTGAGAAATCCCATGCAGACTCCAGGCCTTCCTTCACCTTCAGAGAAGGGTCGGGGGGGAAATTACCTCCAAAATGTTTGTTTGTTTCAATGTTTGAGTTTCTTGCTTCCTGGTTTTGTGAACTTACATCCAAACTGCAAGAACTGGAGAAAAAAATGTGGTCTCTTACCAGCTGAGAAAAAATGTGCTCCTCTCTACTGTTTGTCTGGAAGATATTTGTTCCCATCTTCAACTGCCCATTCCATTTCTTGGAAAAATAAAAAAAAAATAGTTCTAGTCATTTTAAAGGAAAAGAACAGCTTTGTGAAATATAGTGTTGTTCTTACTCTTTGTGAAAGGGAGAATGCATTTGCCACCAAAAACTGCAGAGGGGTAGCATTCTATTAGTGTAGGAGGAATATTTGAAGGTTTTTTGCTCCCCAAAATTTTTTTTGTCCCCCCAAAAAACCCCACAAGAATCCCAGTGTGTGTCACAGCCCAGCTGTGCAGCACCACGGGGCGCCAGGCCCCAGAGATCAGATTAGAGCAGGAGTTTCAGGATAAGTGGTGGATTTTGGGTGGATTTGTCTGCTTGGCCAACCGAGACATTTAATTTTAGAAGCGCTTTATCTGGCAGCTCTGTCCAAAGCTGCCCTGAGGGCTGTGCCCAGGAGGGGAAGATCTGAAAAAAGGAAGGAAAAACAGAATAATTTGGGTTGGACACTAATGGTCATCTTGTTCCAAGCCCTTGTGCCTCCAGGGACACACCTTGAGGCCACCTGTGCCTGCACACCTCTCGCTCATCAGCCTCAATATTGACTTTTATTCTTATTTGTTGTGTCAAATCAGACATGTGCTTTTAACTGTTATTATTTCAGTTAGTTAACTGCTCTTACCTGAACCCATTTTTAGTACAATTCCCTTCCTTCTTCCTTCCAGGAAAGAGGGAGAGGCTGTGTGGTGGCAATCTGGGGTTAAATCATGACATATTGGATTTAAAAAAAAAAAAAAAAACCAACAGTAATATTGAAGAATGTGGTGGAACAAGAAAATTTTGTCTTAACAGAACCGGTCATAAAGTTGTCTGGTTGTGTTTTCAAAAGAAAGAGCAAGAAAGAGCAAACCCACAGTAGCTCCATGGCAAACCATCTCTTTCCCAGATCTTGACCTTTTATGAATATTTGTCCAATAAATACCAGTTTTGTCATGGTATATTTATGTTATATTCACCAACTGTCTTTTCTAGTCAGCTTTTAAGTATTCCTAACTTTGTGCAAAGCTGCAGCATTTTCACAAAGAAAAATGGTTCTGAAATTACCAAACTACAACTGCATTCCAACACTGGAACTGCCACCTTCAAGAGCTGTCTTTATAACAGTAATTGTTTCTCCTCAAAGTGTTGAGGGGGTTTATGGTTTTGTTTGAGGCTTGTGGGTGGTTTTTCTGCAGGGGGAGGTTGGACTTTTATGATATTTAGATTTTTTTTTGTTTGAAAATTATATAAATGGAATTGTAAAACCAGCCCTCACGTAGCACAAATACGTAATATACAAAATATGTATTTTCCACTTAAGCCGAAGCACAGGCTGTGTTTAAAAATGATGTGTTTATATCTAATTACTGCCTCTTCAGAGTCATTCCAACAGGGAAGGGAACGTTCATGATTTGGATGGATGCAGCTTGGCAGCGTGGACTGAAGCAGCTTTTCAGAAATCAGAAACACAAGCTTGGTTTCTGTTACAGGACTTCACTCTGTGCAGATCTGCTCGGGGACAGGGCAGAAATTAAAAAATCACAGCACCTCTGGATCCCTGGAAGTGTCCAAGGCAGGTAGGATGGGGCTTGGAGCAGCCTGGGACAGGGGAAGGTGTCCCTGCCATGCAGGGCTTGTGGAAACCCACGGCACCAGGGAATATCTTCTTTTCTTTTATTTATTTATTTATTTATTTATTTATTTATTTATTTATTTATAATTATATCTCCATCTGCTCTGGGGTGCCTGCCCAGGGCAGCACTGACTCTGGCCCTCATCCATGGAGAAAGTTTACCAGACTTCAAGATAGACTGGAACCCACAAGTGTGAAATGGCATTATAGAGAGCAGTGTAGCTGTGTCACGTAGGGTGAGAAATTTAGGGTCGGATTTTTAGTGTGGTGGATGGCAGCAAGATGGAGGGCACAGGGTGTCATCCTGGGTTTCTTCTTCATGCTTTCTTCTTCCTCCTGTCTCCAATGGTGTTTGGGGCATTCTGGTAATTGGGCAGAAAAAGTCTGCACTGGGGCTCTGGCGTCATAAAGGAAAATAATCTGGGTGCCAGCTATTAATTGGACAGTTTAGTCTTTAAAGACCTTGTACCAAGAGACTGGTTGGCCAATTTTGTGCCTTCTAATGAAAAGCTTGCCCAACTCAAAGCAGTGAGATTGTTTTACGTGATAAGAAATAATAAACCTAGGTCAGAAAATGAAATACCACCTCAAGTGGCCTTCAATCCAGGACCCCAGACAACCCACAACTGAAACCCTCCAAGGGCTGGCACTGGATGCGGGATTAGGTCCCTCCCAACCACACCACTCAGGACTCCATGAAAAGCTGCAAGCAAGATCCACAGAGCCAGTGGGGTTGGGAAAGACCCATAAAACAGTCAGCCCAACCATCTCCTGTGGGAATCCATAAAATCAGAGGGTTTGGAAGCTGCAAAAGGTAGAGGCTTTAGAGCAGCAGAACTGTGATTAGAGCTAAGTAGCAGTTATGAGATAGGTTAGCAGAAAAATTATGTAAAGAGGTAGACAAGAGGACAAATAGAACAATGGTCTGTGTATTACACTTGTTTAGAATAAGTATTAAGCTGCAGAAAAGTACTTAGTGAGACATTAGGGAGTTTTTAAGCGTATAATGGAAGCTTTGTGCATTGTGTTTTTAGCTTACAAGTAGGTATTGTGTATTTCACAATTAGTAAGATTTGTTTTTAATTAAGGTATGTGTGTTTACAGTAGTTTGGACAGAACTACTGTCAGTATGTTTTGTGCTTTTTGCTTTGTGCTCACAGAGACAGTGAGGTTGGAAAAGACCCATAAAGACCATCAGCCCAACCATCTCCCCAGCACAGCCAAGGCCACCCCACCCATGTCCCCAACCCTGCTTTTGAGTCCCCCAGGATGGGGACCTGCTGGGGTACCTGCTTCCCCATTTTCCCAGCTTCTGGGGCTCAGGCTGGGCTCTCCCTGGGGTGGTTCTGTGTCAGGCAGAGAGGAGACACTGGATTTTTTGGTCTTCAGGTTCTTGTTTATCATTCTCTTATCTAGAGTTTTGCACGCTGCCACACCAGGCTCAGTGCACTGGAAAAAGCACCACTAAAATGGCCGACAATCTTCTTGGCTACAAGGTCTTTTAAAGCTAAACTATCATAAGAAACTGACACCCAGATTATTTCCCTTTTTAACCCAATAACTGATCCCAAAGAGCTGCAATGGGGCTTTTCTGCCCAATTACAAAATGCACCCAAACCCAAGAAGAAGAGGGAAGAAGAACCCAGGATGACACCTGTGCCCTCCAATCTTGCTGCATCCACCACACACTAAAATCCCATATCCTAAATTTTCTCACCCAGTGATACACCTGCTCACTACTCTCTATAATCCATTTCACACTTTTGTGGGTTCCAGTCTGTCTTGAAGTCTGGAAACTTTCTCATGGATGAGGGACAGAGTCAGTGCTGCCCTGGGGTCAGGGCACCCACGAGCAGACACAGAAACATTCCCTGTGGTGCTCTGGGTTTGCACAGGGACCCTACCCTTTCCAGGGAGGAATCCTCCCAGTATCCAACCTGAACCTCTCCTGCTGCAACTTTATGTGCATTTTCTCTCACCCTGCTGCTTCCTCCCTGGGAGGGGACAGCGGGATCAGGCTCAGCACGGCTCATTCCAGGCAGAAATCTGGTTTAAACCCCCTCAAGCCCTGGGACAGTCCCTGCCAGCCCAGACTCCACGGGACTCGAACCTGCGACCTCCAGACTCCAGCCCTCCATTCCAGGGACGCACAAAGGCCCTCTGTGGAAACTAGCCCAGGCAAAAAAAAAAAAAACCAAAAACCAAAAAAACCAAAAACAAAGCAAAAAAAAAAAACCCACACAAAAAAAACTTGTGTGCTTACCGGTCAGAGTTCTGCACACCAGTTAGCAACCAGGAGCACTCGGCTTTGGTGGCAAAGCTACCAGGCAGAGCCAGGCCAGACATCACCTGTTGAAAAAATGCAGATTTTATGATTGGCTCTTTGACAAATATTGCAATGAATATTATATGGGTTCTGTTAGAAAGTGATGCTGTGATTATCCTCTTAAGTGTGTGTGAAATATAGTTTTAGGTGATACACAAATGTTAAAATAGAAACTGTGCTATGTAGGATACTCTTTTTAAAGAAAGGACTGGCACTGAGTAAGCAGCCACAGGACACTCTGAATCTTCAGAGAAAGAGAATTTATTGCTCCATTATCAGAAGAAACGAACTTCCTTCCTGCCTGCTCAGCCCTGGAGGCGCCGTCAGGATTCAGAGGAAGAAGCTGACACTGCCCAGACAGAATCTTGTTTGAATGGAATTTATGCATCATGGCTGAGGTGTATTGAATATTCGCAACAGGCTGTTGCTTTTTAGGGTTAATCCTCTGTTAACGTGGGGCCTCTTTTGGGCTTATTTTGCCCAGAAAAGGGTACCCAGGCCGTCTGTAACTCTTTGTTTCTATGGTCTCATATTGTTCTAATCCTAATTGTCCAAGTTTTATTACTCTATTGTATTACTATTTTTAATACCATCTTATTACTATTAAACTTTTAACATTTTAAAACAACATGATTGGTGTTTTCACATCACCTCAGCCCTGTGGCCAGGTGACAGTGAAACCAGCTGGAGCGCATGTATGCATGGCATTAACGACTGTGACATTGATTAGCGTGTGTAGAAGCTTTTTAGAAAACGGTGTAAAACCTTTGGAATGAAAAAACACACTTGTGTTAACAAACGTACATGATCCACAAAAGCAGCACCTCGTGTGGTGACAGGATGAGAGATATCCCTTCAAGCAAGCTGCTGAGGTGATGAATCAATGTCTATTTTCCGTGTCTAGCTCTGATTCACAATTTTCTTTCCAAATTTCTGTGAGGCCTGCAGGAACGGGCCACATCGGACTCGAACCCGTGGCCACCAGCGGGAGGGGGTCCTCACCGCACCGCCCTGCCGGGACTCGAACCGCGGTCTCTCAGCTCTCTGCGGGCCGCCCCTCGCGTGCCGGTGGGTATTGTGTCAGGCGCGGCGCGGGCAGCCCGCGCGGGTCCTGCGGGCGCGGCTATAGGCGGCGGCGCGGAGCTTCCTCCCTCTTTTCTCGCTCGGCGAACGCGCGGAGAAGATGGGTGAGAACCGCTCCGCGCCGGCGGCGGGGCTGGGAGCGGGGGCCGGAACGGGGCTGCGGATCCCCGGCGCTGCCGCCGGTGCTCGGCAGGCGCGCTGCCGTCCGCCCCGCGCCGGCTGTGTGCGGTGCGGGCAGCACAGCAGGCCGTGAGGCGCGTCCGCCATTCCGCCGCATGCTCGCCATGGGCCTCAGCCGCCTTCTTCCCTCCATGGCTCCCTCCCCGCCTCACGCCGGCCCCGTCTCGCCCTGCAGGGAAAGTGCCGAGGCCTCCGCAGCGCTCCTCGAAGCTGCGCAGCCACCGCCGGACCAAGAAGAGTGGCACGACAAAGCGTACAAAGAAGGCTCACCTGGGCACCGCGCGTGAAAGCCAACCCCTTCGGGGGCGCTTCCCACGCTCTAAGGGCATCGTGCTGGAGAAAGTGTGGGTGATCCTCCTGGTTGGAATGGGCGTCTCAGAGCCCCTGGATGCAGCTCCCGCGAAAGATGAGGAAAAAACAGGGATCCAGGATGGTTTTTTTCCAAAACTGGGGGGGGGCAGAAATAAAGATTTTGGGCCAGAATTAGTTTAAAAAAAATGGGAGGGGTTGGCGCAATGCTTACAGCAGAACGAAAACAGTGTGTGGGTTTTATCCAAAATTAGGGCAAACTGGGATTTGTGATAAGAACTTAAAAAATAAATTTCTTCTAAAGTAAGGTAAATAGGGAGATTTTAGTACAGGAAA
>NDFG01000177.1:49012-74614 GCA_002167245.1 Sporophila hypoxantha
TGTCCCCATCCCTGTGTCCCCATCCCTGTCCCCATCTCTGCCCCCCCTCCACGTGCCTTTTCCTCTGGCCCCGCCCCTTTCCCGCCCCCTCCCCGCCAATCACAGCGCGGCGCGAGCCCCTCCCGCCCTTTTTCACCAATGAGAACGCACGGGAGGCGTGGCCAGAACCGGTGACATCACCTCCACTCAGGCCACGCCCCTTTCGCACCACCCCTGCTCCTGATTGGCCGCTTGGGGCAGCGATGATTGACATTCCTGTTAACCAATAGCAGAGCTGTATGCAGAGGAAGCGCTTCCCATTGGCTGCGGGGCCGCGGGGGGCGGGGCCAGCGGCCGCTGTCGCTCCCCGGGGTCCGGGGGGGATTTGGGGGGACACGGGGGGGGCGTGGGGGTGACACCGCCGCAAAGGCTGATGGGAGGGTTGGGGACCCTGGGGGGGACATCCCGGAGGGCGATGGGGACAGCGGGGACCCCCCAGGAGGGGACACTGGGGACCCCCAGAGCCGTGGGGACAGTGGGGACCCCCCAGGAGGGGACACTGGGGACCCCCAGAGCCATGGGGACATTGGGGACCCCCCAGGAGGGGACACTGGGGACCCCCAGAGCCATGGGGACAATGGAAATCCATCGAGGGGGACAATGGGGACCCCCCTGACAGGGACATTGGGGACACCCCTGGGTGACGACACCTCCCCAGAGCCACTGGGACATGGGACACCCTAGAGAGATGATGACACCGACTCTGTGTGCTTGTCCCACCATGTAGCCTGTAGGAGCCGAGACAGCTCACGGATGATCTCCCAACGCCCTTGTGCTCCCTATTATTGGGGACTCCACGATCCCCGCGCGCGAACGCAAATCTGCACGGTCAGTTGGGATTCATTTTGACCTTGCCCTCCGCAGGACCTGAGCTTTGTGTCGAATAAACATTTGAGGAAGACCCACCACGCGGGTCAGAGGCAAGTCATTGACTAGGCCTAAGTGGGCTGACGGACCGCGAGGCACTCATGCAAGCTCAGGAGAAAGACCGTCCCTGAAAAAGGTCACACCAACCTTTGTCCCTCCTGTGGGAACCCGGCGGGGTACTCAGACGCACCACCAAGATTGGGGTCGCTCGCATGGAGCAATTATGATAACCTCTCTCTTGGGGACACCTGGGGACATGTCGCCCACCCTGGCTGCTGTTAGGCCACCCCTCAGGAATGTCTCCCAGTGTCCCCCAACCCCCTGCCACCGACGGGGAAAAAAGAAAATCGCCCTGAACTGAAAAATCCGGCCGAGTGGAAATATGGGAACCATCCTATAGTCAATGCACTGTCACTTTGTATACCTTGTGGGAACAAGAAAAAGATTTGATTCTCGGGGCCACGTCGGGGACGGGTCCCCAAGCCTCCGGGCACCACAGATGTCCCCACCCCTCAGGACACATCCCCAGTGTCCCCACAAAACTTGCCTCGATCTGAGAAAAGCCCGGGAAGAAACCTTCTGAACTGAAAAAACCAGCCAGGACATTTGGGGACCCCAGAATACTGCACCAATGATGAGCACCAGTATTTGCCCTCTGTAAGGGGGCCACCCAATAAGGAGAAACGTGTCCCCGAATTCGCGCCAACCCGAAGTGTCCCACCCTCAGGACAGTGTCCCCACCCGTATGTAAAATCCTTGAACTGAAAAACCCACTGACATACCTGGGGAGCAAATCGGGCGAACTAAACAGCGTGCCCTGACACCCACCTGCGACTAAAAATTCTTCTCCCAGGATCTGCACGGATGGAAAAACCGCTGGGTACTAAGCTTAGGCCTGGCCGTGAGCAACGGACTCCTTCTCCCTTCTTGGTGGAAAAACCCCTCCGGGGAAAAAATCCGCGGAATTGAAAAATGCGCGGAGAATTCTGAAGCTGAGAATCGGGGACCGCGTCAACAGCCGGCCCGCGCCCGCTTGTCCGCCTCGCCCCTCGGCGGGGCTCGGTGTACAGACACGGCTTGCCAATCATCCAAATGCCACCGTGTCGAACGTCCTGCCGCAATATGCCTGGGAGAAAACCTCGAGAGACCAAAAAAACGTGGCAAACCGCGCGAGTAGCCAGCGGGGCCGACGGGGACACGGCGCACCGGGCCTAGTGGGTGGTTGTCCCGTCACACGGACCCCGACAACCCAAAGCACTTTGGGTATGTGGGGCTGTCCGTGGCGCCGTCTCTGGGCGGAGCTCCTCCTGTGGGACAAAGCGCGGGGTCGCAGTGACACCCTGAATGTGACCGTATGGCACGGAGGGAACAGGGGTGGGGACAGGGAGGGGTTGGTGGCAAGGGGGGATGGGGAAGGGGAGGTGGCAGTGGCGATGGGAAACTGCTGGGGACATGGATGGGAGGGGTGGAGCACATGGGGACCAGAGGGTCCTGGAGACGCTTGGGGACAGAGGGGACAGAGGGGTCTGGGAGACCTTGGGGACAGAGGGACAGAGGGGACAGAGGGGACAGAGGGTCTGGAGACCTTGGGACCCTGGAGACCCTCTGAGATTTGGGGACAGAGGGCTGGAGACTTTGGGACAGAGGGGACAGAGGGGCAGGCAGAGGGCCTGGAGCCCTCAGGGACATGGCAGAGACTTGGGGACAGAAGGTGACAGATCCCACGGGTCACCAGCCTCCCACGGTGCCACCTCAGCGCCACCCTCCCATGAGGCCACCAGCCACCCACGGTGCCAACCCCAGACGCCAAGATTTTCCTTGGGGACGGGTGCCAAGCAGTTGCAGCCCCCTTGGGACAGCTCCACGCGGGGGCCAGCGGCCACCCCCAGGTGTGGTGTCACCTTTCTTGTCCCTTGCCATCGTCCTCGTCGTCCCCCGCGGCGCCCCAGCAGGGTGAAGATGATGCCGCTCTGGCGAGTTCACCCCCAGCGGGCCGTCACCACCATCGCTGCCAGCCCTCCATGACGTGGGTGCCTGGCGGGGACAAACCCCGCGGGTCACGGCGCGGTCCCCTGGGTGTCCCCTGGGTGTCCCCGAACGTCCCCTCCACTCCGAGAGCAGCAGCCGGGTCCTTGTCCCAGGGAACTTGCGCACAGTGGTCAAGCTCTCCGTTCAGGACGCTCTCGTCGATCTTACGAGGTCGTTGTCCCTGGATCAGGACGCACCGTCGGCCGCAAGGAGGTCACCTGGGGGGAACAGGGCTCACCGCGGTGTCACCCGGTGTCCCTGGGTGTCCCAGAGCAGGCATCAAGGGCTGTGTCACCAACGGTGCCACCTAGAACTTTGTGTGTGTGTCCTGGTGGTGACCAGGACCTTGTGGTGTGTCCTGGTGTCCCCTGGAGTGTCACTGGACCAGGCATGGGAGATGTGTCAACCGCAGTGCCACCAGAACTTTGTTGGTGTGTCCTGGTGTGGGTCCCCCAGACAGGCATGGAGGCTGTGTCAACCGCAGTGCCACCAGAACTTTGTGGTGTGTCGTGGTGTGTCATGGAGTGACCATGGACCTGTGATGTCCGCCTGGAGTGGTTCCCTAACCAGGTGTGGGGCTGTGTCACCAGGGTGGTGACCAGGACCTTGTGGTAATGTCCTGAATGTTCCTGATGTCGCGCCCTGGCTGCGCCTTGTGTGCTCATGGGTGTGGGACACAGTGATGGCAATCAGGATGGGGATGGTGACACAAGGTGGGGACAGAGGAATGGGGACACAGGGACTGGGACAGGAATGGCACATCAGGATGGGGATGGGGACAGGGGATGGGGACAGGGGATGGCATTGGGGGGACAGGGGATGGGGACAACAGGGATGGGGACAGGAATGGCATCGAGGATGGGGACACGGGGGATGGGGACAAAGGAATGGGGACACAGAGATGAGGACAGGGGATGGCACTGAGGTGGGGACAGGGATGGGGAACAGAGGATGGGGACACAGAGATGAAGGACAGGGGGATAGGCACTGGAGGTGGGGACAGGGAGATGGGGACAGAAGGATGGGGACACAGAGAATGGCGACAGGAGATGCCATCGAGATGACGACATGGGACCGCCCACCACAACCGCAGGCCTGTGTCGCCCCCCGTGTCCCACCCTTTGTGTCACTCACCGTACTTGACCTTGCCACGACGTCCCCCCACCACAGGTTCGGCCACGGGCAGCCTGTGCCAGGTGTCCCCCGGCAGAGACGGCCACGCGCTGCTCGGCTCCAGGCGGCTCTGCAAGGCCCCGGACTGGCGCCCTTGCTTCCAGTCCGTTGGACCGCCGTCACCAGCACCACGGCAAGGGCCACCTGAGAGCAGGATGGCGCCGCCTCGATCCAGCCCGCCTCCGCCTCGCCTCGTCCTCCGCGCCGCCCGCCGCCTGCCCGCACGCTGGGGAACAGCGGGACAGAGGTGTCCCAATGTGGGATAAACCGGGGACAGAGGTGTCACACGTGGGGCCAGCGGGGGATGGAGGTGTCACATGTTGGGGACAGTGGCGACCACGTGGGACAAGCGGCGACACACGTGCGGGACCAGCGGGGATGGAGGACCTTTGTCGAGTCATGTCGGGGATACCAGGGACAGGGTGTTCCACACGTGGGGACAGCGGCCAGACACAACGTGGGGACACCAGGGATGGAGATGTCACACGTGGGGATATTGGTGACACATGTGGGGACATGGGCGACACACGTGGGGACAGCCGGGAGACACACAATGGGACAGTGGGGAACCAAAGGGTGTCACATGTGGAGGGACAGCGGGGACCATGGTGTCACACAGTGGGACAGCGGCGACACACGTGGGGACAGCGGGACACACGTGGGGGACAGGGAAGGACAGAGGTGTAATGTGGGGACAGCGGGAGCAAGAGGGTCACACGTGGGACGCGGCGACACACGTGGGGCCATGGCGACACACATGGGGACACCAGGACAGAGGTGTCCACATGGGGACGTGGGTAACGGAGGTGTCACACGTGGGGACAGCGGCGACACACGAGATGGAACATGGGCGACACCACGTTGGGACCACCAGGGACAGAGGGTGTCACATGGTGGGGACAGCGGGACAGAGGTGTCACACGTGGGGACATGGGCGACACATGTGGGAACATGGGCGACACACGTGGGGACACCAGGGACAGAGGTGTCACACGTGGGGACAGCAGTGACACACGTGGGGACATGGGTGACACACGTGGGGACAGCGGGGACAGAGGTGACACACGTGGGGACAGCAGGGACGGAGGTGTCACAACGTGGGGACCGCGGTGACACACGTGGGGACATGGGCAAACACACGTGGGGACAGCGGGGATGGAGGTGTCACACGTGGGGACAGCAGGACAGAGGTGTCAACACGTGGGGACAGCGGCGACACACGTGGGGACAGCGGGACAGAGGTGCCACACGTGGGGACAGCGGCGACACACGTGGGGACAGCGGGGACGGAAGTGTCACACATGGGGGAACAGCAGGGACCAAGGTGTCACATGTGAGGACAGCAGTGACACACGTGGGGACATGGGCGACACAGGTGGGACACCAGTGTCAGTGCAGGGACATGGCCGGGGTGTAGGATGTGTGGGATGGGGATTTCGGGGACATGGGGAACACAGGGATGAGGATATGGGGACCTGAGGATGGCAGTGAGGATTGGGGACAGGGGTGGGGACACAGAGCTGGGGACATGGGGACACAGAGCAGGGGATGGCACAGGATGGGGACACAGGGATGGGGACATGGGGACACAGGCAGGGGATGGCAAGCAGATGGGGACACAGGGATGGGGACACGGGACAGAGGTGTCACCTTCATCGGCGGCGCCGGGGGGGGCGTAGAAGGACAGCCCGAGGGACACGAGCGCGGCCACCTCGAGGATGAGAGGGTGACGTCCTGCAGCGCCTCCACACCAGCGCCGCGAAGCTCTGGGGCGCCGCGGGGGGATCCAGTTCCGGCCGAACGTCCGGCCGGCGGCGCTCCAGCTCGGGGGGACCCTCGGACAGCCCTGGGGACACGGGTGTCACCCCGCACGGCACCCCAGGACCCTCGACGCCCTGGGGACACGGGTGTCACCCCTACGGCCACCGGGGACACCCCTGTCACCCCCACAGCCACCCTGGGACCCTCGGACAGCCCTGGGGACACGGGTGTTACCCCCACGGCCACCCTGGGGACCCTTGGACAGCCCTGGGGACACGGGTGTCACCCCCACGGCCACCTGGGGACAACCCCTGTCACCCCCACGGCCACCCTGGGGAACCCTTGGACAGCCTTGGGACACCCCTGTCACCCCCACAGCGCCCTGGGGACACGGGTGTCACCCACAGCCACCCTGGGACACCCCTGTCACCCCAACGGCCACCCTGGGGGCCCCTGGGTGGTTTTGGAGGGTTCTGGGGGGGAGGAATTTGGGGAGGTCCTGGTGGTTCTGGGGGGGTCCCAGGTGGTTTTTGGGGTCTGGGGGGGTCCCAGGTGGTTTTGGGGGGCTCTGGGGTCTGGGGGGGAATTTTGGGGAGATCCTGGTGGTTCTGGGGTGTGGGGGGGATCCCGTGTGGTTTACGGGGGGGGTCCCACGGTGGTTTTGGGGTCTGGGGGGTTTTGGGGAGATCCTGGTGGTTCTGGGGGGTCCCAGGTGGTTTTGGGGGGTTCTGAGAGTGCCGGGGGGGCGTTCCAAAGGGTTTTCCAGGGGAATGAGGGGTCTGGGGGTGTCGGGGCAGGTTTTGGGGGGTTCCTGGTTGGTTGTCGAGGGGGGTCCCGGGGGGGTCCGGTGGGTTCTGGGGGTCCCGGCGGGTTTCTGGGGGTCCTGGTGGGTTCTGGGGGCTCCCGGTGGGTTTCTGGGGGTCCCGGTTGGTTCTGTGGGGGTCCGGGGGGTCCCGGTGGTTTTGGAGGGTCCCGGCGGGTTTTAGGGTTGGTTTCTGGGGGGTCCCGGTTGGTTCTGGGGGGTCCCGGCGGGTTTAGGGGATCCCGGTTGGTTCTAGGGGGTCCCGGGGGGGTCCCGGTTGGTTCTAGGGGGTCCCGGGGGGGTCGCGGTTGGTTTCTGGGGGGGTCCGCGGGGCGTCGCGGCGGTGTCGGGGGCGTTACCGTCGGTGGGGAGGTGCGCAGGCGGCGGCAGAGCCCCGGGACCCCCCCAGGTCCCGCTGCAGCCTCAGGAGCGCCTCGGAGCCCCGGAGCTCCATGAGCGCCCGCAGTCATCCGGCAGCGCCAGCCCGAACCCCCCCGGCGTCCCCCATGGCGGCCTGGGGACAGCGACAGCGTGGGGACAGTGTGGGAACAGTGTGGGACAGCGTGGGGACAGTGTGGGGAACAGTGTGGGACAGTGTGGGGACAGTGTGGGGACAGCCATGGGACAGCGTGGGGACAGCGTGGGGACAGCGTGGGGACAGCCATGGGGACAGCGTGGGGACAGCGTGGGGACAGCGTGGGGACAGTGTGGGGACAGGGACAGCGTGGGGACACTGCTGGGGATGGCAATGGGGACAGGGGACAGTGTGGGGACAGGGACAGCGTGGGGACAGCGTGGGGACAGGGGCAGCGTGGGACAGCGATGGGGACACTACTGGGGATTGGCAATGGGGACAGGGGACAGCGTGGGGACAGGGATGGGGACAGGGACGGGGACAGCACTGGGGACACAGCTGGGGACACAAGATGGGAACAGGCTTCGGGACAGGGACAGGGTTGGGACAGGGGGACAAAGATGGGGGCACGACTGGGGACATGGGGACAGCAACCGAGGCCACCGCTGGGGCCTGGGGACAGGTCTGGGGACACGAGAGCAGCGCTGGGGACAGCGCTGGGGACACGGCTGAAGGCTCGGGACACACCAGAGCCGGGGGACACCGAGCACAGCGCGGGGACAGCCGGAGGGACAAAAGGGGGACAGCATGGGGACAGGGCTGGGACACAGCGCCAGCGCCACCGCGCCTCACCTGTCAGCGCTGGCGGGGCCCTGGGGGGGGTCTCGCCGGGGGGGGCCCGGCCGCCCCCTGTCCGGGCCACACCTGGGGACAGGGGGAACCCTGAGGGGACAGCGGGAAGCGGCCCCGCCCCCCGGGGACACCGGTGACCACCGGTAACTCCAGTGCCCCCAGTTCTTCCCCATAACTCCAGCGCCTCAGTAAATTCCAGTTCCCCCCAGTTCCCTCCCAGTTCCCCCAGTAAATCCCAGTCCCTCCCAGTCCTTCCCAGTGCCCCAGTCCCCCCAGTTTTCCGCAGTTCCCCCAGTCCCTCTCAGTTCTCCAGTCCCGTCTCGCCCCGCCCAAGCCACGCCCCCTCCTGTCCATTCCCACGTTTTTCAGCCAATCAGCGGCCGAGCCCCTGCGCCGAGGCCCCCGCCCGCCGGCCCTGCGGCGGCGCGCGCGGACTGCGCCAAACGGGGGGCGTGGCCTCGGGGGCGGAGGCGGGACCCGCCCGTCCATATATGGACAAACCCACGCCCACCACGCGGGAAAAACCCAACGCCCCCGTGGCCGCAAACCCCGCCGCCCCCAGCGGGAAAAGCCCCGCCCCCAGCGCGGCACAGCTGGGCACACGTGGGCTCCCAGTCATTCCAGTAAGTCCAGTTTGTCCCAGTGAGCCCCAGCCAGTCCCAGCGTCCCCAGGAGCTCACGGCTCTCCCAGTGCTCCCAGTATGTCCCAGTTCACCCAGTGAACCCCAGTAACCCCCAGTGCTCCCAGTAACTCCCAGTAACCCCCAGTAATGTCCCAGTTCACCCAGTGAACCCCAGTAACCGCAGTGCTCCCAGTAACTCCCAGTACATCCAGTTAACTCCAGGAATCCCAGTTCACCCAGGAACTCTCCAGTGTCCCCAGTAACTCCCACTACATCCAGTTCATCCCAGTAACCCCCAGTGCTCCCAGTAACTCCCAGTACATCCAGTTCACTCCAGGAACTCCCAGTTCCTGCTCACACCTGTCCCTGTCACACCTGGACACACCTGGCCCTGTCACATCTGGACAACCTCGACAACACCTGGCCCCACCACATCTGGACACACACTGGCCCTGTCACACCTGGCCACCCCCTTCCCCCCTGGCCCGGTCCACACCTGGCCACTCCTGTCCACACCTACACACACCTGGCGCTGACACCTGGACAACCCCGACACACCTGGCCCGGTCACACCTGTCCCTGTCACACCGTGCCCCGGTCACACCTGGCCCGGTCACACCTGTCCCCTGTCACACCTGGCCCTGTCACACCTGGCCCGGTCACACCTGGCCCGGTCACACCTGTCCCTGTCACACTGGCCCGGTCCCACCTGGCCCGGTCACACCTGGCCCGGTCACACCTGGCCCTGTCACACCTGGCCCGGTCACACCCTGGCCCGGTCACACCTGGCCCGGTCACACCTGGCCCTGTCACACCTGGCCACCCCTGTCACACCTGTCCCTGTCAACACCTGGCCCGGTCACACCTGTCCCTGTCACACCTGGCCCGGTCACACCTGGCCCGGTCACACCTGGCCACCCTGCCCGCCCCTGTCCCTGACGCCCGCACATCCGTGTCACACCTGCTCCCAGCTGTCCCACCACACCTGGCCACCCCCCTCCCCCTCGGCCTCTCACCTGCCAGGTGCCCCCCCCTCCCCCCCCCCCTCCCCCCGCCCCCCCAGCCCCCCAAATCCCCCTCTCCCCCTCACCCCCGCATCCTCCCCCTCCCCTCCCGCGGCCCCGCGCGCTGCCCCCTCCCCGCCCCTCCCCCGCTCCCCCCGCGCCCCCCCCCGAGCCGAACCCCCCCCCGAGCCCCCCCCCGAGCCCCCCCGGCCCCGCGGCCCCCCCGGTACCGGTCCCGGCCCATCGGTCCCGGCGCTGCGGCGCTGCCGGAGGCGCTGCGGGCCGGGGGCGGGCCTGCGGGGGGCGGGGCCTGGAGGGGAAGGCCACGCCCACTGGGTGAATTCCCCCCCTCCCCATACCCACCCCCTTCTCCTCCCGATGTCGCTGGTGGAGACCACCGGGGGTTGTCACCTCCTCTTTGTCACCTCCCCTGTGTCACCTCCTGTGTGTCCCCTCCCCTGTGCCACCCCCCCCGTGTCTCACCTGTCCTCCTGTCCTCGCCCCCCCGGGTGGTCACCTCGGTGCCCCGTCCCTTGAGGGCCAGGCCACCCACCCGGGGGACACGGGGGGGACACGGAGGACACGAGGGACACGGGACAGAGGGACAGGGGGACACAAAGGATGGGGACGTGAGGACAGAGGGTGTGGGGACACCAGGGACAAGTGTCAGCTCAGGGACACCCTCCTGTTCATTTCCTGTCCCATCCCTGTCCATGCCTGTCCTGTTCCTGTCCCTGTCCCATCCCTGTCCCGCCCCTGTCCATTCTTTGTCTGCATCCTCTGTCCCCATCCTGTCCCCATCCCTGTCCCCGTCCTTCTCACTGTCCCATCCCCATCCCTGTCCCGTCCTGTCCCTGTCCTTGTCCCTGTCCTTATCCCATCTCCTGTGCCACTCAACATCCCTGTCCCATCCCTGTCCCCATCCCTGTCCTTGTCCCCATCCCCTGTCCCATCTGTGTCCCGTCCCTGTCCCATCCCCATCCCTGTCCCTGTCCCCATCCCTGTCCCATCCCTGTCCATTCTTTGTCTCCATCCCTCTGTCCCCATCCCTGTCCCTGTCCCCATCACTGTCCTGTCCCCGTCATTGTCCCTGTCCCATCCCTGTCCTCATCCCCGTACATTCTTTGTCCCCATCCCTCTGTCCCCATCCTGCCCCATCCTTGTCCCCTGTCCCATCCTCATCTCTGTCCCCCATCCCTGTCCTCTCCGCATCCCTGTCCCATCCCGGTCCTTGTCCCCATCCCCTGTCCCATCTGTGTCCCGTCCCTGTCCCATCCCATCCCTGTCCCTGTCCCATCCCTGTCCCATCCCTGTCCCATTCTTTGTCTCCATCCCTCTTGTCCCCATCCCTGTCCCCATCCCTGTCCCGTCCCTGCCCTGTCCCCGTCATTGTCCCTGTCCCATCCCTGTCCCCATCCCCGTACATTCTTTGTCCCCACCCTGTGTCCCCATCCCTGTCCCCATCTCTGCCCCCCCTCCTTCACGTGCCTTTTCCTTCTGGCCCCGCCCCTTCTCCGCGCCCCCTCCCCGCGCAATCAAGCGCGGCGCGAGCCCCTCCCGCCCTTTTTGCACCAATTGAGAACGCACGGGAGGCGTGGCCAAGGCCGGTGACATCACCTCCATACTAGACCACGCCCGCTTTCGCCCCACCCCTGCTCCTGATGGCCGCTTGGCGGCCAGCGATTGATTGACATCCCCGCATTAAACCATAGCAGAGCTGTATGCAGCGGGAGCGCTTCCCATTGGCTGCGGGGTCGCGGGGGCGAGCCAGCGGCCGCCTGTTCGCTCCCGGGTCCGGGGGGGATTTGGGGGGGACACGGGGGACGGGCGTGGGGGTGACACTCGCCGCAAAGCTGATGGAGGGTTGGGGACCCTGGATGGGGACATCACCGCGAGGGCGAATGAGGGGACAGCGGGGACCCCCCAGGAGGGGACACTGGGGACCCCCAGAGCCGTGGGGACAGTGGGACCCCCCAGGAGGGGACACTGGGGGACGCCCCAGAGCCATGGGGACATTTGGGACCCCCCAGGAGGGGACACTGTGGGACCCAGAGCCATGCGGAACAATGGAAAATCCATCGAGGGGGACAATGGGGGGGACCCCCCTGACAGGCGACATTGGGGACACCCCCTGGGTGACGACACCTCCCGCAGGAGCCACCTGGGACATGGGACACCCTCCAAGCGAGGGGGGAACACTGGGGACCCCCAGTAACCCCTGGGGACCATGGGGACACCAAGAAGGGGAATGTTGGGGACACCAAGGAGAGGACACTGGGGACCCGCAGCCCCTTGGCGGACACCGGGCCAGCCGCAGGGAGGTGAGACACGGGGCCAGCGTGGGGAGGTGACATGGGACCCCCAGCCCTTGGGACATTGCCGGCGACACCACGTGAGGGACTACCCCAGCCCCTTGGGGACATTGGGAAACCCCAAGGAGGGCGACCCCCAGCCCCCTGGGGACACCAAGGAGGGGACCCAAGAGTGACTGGGGACATTGGGGACACCAAGGAGGGGACCCCCATGCCCCTGGGACACGGGCGCACAGGGAAGGTGACACGGGCCGCACAGGGAGCGTTGACACGGCGCAGGCTGTCGGACGAGGTACAAAAGCTTTATGGGGAGGGGGCGCGGGGGTCCCTAGGCGGGGCGACACGGAGGAGTTGGACACCGAGGACACCTCGGTGGCGAGAGAGTGGAGACCTCGAGCCATCGATCCACCTGTCTTGCCAAAGAGCTGCAGGATGCAGGTTCCGAACTGCGCGGGGGGACACGGGGACAGGGGACAGACGGGGACAGACAGGGGACATGCGGAAGCAGGCGGGACAGACAGGGGACAAGTGGGACAAGGACGGGGAACAGGGGACACACAGGGACACCGGGACAGGACAGGGGACAAGAACGGGGGGGAACAGGGGACAGACAGGGGACAGACAGGGGACATGGGGACAGACAGGGAAAACAGGGGGAGCCAGGGGACAGACAGGGGAGAGGGGACAAGACGGGATCAGACAGGGGACAGGGGGGACAGGGACAGGGACAGACAGGGGACAAGGGACAGACAGGGGTACAGGGGACAGAACAGGGGACAAGGGACAGACACAGGGGGACAGACGGGGGGGACAACGGGGACAGACCAGGGGACAGGGGAGCAGAACAGGGGACAGGGGGACACACGGGGACATGTGGGACAGACAGGGGAAACAGGGGGACAGGGGACAGACGGGACAGGGGACACACAGGGTACAGGGGAAGAGATGGGGGCGGACACACAGGGGACAGTAGGAACAGACAGGGACATGGGGACATACAGGGAAAAACAGGGGGGACAGGGGCACAGACAGGGACAGACAGGGGACACAGGGGACGGGGGGGACAGGAGACAGGGGGGGACAGACAGGGGACATGGGACACACAGGGGACAGCCGGGCGGGACAGGGGACACACGGGACAGGCGGGACAGAACAGGGACAGACAGGGGACACAGGGGGGGACAGGAGACAGGGGGACAGACAGCGGGGACATGGGCAACATCACAGGGGACACGCGGAACACAGGGGGACAGGGGGATGCCAGCGGGACACAAGCAGGGGGACAGACAGAGGATGGAGGGGACACAGACAGAGGACCAAACAAGCGGACAGAGGGGACAGACAGGGGACAGGGGGACATGAAAATGCTAAATGATGAGGGTGTAGATGCGGTGGCTTCCCATCCCATAGCCCATACCCCATGCCACAGCTGTACCCAGGTGTGCCCAGGTGTGCCGCACGGTGTGCCCCTTCACCTGTCTTGTTCATAAAAGACGTAGATGATGGGGCTGTAGATGGTGGCGCTCTCCTATCCCATATCCCATCGCATATTCCCCATGCCCATAGCGTTACCCAGGTGGTGCCAGTGTACCAATAGGTTGTGCCACAGCTGCCCCCAGGTGCCCCTCACCTGTTCTGTTCATGAAGACGATAGTGATGGGGTTTAGATGGTGGCGCCTCTCCTATCCATATCCATATCGCATATCCCATATCCCATATCCCAATACCCCATACCCATCCCCATGCCTGCTGGTTCCCCTGCCCACAGCAGTCCCCAGTGTGGCCCAGGTGTGTCACCCACCTGTCTGTTCATGACAGACGTAGATGAAATGGGGTTGTAAGATGGTGGCGCTTTGCGAAGAAGGCGGGCAGGGCGGCGGTGATGCGGCGTGGAAGGCGTAGCCGGGGTTGCGGCGCGTCGAAGGCAGGCGAAGATGGTGTAGGGCCCCCAGCAGAAGCAGTGGCCAGGAATCATGCAACCACCCACCAATGACGCGACACCTCCTTCTCGCCTTCTGCGTCGACTCCGACCTCCTTCTGCTGGGCTGCCACCTGGGGGGGTACCACGGGCGGGGTTAAAAGGCGTCCTGGGGGGGTTCTGGAAGGGTCTGGGGGGGTTATCGTGGTTTGAGGGGTTTAAAATGGTAAAAAGACATGACTCCTTCTGCTGGGCTGCCACCTGCGGGGGAACACGGGGGGTCAGGGGGGTCCCCAGGGGGTCATGGGGGGGAGCATGAGGGGTGTTTCGGGGGGTTATCATGGGGTTATATCATGGGGTTATCATGGGGTTTATCAGTGCGGGTTTGGGGGTGTGGTTAAAGTGGTACAAGGAGGCGTGACTCCGCTTCTGCTGCGCCGCACCGGGGGGCGACACGGGGGGGTTAAAAGGGTCCTGGGGGGTTCTGGAGGGTTCTTTCGGGGGTTATTGTGGGGGTTGGGGGGGTATTGTGGGGTTTGGGGGGAGTACTGTGGGGTCCTGAGGGATAATTGGTGGGTTTGGGGGGGGTTAAAGGCGGTACAAGGGGTGAGCGGCGCTGCCGGAGGCGCTGCGGGCCGGGGGCGGGGCCTGCGGGGGGCGGGGCCTGCGAGGGAGGCCACGCCCACTGGGTGGGAATTCCCCCCTCCCCATACCCACCCCCTTCTCCCTCCCCGATGTCGCTGGTGGAGACCACCGGGGGTTGTCACCTCCTCTTTGTCACCTCCCCTGTGTCACCTCCTGTGTGTCCCCTCCCCTGTGCCACCCCCCCCGTGTCTCACCTGTCCCCTCCTGTCCTCCCCCCCCGGGTGTCACCTCGGTGTCCCCGTCCCTTGGAGGGCCAGGCCACCCACCCGGGGGGACACGGGGGGGACACGGAGGACACGAGGGACACGGGACAGAGGGACARGGGGACACAAGGATGGGGGACGTGAGGGACAGAGGGTGTGGGGACACCAGGGACAGTGTCAGCTCAGGGGACACCCTCCTGTTCATTTCCTGTCCCATCCCTGTCCCTGTCTCTTATACACATCTAGATGTGTATAAGAGACAGGCACGGGGGACAGCGGGGGGGGACAGGGGACACACGGGGACAGGGGGACAGACAAGGGACAGACAGGGGACACAGGGGGGGACAGGAGACAGGGGGACAGACAGGGGGACATGGGCACACACAGGGGACACGGGACACAGGGGACAGGGGGATGCAGGGGACACACAGGGGGGACAGACAGAGGATGGAGGGGACACAGACAGAGGACAAACAAGGGACAGAGGGGACAGACAGGGGACAGGGGGACATGAAAATGTAAATGATGGGGCTGTAGGTGGTGGCTCCATCCCATAGCCCATAGCCCACATCCCATATCCCATACCCCATGCCCATAGCTGTACCCAGGTGTGCCCAGGTGTGCCCAGGTGTGTCCCCAGGTGTCCCTCACCTGTCTGTTCATGGAGACGTAGATGATGGGGTTGTAAATGGTGACCTTGTCCCTGTCCCAGCCCTATAACCCTGCTCTATCCCATATCCCCATTCCCATAGGTGTGCCCAGGTGTGCCCAGGTGTGCCCAGGTGTACCATAGGTGTGCCCAGGTGTGCCCCTCACCTGTCTGTTCATGAAGACGTAGATGATGGGGCTGTAGATGGTGACCCTATCCCTATCCCATATCCAATATCCCCAAGCCCATAGGTGTATCCAGCTGTCCCCAGGTGTGCCCAGGTGTGCCCAGGTGTGTTGCCCACCTGTCTGTTCATGAAGACGTAGATGATGGGGTTGTAGATGGTGGCACTATCCCATACCCCATACCCCATGTCCTGGCTGTGTCCCCATGCCCACAGCTGTCCCCAGCTGTCCCCAGGTGTGCCCAGGTGTGTCACCCATCTGTCTGTTCATGAAGACGTAGATGATGGGGCTGTAGATGGTGGCACTCTCCCTATCCCATATCCCATATCCCCATGCCCATAGGTGTACCCAGGTGCACTCAGGTGTGTCCCAGGTAGCCCAGGTGTGCCCAGGTGTGCCTCTCACCTGTCTGTTCATGAAGACGTAGATGATGGGGTTGAAGATGGTGGCCCTGTCCCTATCCCATATCCCATGTCCTGGCTGTGTCCCCATGCCCACAGCTGTACCCAGGTGTCCCCAGGTGTGCCCAGGTGTGCCCAGGTGTGCCCCTCACCTGTCTGTTCATGAAGATGTAGATGATGGGGTTGTAGATGGTGGCACTGTCCCTATCCTATACCCCATACGCCATATCCCCTATCCCCATGCCCACAGCTGTACCCAGGTGTCCCCAGGTGTGTCCAGCTGCCCCCAGGTGTGTCCCTCACCTGTCTGTTCATGAAGACGTAGATGATGGGGCTGTAGATGGTGGCCCTGTCCCTATCCTATTTCCCATACCCCATGTCCTGGCTGTGTCCCCATGCCCATAGGTGAGCCCAGGTGTGCTCAGGTGTACCATAGCTGTACCCAGGCGCTCTCAGGTGTGCCCAGGTGTGCCCAAGCTCACCTGTCTGTTCATGAAGACATAGATGATGGGGTTGTAGATGGCGTCCCTATCCCATATCCCATATCCCATATCCCATATCCCCATGCCCACAGCTGTACCCAGGTGTGCCCAGCTGCCCCCAGGTGTGTCCCAGGTGTGCCCAGGTGTGCCCAGGTAGCCCAAGCTCACCTGTCTGTTCATGAAGACGTAGATGATGGGGTTGTAGATGGTGGCGCTCTCCCTATCCTATATCCCATACCCCATATCCCATATCCCCATGCCCACAGCTGTACCCAAGTGTGCCCAGGTGTCCCCAGGCGTGCCCAGGTGTGTCCCTCACCTGTCTGTTCATGAAGACGTAGATGATGGGGTTGTAGATGGTGGCGCTCTTGGCGAAGAAGGCGGGCAGGGCGGCGGTGAGCGGGTGGAAGGCGTAGCCGGGGTTGGCGGCGGCGAAGCAGGCGAAGATGGTGTAGGGCCCCCAGCAGAAGCAGTAGGCCAGGATCATCACCACCACCATGCGCGACACCTCCTTCTCCGCCTTTCTGCGTCGACTTCCGACTCCTTTCTGCTGGGCTGCCACCTGGGGGGGACACGGGGGGTCAAGGGGTGTCCCCCAGAGGGGTCCATGGGGGGAGATGAGGGGTTTTGGGGGTTTATCAATGGTTAATCTATGGGGTTTGGGGGGGTTAAAGGGGTAACAAGGGGTAACTCCTTCTGCTGGGCTGCCACCTGGGGGGGGACACGGAGGGGGGTTATAAAAGGGTCCTGGGGGGGTTTTTTTTATTGTGGGGGTTTGGGGGGGTTATCGTGGGGTTTTGAGGGGTTAAAGTGGTAAAAAGAATAACCTCCTTAATGCTGGGCTGCCAACCTGGGGGGACACGCAATGGGGTCAGGGGGGTCCCAGGGTGTCATGGGGGGTTTGGGGGGGAGATGAGGGGGTTTGGAGGGGTTATCATGGGTTATCATGGGGTTTGGGGGGGTTAAAAGGTACAAGGGGTGACTCCTTCTGCTGGGCTGCACCTGGGGGGGAACATCGGGGGGTCAGGGGGGTCCCGCAGGGGTATAGGGGGGTTTGGGGGGGCGATGAGGGGGTTTGGGGGGGTTTAAAGGGAGTATTTGGGGAATTAAAAGGTGACTCCTTCTGCTGCGCCAGCACTGGGGGACAATACAGGGGGTCAGGGGGTCCTGGGGGGGTTCTTTGTGGGGTCTGGGGGTTATTGTTGGGGTTTGTGGGGAGATGAGGGGGTTTTGGAGGGGTTATCATGGGGTTTGGCGGGTTAAAGGGTACAAGGGGGTGACTCCTTTGCTGGGCTGCCATCTCTGAGGGGGGACAATGGGGGGGTAAAAGGGTCCTGGGGGGCTCTGGGGGGTTCTTGGGGGTTTATCATGGGTTTGGGGGTAACAAAGGGAGTATTTGGGGAATTAAAGGTGAACTCCTTCTGGGCTGCCACCTGGGGGGAATGGGGGGTCAGGGGGGGTTTTCGGGAGGGTCCTGAGGGAGTCCTGGGGTTGATTTTTTTTTTTCCTCAGGTTTTTTTTTTGTTCAAAAATTTTTTTCCCGGGGTTTTTTCTCAGTTTCAGAATTTTTTCTCCGGCATTTTTCAATTCCGGATTTTTTCCCCGGGTTTTTTTTCAGTTTCAAGGATTTTTTTCCACCGGGGGTTTTTCAAAGTTTCAGAATTTTTTCCCGCATTTTTTCAATTCTGGTTTTATCCCCGTGGGTTTTTTTTCAGTTCAAGGATTTTTTCCGCCGGCCTTTTTTCAGTTCAGGATTTTTTTCCTGGGGTTTTTTCAGTCAGATTTTTTTCCTTGGGAATTTTTTGCTTCAGGATTTTTTTCCCGGGTTTTTTCAGTTCAGAATTTTTTCCCACGGGGTTTTTCAGTTCAGAGATTTTTTTTCCTTGGCAATTTTTTGCTTCAGGATTTTCTTTCCCCAGGGTTTTTTCAGTTTGGGGATTTTCCCTGGGGTTTTTTCAGTTCAGGATTTTTTTTTCCCCTGTAGAATTTTTTTGCTTCAGGATTTTTCCCCGGGGTTTTTTCAGTTCAGGACTTTTTTCCCGGGTTTTTTCAAGTTCAGGATTTTTCCCCCGGGCTGTTTTTTTCAGTTCAGGATTTTTTTCCTGGGGTTTTTTCCATTTCAGGATTTTTTCCCCGTGTTTTTTTCAGGTGTCATGGATTTTTTCCCCCCGTGGTTTTTTTCAGTTCAGGATTTTTCCCCGTGTTTTTTTCTCAGTTCAGGATTTTTTTTCCCCCCGTGGTTTTTTTTCAAGTTCAGGATTTTTTCCCCGGGGTTTTTTTGTCTCAGATTTTTTTGGGGGGTCCTTCTCCCTCACCGCACGGATGGCCAGCCACACTTGCAGGTAGCAGACAGATGATGACGGCCAGCGGGAAGCAGGCAGCAGGTGACCATCACACCTACCCATGTAGGACTGCACGCCGGGTCCGTGCTGCCGGCTGAACACGTCGGGCCCGCACGAGGTCTTCAGCCCGTGGGGGCCAGACCTGCCCAGGGGAAACATTGGGGGGTCAGGGGGGACAAAAGGGGACCCTCCAATTCCTTGGAAAGGGTCTAGGTCTGGGGAATCCGCTGGGAACTTCAGGGGGTACACCCAGACCCACCTCAGGTAGCCCCTGGGGACACCTGGGTCACCCCCATGGGGCCAGTACCTTCCCAGGGACATTGGGGGTCAGGGGGTACAATAAAGGGAACCCCAAATTCCTCAAGAAAGGATCCGGGTCTGGGGGACCCTGGGAACCTCAAGGGGTCACCCCCGGACCACCTCAGGTACCCGGGGACACTGGGGGCAACCCCATGGAGTCAGGGGGAACATTGGGGGGTCAGGGGAAAAAGGAACCCCCCACAAATCACAGAAAGGAGCCGGGTCTGGGGGATCCCTGGGAACCTCAGGGGTCACCCCCAGACCCACCTTGGGACCCTCAGGTACCCTGGGGAACACCTGGGCAGCCTGGAACAACCTGGGACACCTGGGAACAGGCTGGGGACCCCCCTAGAAGCCACTGCTGGGGACAGCCGGTTACCCCTGTGGGGCCAGGGGGACATTTGGGGGGTCAGTGGGGACAAAGGAACCCACCAAATTTCTCAGAAAAGTATCGCGGGTTCTGGGGGATCCCCTGGGAGCGCTCAGGGAGGTCACCCCCATGACCCACCTTTGGGGGCCGCTCAGGTAGCGCTGGGGACACCTGGGACAGGCTTGGGACCCCCCTAAGAGCCACTGCTGGGACACCACCGGTCATCCCTGTGGGGCCAGGGGACATTGGGGTCAAAAGGGGACACAAAGGGACCCCCCCCCCCTCCAAATTCCTTGGGAAAGGGTCTGGGGATCCCTGGGAACTTTGGGGGGTCCCCCCAGACCAGCTCAGGTAGCCCTGGGGACAACCTGGGGGCACCCCCGTGGAGTCAGGGGACACCAAGGCTCGGGTCAGGGGGGACAAAAGGGAACCCCCAAATTCCTCAGAAAGGACCGGGTCTGGG
The DNA here is from genome assembly GCA_002167245.1 of Sporophila hypoxantha. Classification (NCBI taxonomy): domain Eukaryota; kingdom Metazoa; phylum Chordata; class Aves; order Passeriformes; family Thraupidae; genus Sporophila; species Sporophila hypoxantha. The sequence goes on from NDFG01000177.1 coordinate 68,787, forward strand.
GATCCCTGGGAACCTCAGGGGGTCACCCCAGACCCACCATCAGGTAAGCCTGGGGACACCTGGGTCACCCCCATGGAGTCAGGGGACATTGGGTGTGGTCAGGGGGGACAATAGGACCCCCCCAAATTCCTCGGGAAAGGTTCCTGGGTCTGGGGGGATCCTGGGAACCTCGGGGGGGTCACCCACTCAGACCCACCTTGGGGACCTTCAGGTAGCGCTGGGGACACGTGGGACAGGCTTGGGGACCCCCCTAGAGCCACTGCTGGGAACACTTGTCACCCCCGTGGGGTAGGGGGACACCAGGGGGTCAGGGGGACAATAAGGACCCCCCCAAATTCCTCGGGAAGGATCCGGGTCTGGGGGAATTCCCTGGGACCTCAGGGGTCCCTCCCAGACCCACCTCAGTAGCCCTGGGACACCTGGGGCACCCCCAATGGAGTCAGGGGGACATTGGGGGTCAGGGGGACAAAAGGGAACCCGCCGCCAAATCCTTTGGGAAGGATCTCGGGTTGGGGGATCCCCTGGGAACCTCAGAAGTCACTCCCAGAACCCACCTTGGGGACCCTCGCGCTGGGGGACAAACCTGGGACAGGCTTGGGACCTCCTAGAGCACCTGGGGACACCTGGGTCACCCCCGTTGGGGTCAGGGGGACATTGGGGGGTCAGGGGGGGAACCAATAGGACCCCCACAAAATTTCTCAGAAAGGATCCGGGTCTGGGACCCCAGGGAACCTCGGGGGTCACCCCCGGACCCACCTTGGGGACACCTGTGTCACCCCGGAGCTCTGGCAGCTCTGGGGACACTCGTGCCACCCCTGTGACCCCTGGGGACACTCGTGTCACCGCCTATGCCCCCTGGGGACACTTTTGACACCCAGAACCTCCCCAACACCCTGAGACCCTCCCACTCTGCTCCAGCCCAAGATGGGGGCGCGTTTCCAGGGGTGGGATCAGATCCAGGAGAGGAGGAGCCCGGCCCAGACCCCTCCCCACAGCTCTGGGGACACCTCGTGTCCCCCCTGTGACCCTGGGGACACTCGTGTCACCCCCAGACCCCTCCCAGCGCCCTGGAAGACCCCTCCCGCACCTGCTCCAGCCGAAGATGGGGGCGCGGTCCCCAAGGCGCAGACCAGATCCAGGAGAAGAGGACCCGGCCACCGCCAGCTCCCGTCGAACTTGATGTTGCGAAAGGGTTTTGCAACACACAACCAGCGCTCCCAGGAGATGAATGGCCAGGGGACCAGAAGCGCCGTGATGCCCTGCAGGGGTTTGGGGTGGTTTATGGGGTGCCCATAGCACTCAGACTGAATAGAACAACAGCCCTGTAGAGCCAGCCATATAGAACCCCATAGAACCCCACAGAACCCCCCCGCCGCATTTGGCAGCCCCATAACATCCACGCCTCCTAATGGGTGGATGGCCAGAGATCAACAGTGCTGGGATTCCTCCAGGGGTTTGGGGTGGTTATGGGGCTGCCCCAATAGCAACCAAGACCCATAGAGAGCCTCTTGACCCATATCCCTGACCCACATTTGTTGATCCACATCCCCTGCCTATATACCTGACCCTCATGCCTGCCCCACATAATCCGCTGGCCCTACACCCCTGAGCCTAACCCAGCTCTACATCCCTGACCCAATATCCCTGACCCACATCCCAGACCACATCCACCCCACATACCCAAAACCCATATCTCTGCACCATATCCCTGACCCTCATCTTCTGCCCATAATCCCTGCCTACACCCTGAGCCTAACCCCAGCTCTATCATCCCTGACCCCTCCATACCCTAGCCCCATATTCTGCCCTACACCCCTGACCCTAACCCAGCTCTACATCCCTGACAAACATCCCTGACCCACATCCTGACCCACACCAGCCCCATATCTGCCTGCCCTACACTCCTGACCCTAACCCAAGCTCTACATCCCTGAACCAACATCCCACCCCAACATCCCAGCCCCATATCTCTGACCATTCCTGCCCCATATCCCTGCCCACACCCCCTGAGGCCTAAACCCGCCAGCCCTAAACAATCCCTGACCACATCCCTGACCCACAAATCCCATCCTCTTACCTAGCCCGCACATCCCCAATACCCCCTGTCCCAACTGACACAGGCCACTGCCGCACACCCCAGCCATGTCCCCACAAGCCCAACTGACCACAGGCAACTGACCAAAGCCACGACCACAGGACTGACCACACCACACCCCCACCCAATGTCACAGCCCAAACTGAACCACAAGCACTGCCCACACCCCAACCCCCGTGCCCCAGCCCCAACTGACCGCAGGCAAACTGACCACAGACACTGACCAACAAGCACTGACCACAGGCACTGACCACAGGCACACTGACCACACCCACACCCCACACCCACAGTGTCCCCCAGCACCAGCTGACCACAAGCACTGACCACAGGCACTGGCCACATCCAACACCCCAGTCCCCAGCCCCACTGACCACAGCACTGACGCACAACACTTTACCACAAGCACTGCCACACCCCCTGGTTCCAGCCCCACTGACCAGCCAGGCACTGACCAACAGGCACTGACCACAAAGCACTGCCCACAGCCCACCATTCCCCCCAGCCCCACTACCGAGGCACTGACCACAGGCACTGACCACAGGCAACTGCCACACGCCACACCACCCCGCATGTTCACAGCCCAACTGAACCCAAGCACTGCCCACACTCTGCACACCCCGGTGGTCCCCAGCCCAAACCGACCGGCAGGCACTGAACCCACAGACACTTGACCACAGGCACTGACACAGCACTGGACCACAACCCCACACCCCCGGTGCCCCAGCCCCACTTTGACGCGCAGGGCACTGACCACAGACACTGACGCACAAGCATCTGACCACAGGCACTGACCACAGCACTGGACCCACAGGCACTAAACCACACCCACATCCCGGTGTCCCCAAGAGCCCAACTGAACCGCAGGGCGCTGACGGTGTAGCCCTCGATGACGCCACATGGGGTGGCCGAGGAGAAGTAGCACGAAGATCTGGTTTGACACACGCTGATGGTGCTTGGCGATGACCGTCTCGTCCATCGGCCACGGCCAGGTTTGACCAGAATCCAGTTCAGGGGTGCCGCAGCTTCTTGAACTTGGCCGTGGCCACCAGCACCAGCCGCGTTGGTGAAAACACCGAGGCGACGCACCACGAAGATATCCACAGCGACGTCAGGGTTGTACACCCAGCGTGGGGCGATGTGGTAGTTTGGGGCCTCGAAGGGACCTGGGGGACAGAGCGGGGTCGAGTGGTTGGTGGCCGTGAGTGACCTCGTGTCACCTCGGTCACCCAGTGTCCACCGCGTTCACCCCCGTGTTGCCTCGCGCCTTGCTGGGGTGTGCGGTGGTGGTGAGGTTGGTGTTGACCTTAAAAATTCCTCTCAAAATCTCCTCAAAATGATCCCTGGTGACCCTCATGTGTCCCTTCATGGTCCCCTCATGTCCCTCTGTGTCCCCTCATGTCCCTCAAAATGTCCCTCGTGTCCCCACCACGATCCTCACATAATGGGTTGCGTACGTTGATCATGGATCCCAAAACTCTTCAAAACTCCTGCAAAACTCCACATAAAAATCTCCATCCTGTTCCCCTCGTGTCCCTACTGTGTCTCTTTCATGTCCCTCCGTGTCCCCGTCAAATGTCCCTCTGTGTCCCCTCATTGTCCCCCCATGTCCCCCTAACGTCTTCACTGCGTCACTTGCATCAATATGGGTCAGCTATATGTTGATCATTCACCCAAAAACTCCCCCCCAAACGCCCCCCAAAACGCTCCTGCTGTGTCCCCTCATGTCCTATAGTCCCCTTAATGTCCCCTTTGTGCCTTTTGGTGGACCCCTGTGTCCCCTCCCTTTGCCCCTTTTTGTCCCCCCATGTGGCCCCAAATGTTCCTCCATGTCTCATACGCGTTGTGCCATTGATGTCCTGTTGACCCAAAACTCCTCAGAACTGTCCAAACCCCCAAACCCCTCCCCCATGTCCCGCTCATGTCCCCCCATGTCCCCCATGTCCCCAGTGTCCCCTGATGTCCTTCGTGTCCCTGCCACTGCCTCTCTGTGTCGCCTGATGTCCCCAATATCTTCCCGCGCTTGACAATCCTAACTGTTGGCTACCTTGAACCGCCAACCCAAAACGCCCCAAAACTGCCCCAAAACCCCCCACAAAACTGCCCCGAACCCCCTCCCCAGGTGTCTCCCCAACGTGTCCCTCACTGTCCACCCTAATGTCCTTTCAGTGTCCCTCCATGCTCCCATATATCCCCTGATAGTCGCCAATATCTTCACCACGCTCACATCTACCATTGAACGGCATCCCAAACCGCCAACCCCCAAAACTCCCCAAAACTGCCCCAAAACTCCCCAAAAACTCCCACCAAAACCCCCCAAAACTGCCCCAGACCCCCTCCTGCGAGGTGTCGCGCGTGTCCCACATGTCCCCTGATGTCCTTGCAGTGTCCCTCATTTGGGCCTCCCTATACTCCCCCTGATGTCCCCAATATCTTCAACCACACTCAACACATCCTAACCATTGACCGCATCACAACCGCCAACCCACCAAAATCCCCAGAACTGCCCCGCCTCCACCCCCAAACACTGCCCCCAAAACAACTGCCCCAAAACCACCACCAGAATGCCCAAGGCACGCTGCAATCCCCGATATAGTCCAGCCACAACTTGCTGCCGCGGTGATTTCCTGCCCGGCGTGTCAATTATCAACACTCTAACACCTCCCTACCGCCAATCAATAAAAAAAAAACAAAACAGCAATCTCCCTCTTCACACCTAAAGAACTTCACGCAACAGCAAACAACACACGCGGCCTGTCCGCTCACGCGCGTGTTTGTTGAGCTGTTGGTGTAGGTGAAAGATGATGTTTCGCGCAGTGGTGTCGTCGTCGTCGTGACGCCGGCGCGGGTCGAAAACCCGCTGCCCGTCGAGAGAAACCGGGCCCGGCGTTTGAACCACGCGCCCTCGATGCGGCGCCGAAGTGCAAAAAACCCACCGCGAGGCGCCAGAGCATAACCATCGGGGCAGGGGGCCTGGCGCAAAGTCTCCTGGGGCGCGAGGGGGTTTTGGGGCAGGTTTTTGGGGAATTTTGGGGGCAAGTTACTCGCGGGGAGGTCTTTTCCAGGGGGTTTCGGCCGGTTGTTGGTCAATGTATACCCCGTCAAATGGTAGATGCTGAAGCTGTGCGTGATAGACTCCATTGGGTACGACCCTCCGGAGTGTAGGGACCGGACCTCCCCCCCAAAATCCTCGATCCCTGAGCACGTATAATTGGGGCCGCTGCGGACCGAGGGGGGACCGGCCCCGGCCCTCACCTGAAGCAGCCGGGGTGAGCTGATGGGATATGACAGCCAGCGCTAAAATACACAGCGGCGGCTGTGTTCCTGGGGGGGGTGCGTGAGCCGACCCACGACCGATCTTGAAGAACGTGGAGCACCTCGAAAAGGCACACCCCCTGGCGAGAGCGCCGGCCGGGAATCCACGAACGAGAGTGACCCGTCGGGATGGAAATCGGGAACCGCGGGGGGACACGCAAATGCCGCGGAAACTCCCGGGGACCAGGGGGTCCTGGGGGCAGTTTTTGGGCGCGCAAGAAATTCCAGGACCGCCAAAATTTTCGTCGGTCGTTCATCACAAACAGATCCCGAGGAGTTTCCGTGGATAATTCCACTCCCACTCGCGAGGTCCAAGATTGGTCTCCCGCCGGGGATAGTGATTGACGCCTGCACGGGACCCCCGGGATCCCCAACGGGACCCTGGGATGGATCGGACCTCCCAGGAAAACCCCTGGGATCC
>NDFG01000177.1:84121-99473 GCA_002167245.1 Sporophila hypoxantha
AGGAGGGTGGGAGCTTCTTGGTGTGGAGGGGCTGCAGCTCCTGGGAAGTTTGGGAGCTTCCGGACACCCTGGGAGCTCTCACCCTCAGCTCCCAGGATATGGAGGCTTGTGGGGGAGCTCTGGAGTGGGGGAGGTACTCTCTCTTCAGCCCCTAGAGGGTCGTTTGCATTGAGAGCTTTTGGACTCTGGCGATTCAGCTCCCTGGAGCCACAGCGGGTTTGGGAGGAAGGCTGTGGGCACTGGAACCACAGCTCCTGGAGGTAGTTTGGGAGCCGTGGGTGGGAGTCAGCCCAGGCTCCTCGGCTGAGGCGTCTGTCCTCTCCCTGGCAGCATTTGCAGCGGCCTGTGTCGCAGGGACAGGCCCTGGCCCATCCAGCCCGGCACCATCGAACCAGCACCGTGTCGAGGGCCAGCCGCAGGACCAGCATCAAAATTTGATGCCCTCTTCAACAGTTCTCCGCACATGGAGCACCGCCACCAGGAGTGGCGAGCGCAGGTGTGGCTCACGGGGCTGTGCCAGCCCTCCCTGCCCGAGCTCGACCACCGCTACCTCCTCTCGCTGCTATCCATGCTCGGGCGCGCTGCGGCACACTCCAGGATAGCGAACTTCGAGAGAAGGTCTATGGCAGCTTTGCGCGCGAGATACGGCCATAGTTCGTCGGCAGCTGCGGGCGGGCGGTGACATGGTTGACAAGGCGTGGTTGTACCACTCTTGTTCCCAGCGTGATGTGAGCTCCTTGCGACAGGGGCTGACAATAGTGTGTGCACCTCCCGCGCGCTATGGTCCGGCTGCAGCTATCTCGCGCTGAGGCTGACCACTGGTCTCCGCTCAGCTGAGCCCTTGACTCCGGCGTCATGTCCTCTTGTCCTCTGTCTCCAGCTTTGGGGGTTGAACGTTGTAGCTCCGCCCTGTGGTCCTCCGTGGTTGGCGCACTGGGGGCTGAATATTCTGGTGGCCTCACTCATAGTGACACCACGGCCGGACGCTTCACAACAACCGTGAGCACCGAGCAGAAGAGGCGGGGATGCTCTCGGGGTGGGCATTGTCGTCGTGCCCCTTCGCTCGCGCTCACAGCGTTGAGCGGGTGGCTGGCTAGGCTGTGGGGACGTCCGCGACGAGCGTCTCATGCACACGGGACGGGCATCGAGTCTCTACTTCAGAGGGGCCTCATGAAGCCCCGTCCAGAAATGGCTCTCTGGTGCTGACCCCAATTTCGATCGGGTATTGTGTTGTTGGCGCTAGGCATCTAGACTGAGCGGCACTGGTGGCCTGGGGCAGGGGTGGTGCCCAGCCTGCCTGCAAATGTGGCATCTCGTGTGCATACCCCCAGTCACTATGGATAGAACCTCCCAATAGACCCCATCCCCCATCCTCGCAGCTGCTACAAGTGTCCTGTGGTGCATATCCTGTGAGGCCGTCCCGCTGGGCTCAGCCTGGTGGCCATCGGCCCGCGAGAGAGTGAGACCCCGGGTCTCTTGTACGCCCTTCTCTTCACCCGCAGCATCATCCCCCACTGCCTTCCTGGCACTGCCCGATCCGATCTCTGCCTGCCTTCTCGTCGTGCTATGGGCGCGTTCCTTGTGAGGCGGTCCCGGGTGGCCGCGTCGCAGCTACGGTTGTACCTAGAGGGTGATGGAGGAGGTCGTTGTTGGGGGGCGTGCTGGGGGATTGGGACCCTCCGCTCTATCTCGGTGGGCGGGGTCTCTGCGGCTCCAGTGGATCTTGCGCTCGCTTAGGGTCGCGCCTCACCCTTCAGGTTTTCCTGCGTGCGCGTGCGCCTCACGCCGCGTTGCCTGGTGCTTCCTCTCTGATTAACGTCTTTGTGAGATCCACCTGGCTCTTCACGTGTAGTGGAGGGCTGGCCTGCTGAAGGAGGGAGCAGCACCGCGACAGACGTGGAGCGAAGTGGTGACCCGGGTGTGTGTGTCTGTCAGGGACTGGTGTCTGTGGTCTTGGGCTTCGGCGCGCGACGAAGTAGGGGAGCAGGCTCCGAGTCGAGTGCCGAAGTGTCTTGGCTCCTGACAGGCCCACCTGTACGCCTGCATCACGGCGATGGATCGATGTTGTCCGCCTGGGTGTTGTGGTGGTGTCGTGCTCTGTCCGCTGACTAGCGCGCAGCTCAAGATCCATCGAGAGAGTGCTCGGAGAGGGCGGTGGACGAGAGGGGTTGTCACCCTGTGTCCTGCTGTCCGGTGGTGTCTGTGGTCCGCTGCCGTGGTGGCCTTCCCGCTAAGGATTACAATCTGGTGGGTGCTGCGGACAGCAGGGGGTGACACAGAGGGCAGCGGAATACATCTGGTGGGTGCTTGGGCTACGGATCACCAGGGGGGTGACAACAGAGGGTCAGGGAATCTACATCTGGTGGGTGCACAGGCGGCACTGGAGCACGTGGTGACACCCACCCGTATGGTGGCAGGGGATATGACATCCTCGGTGGGACGTGCTGGGACACATGGGGGCGTGGAGAGAGAGGGCACGGAGATTCGAGTCCTGGTGGGCTGTGGGGACAACAGGGCGTCAGCCCACAGAGGGCTATGGTGTGGCTTTGGCCCTGAGCATCCATCCACTTCCCTCCCACGTCGTTTCCCCAGGCACATGCGTTGATCTCTTCTGGATTAACATCTCCGGGAGCTCCTGATAATCCTGGGCATGAACGAGGTGGGTGAGGGCCCCTGGGTGGGACAGAGGGACAAGCAAGGACAGAGGACAGAGCTCGACAGTGGTGACCGTGGCCACTCCTCCTGCTATGCAGAACAAGGAAGACAGGAGAAGATACCGCTGAAGAGGTGCCTCTGGGCCCCGAGGCATGAGCCAGCCCCTGTCCCACTGTCTTCTCCTGCGGTCCCTCTCGTGTCATTGCTAAGGCAGACGGGTTCGTGCGGCGCGTCCCTGTGCGTGGTCTCCGAGGGAGGAGGAGCGAGTCACAAGGCGCGTTTTGCGCCTCCCCAGTTGTTGGGTTCTTCCACTTGTGTGGCAGCAAGTTGGGGTCTGGGGCCACGGGTTGGGGGGTCCTGTTTTTGTGGTTTGGGTGTGGTGTGTGTGTGTTTTGGCTGTTTCTCGACTTAGAGAAAGCCGTAGCGCTCACACCTCTGTGTGTTGAGTCTGTCTGGAGGTGTGCTTCTCGCGAACTATGGTTTCGTTATTCCTCCCGTGCTCCACGCCCTTGTGAGTGGAGTGGGCAGCGTCCTCTGTGTCCTCGGTTCCTGCCGAGTGGTTGGTTTCTCCCTCAGCTGACGTCGGGCAACTTCCGGGGCTGTCACATGCTCTCTCGGGGAGGGTCGTGTAGGGCGCGACATAACTCGAGGCGCCCTCTTGGGGGGTTTCTTGTGGGACCCCCCCCAGCCAAACTCATGGCAGGGTCATTGAGGCAGGCGAGCTCAGTGCACGTAATGAGAGGTGATTACCGGGGTGGGTGTGTCTGGGACGGGGGACCGGCGTGGGGTGGCATCAGCGCGGGGGAGCGCTCCCAGTCTTTTGGCCGCGCTCTGGAGGGACTTCACGTATGGGGTTGGGCTCGGCGTGTTGTGAGGCGATCGGGGCCGGGATGATTCAATAAATCGGCTCGGGAGGCGGGGTTTGCGCGCTAATACTCGGGCGTCGTGTGTGGCGCGGGGGCTCTTTCTCATGCCTCATGGGGTCGGGGTTTTTGGGGCTTTTGAGGGTTCTGGGAGGGTTTTGGGGGTCGCGGGGCAATATTTGCCGGGTCTGGAAAAGGCGGCTGGACGGGGGTTATCCTGGGGACGCTGTTGGGGGTCGTCCTGTCCTGCGGGGCCGGAGGCCTCGACAGGCTTCCACTCACCCTGGAGCAGCGGAGACACAACAGCAAGCACCACCAGCTGCTATAAATAACGCCTCGGGCAGGGGAGGGGGGTGGCTTTATTGAGTTAAAAAACCCATCGCAGGGGCTGTAACAGGGCCATATGCACCATGCGCAGAGAGCGGGCCACGAGGGGAGTGTCGACTCACGACAGCGGACCCGAGCTGGCCACGACTCCGGGGTTGGGCGTGGTCGGCCCGGGCAGCACTCTCTCGTGAGCAGGAGAATCACAGACAGAGCGTTTTCTGGGCTACGGCCCCGGGGGATACGGGGGTCTGCGGGCTTTCTACCGACACAGCACAAGATGCAACAGCAACAGGCGGGAACTCATTGCTGGGGGTCCGGGGCCCGCGATCGGGGGTCTGGGCCTCGTGCTCCCTCCGCTCCACCTCGGCACGAGGGTGGAACACAGGCACCGGCCTCCGCAGGGCTCGGGGCATAGCCCGGGCAATTTTCGGCCCCAGGAATTTTGCTGGCCCGGGCTCTCGGGGGCGGTTTCGGGGGCGTCCGGGTGACGGTTCGGGGGTCCCGGGGCGGTTCAGGGGCAACACTGCGGGGTGCACGCCGCTCGGTGCCCCGCTCCCAGGTATCGACGGGGCTGCAGACACGATAGTCAGATCACTGGGCACGCCGGCCTCGGTCACCCCCGCGCCCAGCCAACGACTACTGGCAACATCCGCGCGTCCTCACCCGACCAATGCTTCTTCCTCCTTCTGCCATCATCTGCTCCTCGGGATTCCTGGCGTCACACTCACTCTTCTCCTGAGAGGGGACTGCTGTCCCCCCCCACTGGCAGCGACGCGCGTGGCGGGGGAGCCCACTTATCCCCCACAACAGAGGACACCTCGCATTGGTGTCCGCAGGGGTCCCGGGGGGTCCCGCCGGGAGAGCATCCAGCCAGATAGACGAGGGCGCTACGGGGGGACTCCAGGGCACGACACTACAGCATCGCCCCCACAGTTGCTGCCGGGATCATCTCTACTGGGACGGTGGTGCTCAAGCCTGCTCACGCAATCCCACGATGCACGGGCCGGGCCTTTGGAGGGGCTCTGCCCGCGCGGGTGCTTCGGGGGTCTTCGGGGGTCCTGGGGACAGGCTGCGGGGGTCTCCTCGGAGCGGCGCCACCGCGATTATATATCAGGGAGTACCCGGTTTTAATACCATACTTTGGGGTCCTGGTTTAATTGGGGGCCCAGGGGCACTGTGGGGTGCTGTGGGGTATTCGGGGGGGATCCACCGTGTACGGGGGGTGGGCATCGTGAGAGGGTCACAAGTGCTGGGGTTTGCGGCCCCTCCCCCGGGTATATGAAAGCCCCCCTGTGGCGCTCCACTAGGTGGTGGTATTGAACCCAGTCCACCGTTGAACCCCCACACCTGCCCACCACGTCCTGCCCACCCGGCTTAGACCCACTGTGGTGCCAAGGGCGCGGCTTGCACCCCACTCACTCCACACATCTCCCCTGAATACTTGCCCCCCATATCCTCCCCTCTTGCTCAACTAATTTCTCCCCACTTGACACACCATCACTCCCACTACTTCCCCCATCTCTGACCCCCCCTCATTGCCTCCTTTCCCCAGGCCTCTGCCCACCTTGATGTACACATCCCCTGTGCCATAATAGATTGCCTATACTCTCCGCACTCTGCCCTCTCATATCTCCAACCATAGACCACTGGCCCTAACCCACACCTGCCTCTTCCTGCCCCACACTTGACCATTCTACTCATGATCTGACACCCACTTACTGCTCGCCCATGTGACCCCTTTAAACAACCCCCTGGAACCATACACATCTCCCAATCACCTGCAAACTTCCATCTGACACCGCCGAGCCCCATATTTATCAGCATCTCCCACACCCCATACTCCCACCCCGTACTGTGGCACTATCAATCTCCCCACACACTGCACCCCCACTGCTACCATCTTGCCACACCTGTCCCTCTTTGAAACCCTACACTTTGCCTACCTCTGCCCCATATCTCCCACCTTGAACCCCCGCTGAACGCCAGCTGCCCATATGGACCCTTTCCTCCCTGACCACCGCCAATAGCTCGCCCACACACTCTTGACCCGATTCCCACCAAGTGCCCCAGCTCTGACCTTCGTTGTTCCGCAACATCTCTAAACCATACTCTGACCCCATTTCTCCCTGACACCCACAACTGAACTCTGTATGTCCCCAATCTGACCCAGCACGCTGAACTCCACGCTGCCGTCCCATCATTCTGACCCATTTTCTTCTCACCCCTGACCCACTCTGACCCCAGTATATGCACACTGCCCCCATATTACCCCCTATTCCCGCAATTGACCACAACTGCCCCCATTCTGAGCCCTAAATCTCCCAATTCTGACCCACGCTGACCCATATTTGACGCCCTCTATCTACCCACATCTGACCGCCAAAGTGCTGACCATATCTGACCCTGTATCTCCCACATTGACCCAACTGCCCCTATCTGACCCTCTACCTATCTCCCCAATCTGACCAACACCACTCCCCATATTCTGACCTGAGTATTCCCCAATTGAACAACACCTGCCCAGCTGACCCCATATCTGACCTGTAATCTCCCACATGTGACCCACGCTGACACCATATTGACCCTGTATCTCCCCACAGCTGACCACCTGACCCCACGCTGGCCCCCATATCTGACCCGTAATCTCCCACCGACCCAGCTGCCCCATATCTGACACCATATCTGCACACCATATTCCTCACCCTGAACCCCGACGTCTGCCCCCATATTGAACCCTATATTGACCATAATCTGACGGCTGTATCTCACCACCTTGACCCACAAATGCCCCCCATATCTGACGCCATATCTGACTGCCATATCTGACCCTGTATCTCACCCACAGTGCCCCAGATCTGACCTGTATGTACCATATCTAACCCATATCTGACCTATACTCCTACCCTGGGACCACACTGACCGTATCTTCCCCACACTGACCCAGCTGCCACCCCTATTTATCTGCCCCATCAATCTGACACATATCTCCCAAGCTGACCCCACGCTTCGGCTGCACCATATCTGACCCCTATTCCCACAGAAGCTCGTGCTGCCACGGACCCCCCTGTCCTCAGGTGGCAAGCAGCAGGAGCAGCTGCGGCCCACCACGTCCGAAGCGCGGAGCGCGAGTGACCAAGATGGTGGTGGTGATGGTGTGGGCTTCCTGGTGTGCATGGCTGCCTACTGCCGCCTTCGCGCTCTGGGTGGTGACGCACGGGGACCCTGTCGATTCCTGGGGCTGGCTCGCATGCCCTCCGTCTTCTCAAAGGCCTCCACCGTCTACAACCATCATCTACCGTCTTCATGAACAAAGCAGGTGCCGGGACCACGGGGGCACAGCGGGGCACAGTGGGGGACTGGGGACAGTGTGGGACATGGGGACAGTGGGACAGTGGGGACAGTGGGGAACAGTGGGGCAGTGGGGAAAGTGGGGTGTGTGGGGTTTAGTCTTCCAATCGTGAGCAAGGGCAGGCGTGGGGGGTGGACACGGACGCGGGGAGTGGCGGAACAATGGGGAACAGTGGGACACAGGTGGGGGACAGTGGGACGTGGGAAGGTGGGCTACAGCTGGGGACAGTTGGGACAGTGGGGAGTGGGGAGCAGGGTTGGACAGTGGGAAGTGGGGCAGTCGGGGATCAGGGCAACAAAGGGGACAATGGGGCAGTGGGGGTGATTGGTGGCAACTTGTTTTCATGACAACAGGTGGGGCGCACAGGGAGCATGGGGACATGGGATATGGGGTGATGGGGACAAGTGGAACAGTGGAAATGGGGGGGGGGGTGGAAGGGCAAGTGCAGTGGGGTTGGGGTCTGTCGTGGGGTCAGGCGGTCGGTCCGTGAAGGGTTGGGCTCAAAATCTCGCCCATGGGGGTGCGGGGATGACGAGTCTCTCCATGGTCATAGGGGTCCGCTGTGGTTGGGGTCTCTCCGTGGTTGGAGGGGGTCTTCCCGTGGGTTCTGGAGCTGTGACTTATGCGCTCCTCTGTGGCCGTCTGGGGTTCGTGCGCGCCAATGGGCTCCAAACGGGGGGGGGTCCAGCGTGGTGGGGAACGTGGAGGCGCAGCTTTCTTGTGGGTCGGGTGGGATCTCTGGTGGGACATGGGGTTGTTTGAGGGGAAGACCTTCGTCATACCGCTGGGGATCGCGAACGGTGTCTCAGTTTTTCCTCCGTGGGGTGGCTCCGGGTGGGGTCGGGAAGCTCGGGGTCCCGCGCCCCCCGTGAAGGGCCCCACATTACACCTGCTCCCCGCCAATAGATCAGCACCGCAAAAGCTATCTCGCGCTTGGGCGTAGCAAGTTGTCCGCTCACGCTGTGGTTCTGCGGCGGGCGCCTTGGGGACCCGAAAACAGCCGTCCGTGTCCGGACTCGTACATTGCCAAACACCGCAGAAGTAGTTGGTGTCTCCCGCCAAGCGGCTCGTCACACCCGGCGTCAGGAGGCAGGCCCCAAAGGGCCACGCAGGGTCAAGCGAGGTCCCTGCGGTGCTCGCACCCCCAAGGATTTTGGGGTCCAGTGCTCCAGATTTCAGTGTCCTTGCTCCCTGCCCCCGGCAAACGAGCTCGGCACCGTCCCGGCCAATCTCTGGAGTAGCCCCCGACCGACCACCGGCCTCTGCCCACGGGCTGCCCACGGGCTCTGCCCACCGGGCGCGAGGAGAGTGGCTCTGAGGGTCCGCGCCTCTCCTCAAGAGTTCACTGCCTTACTACGGGCGAGCTGCGCTCGCTGAGCGCCTACACTGGCGGGTAATCGGGACGACCTGTCCTCCGCCGCTACTCGCCCCTCGGGTCTGCCCTGTTAGCCGGCTCTGCCCTACTATCGGCAATTTGGGTTCTCCAGGTCCCCACACTGCCCTTGGCTTGCCCCCACAAGTAGCGCTCGCAAGCCACTCTCATCACGGGCGTCACTAAGATAAGCCGGCTTTGGCTCCTGTACTAGCGCTCACTGCCCATAACAACCATGGGCGGCCCCCCGGGTTCACACACCCTATAACACTGGTGCTCCTCTCGCCAGTTTGGCCCTGTGGTCGGCTCTGCCACAACCCATCAAGGCACTCCGCGAACCGCGTAAGAGTGTCGACGCGTCCACTGCACCCACGTAGGGCTCAAGCCCTCTCATTCAGGGCGCGTCGTGCCCACATACAATCAGGGCTCATACAGCGCTATCAGTCGCGTTGCCTACTACGTCACGGGACTTGCGCACTCTCAGAGCTCAGGACTGCATACAAATACTTCGGTCTCTGTCTCCAGAGCGGCTCAACGTTCCGATAGGGCAGGCCCTCTGCCCTATATCCGGGACTGTGCCAGCCCCGATGCTTCTGCCCACGCTAAAATCGGCCCTTCTTGCTCCTCCCTATCGGCTCTGCCCTATAGCTCTTGCCCGCATAACAATAGCTAAAAGCCTTAATATGTGGCACTTGGACAAAGGCACTATATCAGCTCTGCCTATAAAGGCTCTGCCGCACTATAGGGCTGAGCCTGATATGGGGCAGAGCCCGATATAGGGCTGAGCCCAGTGTGGGGCAGAGCCTGAGATAGGGTTGAGCCTGATGTGGGGCAGAGCCCTCCACAGGGCAGAACTGTGAGATTGAGCCCGATATAGGGTTGAACCCAGTGTGGGGCCGAGCCCGATGTGGGGCAGAGCTCGATATAGGGCAGAGCCCGATGTGGGGCAGAGCTTGATACAGGGCCAAGCCTGATATAGGGCAGAGCCCGCTGTGGGGCAGAGCTCGATACAGGGCTGAGCCCGCTGTGGGGCAGCTGTGCCGTGGGGCAGAGCCGTGGGGCAGCCCGCCGTGGGGCAGAGCCGTGGGGCAGAGCCGTGGGGCAGCCGTGCCGTGGGGCTGAGCCGTGGGGCAGAGCCGTGGGGCAGAGCCGTGGGGCAGCCCCGCCGTGGGGCAGAGCCGTGGGGCAGAGCCGTGGGGCAGAGCCGTGGGGCAGAGCCCACCGTGGGGCAGAGCCGTGGGGCAGAGCCGTGGGGCAGCCCCACCATGGGGCAGAGCCGTGGGGCAGAGCCCGCCATGGGGCAGAGCCGTGGGGCAGCCCGCCGTGGGGCCGGGCCCTACGCCGGGGACACCTGGCTGGAGGACACCGAGGACACCTGCGTGGCCTGGGACGAGCCGGACACGTCGTCGTCGTCCCCGAAGGGGCTCCGGCCGCAGAACACGAGCTTGAGCATGCAGGAGCGGAACTGCGGGCGGGCGGGGGGCGTCACGGCGCGACCCCCGACCCACGGCGGGACCCCCGACCCACGGCGGGACCCACAGGAACAGCCCCGGACCCACTGAGAGAGCCCAGTCCCACAGAGAGACCCCAGACACACGGAGAGACCCCAGACCCACAGAGGGACCCATAGGAACAGCTCCAGACCCACGGAGAGACCCCAGACCCACAGAAAGAGCCCAGTCCCACAGTGGGACCCCTGACCCATGGAGAGACCCCAGACCCATAGAAAGACCCCAGACCCACAGAGAGACCCCCCAACCCACAGAAAGACCCCAGACCCACAGAGAGACCCCCCAACCCACAAAGAGAGCCCAGTCCCACAGCGGGACCCCTAGGAACAGCCCCAGACCCACAGCGGGACCCCAGACCCACGGAGAGACTCCCGACCCATGGAGAGAGCCCAGACCCACGGACAGGACCCCTGACCCAAGGACAGGACCCCAGACCCACTGCACTGTCCCCACGTCCCCATTGTCCCCACTGTTCCACTGTCCCCATCACCCCATTATCCCATTGTCCCCATGTCCCTGTGTCCCCACCTGCTTGTTCATGAAGACATAGTTGCCACCATCACCCCCACTGCCCCATTGTCCCCTTTGTTCCCACTGTCCCCACTGCCCCACTGTCCCCACTGTCCCACTGTCCCCATGTCCCCACTGTCCCACTGTCCCCATGTCCCACTGTCCCACTGTCCCCACTGTCCCACTGTCCCCATGTCCCCACTGTCCCCGCGTCCCCGTGTCCCCACCTGCTTGCTCATGAAGACGTAGACGCCACCATCACCCCCACTGTCCCCACTGCCCCACTGTCCCCACTGTCCCCACTGTCCCACTGTCCCCATGTCCCCACTGTCCCCATGTCCCCACTGTCCCCGCGTCCCCGTGTCCCCACCTGCTTGTTCATGAAGACGTAGATGATGGGGTTGTAGACGGTGGAGAAGATAAGAAGGAAAGAAGGTGGGGAGAGGGAAAGAGAGAGTGACAGGGGTGTCACCCCGTGTCCCCTGTCCCCAGGGATGTGTCCTGTGGTCGCTGGCCGTGGTGGCCATGGTGGCCATGGTGACAGGGATGTCACTCTAGGAATTGGTGTCCCTCGTGGTTCGCTGGCCGTGGTCGGCGAGGGTCGGCCATTAGGTCACAGGGGGTGGTAGACAGGGGTGTCACCTGTGTCCCCTGTACCCCATGGCCGGATTGGTTCCCTGTGGGTCCTCTGGCCTTGGTGGCCATGGTGGCCAACAGTGACAGGGGCTTGTCCAACCCTAGGCTATGGTGTCCCTGTGGTCGCTGGCCGTGTGGGCCATGGCACAGGGTGTGGACAGGGGTGCACCTGTGTCCCCTGTCCCAGGGATGGTGTCCCCTGTGGTCGCTGGCGTGGTGGCCTTCGAGCGGTGTCTGGTCATCTGCCAAGCCCTGGCAACTTCAACCTTCCGGGGCAGCCACGCAAAAGGTGCTGGGCTGCTGGCCATCACCTGGATCTTCGCTCGTCGCGAGGTCCGTGCCCAACCCTTTCGGCTGAGCGGTCTGGGGGGGCCTGTGGGCTCGGGGGGGTCAGGGGCGTCCCCAAAGTTTGGGGTTCCAGTGGAAGTTGGGATCTGGGGGAAGCGTTGGGGGGTCCCAGTTGGCGGTTTGGGGGGGGGTCCTAGGAGGGTCCCCCTAGAGAGGTTCAGGAGTCCTGCGGATGTTTGGGCGTACCCTGGAGGATTCCGGGGTGTGCCGCCGGGTGGGGTCAGGGGTTCACTGAGGGTTTGGGGAGATTCCAATGGATCTGTGGAGGTGACGCCTGTGTTAGATGGGGAACACCGGGGAAGTTTGGGGATGAAAGCTTGGCCAGTTGATAAGGGGGATCCCAGGGAGGCGTCCAGGGTCACTGGGGAGGTTGTGGAGGGTCCCCCTGGTGAGTGGATGCACGGGGTCCTGGGCGATGTGGGGGTCTGGAGGGTCCCGGGCGGGCGGGGGGGTATGATGGCGTGTCAAGGTGAGGGTGTGGGGGGCATATCTCGGATAGGGGTCAGGGCGTTTTGGTAGGGGCTCTTGAGAGGTGCGCTGGACGGGGTCTTGGGGGGTCCCGACAAGCGTTTGCAGGGGCGAGGGCGATCGGGGGGGGTTGCTGGGGGAGCAGTCTGGGGGTCCGGGGGGCTTCGGATCCCTCAACCGTGCGACCCCACCTCAGCCGCGCCCCAACCCACTCCCCGCGGGGTTGGAGTACGTGCCGGAAATGTGATTTCGAGGGGATCTGTTGGATCCCGGAGGGATCCCGGGCTCCCGGTGGATTATTAACCGATTCCAGGGGCGATTTGAGGAAAGGTCCCGGGGCGGTCCGGCGGTCCTCGCCTGTGGCAGTGCCCCCTCCCGGCTCCATCACCCGCGCCGAGGGTCTGAGCAGCTCCAGGGGAGCTCTGGGGGATACCCGGGCAATTTTGCGCTGGGGGAATTTGCTGGACCGGAATCTCAGGGCGTGCGGATGTCGGGGGGGTCCCCGGGCTGCAGTTCGGGGGGTTGCGGGAGGCGGTTACAGGGGCCCCACCTGAGAGGTGAACCCCCTCGGTGCCCCCTGCCCCAGGTACATCCGCCGAGGGCTGCAGTGCTCGTTCGCGGCCCGACTGTACACAGCCGACAACAAATGGAACAACGAGTCTACTGTGCATTTTCCTCTCTGCTTTCTGGCTTCGGCTTGTCCCTGAGCGTCATACATCTTCTCCTACGGCGGCGGTCGCGCTGCTAGCCTGGCGAGCGGTGAGGGATTTTGGGGGGTCCCGCGGAGGCGGCTTTCGACGGTCCCGACGGAGGGGGGTCACCGGGGTGCGGGTCCTGCGGGTTGTCGGGGGGATCAGGGGGGTAGTTGCCTGACCGTCGGATCATCCTCACTATGGACGCGGCGGGGTGCCACGCCTGCTACACCGTTGACGGGGATTTTGGCGAGGCGTCCTGGGGGTCTCGGGGGGATCTTGGGGTGTCCTGGCGGAGGTGCCTGGGAGGTCTTGGGGCGTGCACACGGTTCTACTTGGGTAACGTTTGTATTGGGGACATGGTTTAATTGGGGCACAGGGGAATTGGGGTGCTGTGGGTCCTTGGGGGGATCCCAAAGCAGGGGGGGGGCAGTGGGGGTCAGTGCTGGGGGTCTGAGGACCCCCCCCGGGTTTGAGACCCCTGTGGTCACTGGGTGTGGTTGAGTCCCCAGTCTGACCCCATAATAACTGACCCCCAACTGACACAGCCTGAGAAACAGATTGAACCCCCAATGTGTGACACCCCCAGCATCTGACCCCATATACCCCGCATATCCCGCCCTATATGCTGACCCCATATCCCCCCCATATCTGACCTCAATTCTCCCCACATCTGCCCCCTATCCCCCCATATTCCCCCCATATCTGACCCCATATCTGACCTCATATCTCCCCACATATCTGACCGCCACATACTGATCCCACCCTGTCCCCTGTATCTGACCCAATATCTCACCCACACCATCTGACCCTATTTATCTGCCACCCTGACCCTACACTGACCCCACACGACGCCCATATATTACCTGCCGCAAACAATCAATCTGACCCATGATATCTACTCTCATATCTGACCCCATATCTGCCCCACATCTGACCCCATAATCTAACCCCACCTGACCCTATATCATACACCCACACTGACTCCAATCTGACCCAAACCACTTCTCCTATAATCCGCACGCCGCAATATCCTAACACCCCGTATGTGGCCCGCCATATCTCCTCCCCACATGACCCCACATGACCCCCATATCTGCCCACACTGGTTCCCCTATAATCCTGACCCCATATCTGAACCCATATCTGACCCCATATCTCCCCAATCTGACCCCACGCTGACCCCATGGCACGCATAGCTGCCCGCCCCACCATATCTGACCACCATTTCTCCTCACCCTGACCCTGACCCAATGCTGCCACCATCATCTGACCCGTATCCTCCCCACAGTGCCCCGAGATCTGGACCTGTAATGTCCCCAACTAAACCCCATATCTGAACCACATATCTCCTCACCCTGACCCCACACTGATCCTGTATGTCCACACTATGCACCACCCACCAGACGCTGACCCACGCTGCCACCCATATCTGCCCCCATTTCCTCCTGCCCCCTGACCCCCACATCTGACCCCACACTGCCCCCATATCTGACCCCCTATCTCCCCCACATCTGACCCCACACTGGCCCCCCATATCTGACCCCTATCTCCCCACATCTGACCCCTAAGCGCTGACCCATAATCTGACCACACTATCTCCCACTCTGACCCACGCTGACCACCCCATATCCATGACACACACAATATAATATCTACCCCATCTGAACCACAACACACATAAAAGGAGAGGGAGAACACCCCATACATCTGACCCCTATCTCCCCACATCTGCCCCACACTGCCCCATATCATGACCTGTACTACATCACCCAACATTGACCCACCCTGACCCCCACCAACCCACGCTGACCCCAACACTCAACTCTGACCCAACTGATATTCCAAAACATAATACACCACACAACGACTGACCCCATATCTGACCCTGTATCTCCCCAACACTGAACGCCCACCCTGACCCCAGCTGCCAACCAGTACTGGACCCCGTATCTCCCCACACGACCATGACCCCACGCTGGCCCCCATATCTGACCCGACACCCCACTGCCCCATTCTGACACCATATCTGCACCTACTCACCCTGACCCCGACGTCTGCCCCCAATATCTGAACCCCATATCTGACCATAATCTGACGCTGTAATCGTCCCACCTGACCCCACACATGCCCCCATATGCTGACGCCATATTCATGACCCATATCTGACCCTGTATCTCACACAGTGCCCCCAGATCTGACGCTGTTACTGTCCATATCTAACCCCATATTGACCTATCTCCTACCCTGGACCACACTGACCGTAATCTTCCCCACACTGACCCCAGCTGCCACCTATTCTGCCCCTCATATCTGACCCATATCTCCCCAAACATGACCCAACCCACAACCCACTCATCGGCTGCCCCATATCTGACCCCTATTCCCACAAGCTCGGCCACACCCCCTGTTCCTCAGGTGGCCAAGCAGCAGGGAGTCAGCTCGGCACCACGCCGAAGGCGGGAGCGCGAGTGACCAAGATGGTGTGGTGATGGTGTGGGCTTCCTGGTGTGCATGGCCTGCCTACTGCCGCCTCGCGCTCTGGGTGGTGACGCACCGGGGACCCCTTCGATCCTGGGGCTGGCCTCGCATCGCCCTCCGTCTTCTCAAAGGCCGTCCCA
>NDFG01000177.1:108284-132238 GCA_002167245.1 Sporophila hypoxantha
CCACGTCAGAGGAAAGATGGTCAGATATGGGGTCAGATATGGGGGAATCACCTCCTGGGGCAACTGGGGTCAGATGTGGGAGAATCTGTAAGGTCAGATCATGCGCGGGGATCATGGGGTCACGGATATCACCGGCGGGGAATATTGTTATGGGGATTTATGGGGGTCAGATGCCTGGGCGGTGTCACACACTTGGGGGTCAGTTAGTCTGGGGTCAGAACTGGGGTCTAGTGGTATGGGGCTAAGCACTGGGGGACTGCAACACCACCAGTGACCACAGGGGTCTCAACCGCGGGGGGGGTCTCAGAACCTCCAGCACTGACCCCACTGCCCCCCCCCTGCTTTGGGATATCCCCCCTACGTGACCCCGCCACGCACCCAATGGGTGGCCCTGCTGTGCCCCAATTAAACCCATAGTACGGTCCCCAGAGTACAAAATTCTACCCAATAAACCGTGTGCACGCCCCAGAGACTCCACAGGCACCTCCGCCAGGACACCCCACAGATCCCCCCCGAGACCCCCCGGACCGCCTCGCCAAAATCCCGTCAACGGGTAGCAGGGTGGCAGCCCCGCCAGCGTCCATCTGGGAGGAGGGGATGATCCGACGGTCAGGCAATCTACACCCCCTGATCCCACCCGCACAGAACCCGCGAGGACCCCGAGACACACGCCGGGTGACCCCACGCTACCGCGGGACACGGTGGACCAAAGCCGCTCTCCGCGGGACCCCCCCAAAACTCTCACCGCTCGCCAGCGCTCGCGCGCGACCCCGCCGTAGGAGCATAGATGTATTGCGCTCAGGGCCAAGCCGACAGCCAGAAGCAGAGAGGAAAATGCAGCAGTAGGACTGTTGTTCCATTTGTTGTCCGTGTGTACCAGTCGGGCCGCAACGAGCACTGCAGCCCTCGGCCCGGAACTGTCCAACCTGGGCAGGGGGCACCGAGGGGTTCACCTCTCAGCGTGGGGGCCCCCTGAGACCGCCCCCCGCCACACCCCCCGAACTGCAGCTCCCGGGACCCCCCTCCGACCACCGGCCCGCCCTGAGATTCCGGTCCAGCAAATTTTGCCGCCCCAGGCTGCAGAAATGCCCGGGATCCCCTCAGAGCTCCCCTGGAGCTGCTCAGACGCCCGCGGGCCCTGCGGGTGATGGAGCCCGGGAGGGGGCACTGCACAGGCCGAGGACTGGTCCGGACCGCTCCGCGGGACCCTTTCCTCAAGATCCGCCCCCCTGGGAATCGGTTAGAGATAATCCACCGGGGAGACCCGGATCCTCTCCGGGATCCAAAGATCCCCTCCGAAAATCACATCTTTCCCGCGCGCGTAACTCCAAGCCCCGGCGGGGATGGTTCCCGTGGGGCGCGGCTGAGGGAGGGTCGCACGGTTGAGGGATCCGAAAGCCCCCGGGACCCCCAGACGCTCCCCCAGCAACCCCCCCCCGATCCGCCGACTCAGCCCCTAGCCAACGCTCTGTCGGCGACCCCTCCAAGACCCACGTCCAGCGCTACCCTTCTCAAACGAGCCCCTACCAAAACGCCCCTGACCCACGTAATCCGAGATACCTGCCCCCCACCATCCCCTCACCTTGACACGCTCATCATACTCCCCCCCCCGCCACCGGGACCCCCAGACCCCCAATCGCCCTAGGGACCACCGTCGCACTCCAGCTCACCAGGGACCCTTCCCAACCCCCGCAGTGACCCCTGGACGCCTCGCCCTGGGATCCCTCCTTTAATCCAACTGGACCAATGCTGTTCATCCCCAAACTTTTCCGCCGATTTCCCCATCTCAACACAGGCGAATCACCTCCAGCAGATCATTGGAATCCCTCCCCAAACCGTCAGTGAACCCCATGACCCCACCCGGACCGCGCACGATCCCGGATCGGAATCCTCCAGGGAACCGCCCAAACATCGCCGCAGGACTCCTGACCCTCTAAGGGGGACCCTCCTAGGACCCCCCCCCAAACCGCCAACTGGGACCCCCCAACGCTTCCCCAGATCCCCACTTCCACTGGAACCCCAAACTTTGGGGCCGCCCCTGACCCGGTCCCGAGAACCCCACAGGCCCCCCCAGAACCTGCTCCACCGAAAGGGGGGGCACGGAGGCGCGAGGGCGCGAAGATCCAGGTGATGGCAGCAGCCCAGCACCTTTTGCGTGGTCTGCCCCGGAAGGTTGAAGTTGCCAGGGGGCTTGTGGGCGCAGATGACCAGGAACCGTCGAAGGGCCACCACGGCCAGCGACCACAGGGACACCATCCTGGGACAGGGGACACAGGTGCCACCCCTGTCCACCACCCTGTGCCATGGCCCACACGGCCAGCGACCACAGGACAATCCATAGCCTAGGGGTGACAGCCCTGTCACTGTTGGCCACCATGGCCACCAGGCCGAGACCCACAGGGAACCAAATCCGGGCTGGGAACAGGGGACACACGGTGACACCCCTGTCTACCACCGCCCTGTGAACAATGGCCGATCCCCGCGCCGACCACGGCCAAGCGACCACGAGGGACACCAATCCTAGAGTGAACCCTGTCACCCATGGCCACCATGGCCCACCACGTTGCACAAGCGACACACCAGGGACAATATTACTCCCTGGATAGGGTGACACGGGTGACATCCTCGGTCCCCACTCCTTGGCTGCTCACCTTAGGCTTTTAACCCACGCCCGTCTGACACAGGGTAATCTCATCCCTTGGTGACAGGGGATCATTATGGGTGACTATACCCCCTGTCACTCATCCCTGTGCCATGCCATCATGGCCAGCAATCCTACATGGTGATCACCACCTCTCCTGTGGGACATGGGAACAGACGGTGACATCCTTCTGTCACCTAACTACCCACCTGTGTCATGGCGTCACCATCGGCCATGACCACAGGTGTACACCATCTAGGTGTGTACATCCCTGTCAACCAATGGCCATGCTCATGGTCAAAGACTGTCACAGGGACTATCCATCCCTGGGGACATGGGCCTGGGTGACATATGCTCCTGTCATCATGGCAATCAATGGCCACTCACAGCTCTGCAACCACAGGTGACAACCATCTCCCTGTGGACTAGGGACACAGGTTGACACTCTCCTGTCTACTCTTTACCCTGTACCATCCCTTACCAGTGCCCACAGGGAACACTGCTCTGTATACCAATGGCCATGGTGTCCACTGTCCTCGTTGTCCTGTCCTTTTGTGTCCCATGCCCCTGTCCTTGTGTCCCACTGTCTCTCTGCCCGATGTCCCTGGCGCTCCTCAGCCAGCTGTCCCCCCGTTACTTCACGGCCGATGTCCTCATTGACCCCGGTCCCTTCGCCCCAACGCCACGCGTCCAGTGTCCCCGCACGGCCATGCCACCTAACAGCCCTCACATCAATGCCCAGAGACCCAAATGCCCCCGAACCCCAATGTCCCCAACCATGGTGACCTACAGTCCAATGTCCCCTATCCCCAACGCCCCCCAGACCCAATGTCCCCAAGACCATGGTGATTGCAGTCCATGTCCACACCCCAAAGCCCCCAGAACCCAATGTCCCCAGACCACGGTGACCTTGCAGTCGCATGTCCCACAACTCACCCAATGCCCCCGAAGCCAAAACCACAGCCAGCCATGGTGACCTGTGCCCTCAGTGTCCACATCCCAACGCCCCCAGATACCGCAATGTTCCCAATTTCGCATGGTGACCTTGTGGGCCCCATGTTCTACACACCACAACGCCCCCAGACCAGGACCCCAGACCATGGCTGACTCGTGTCCCAAGGTCCACACCCCCAACCATCCCCAGACCCAACTCCCCAGACCATGATGACCTCACCAGTTAACGATCCGCAACGTCCCACACCCCCAACACCCCAAAGCCCCAGACCGCAATGTCCCCAGACCCCATGTGACCTTGTGCCGCATGTTCTAAACACACCCCAACGCCCCCAGACCCACATCCCCAAACCATGTGACTTGTGCCCCATGTTTCTACATACCCAACGCCCCCCAACCCCAAAACGCCCAGACCAACGGTGACGCTTGTGCCCATGCTTCTACACACCCAATGCCACCCAACCAACATCCCAAGACTCAATGGTGACCGTTGTGCCCCATGTTCTAATGGCACCGCTAAATGCCCCAGACCAACACCCTCAAGACCACAGTGACCTTGCTGCCCCATGTTCTAACACACCAACGCCCCCCAAACCCAACATTTTCCAAACCATGGTGACGCTTGTGCCCCATGTTCTGTTGCGCCTAACAACCCAGACTTACACCCGAAAACCACCCAGACCATGGTGCCCTTGTGCCTCCACGTTCCTAACACAGCCAAAGCCCCCCCAGCCCCAACATCCCAGAAACCATGGTGACCTTGTGCCCCATGTTCCACACCCCCAAAGCCCTCAGACCAAAACCTCCGCAGAACACACGGTGATTCCTTGTAAGCCCCACATCCCACACCCCCACCACCCCCCAACCCCCACTCCACCTCCCTGCCGTTCCTCACGCGCCCAGCGTGGCCGTGGAACCCCATCGATCTGCAGGCCAGGCGGCCCAGGGCGAATGTACACATCTGGGAGAAGCTCTGT
Organism: Sporophila hypoxantha; assembly: GCA_002167245.1. Taxonomy (NCBI): domain Eukaryota; kingdom Metazoa; phylum Chordata; class Aves; order Passeriformes; family Thraupidae; genus Sporophila; species Sporophila hypoxantha. The sequence continues at coordinate 112,857 of NDFG01000177.1, forward strand.
AGAAGGCCCGTGGTGGAGCGCACGCACACCACCAGCAAGGTTGGCCACCGCCAGGTTGACAGGATGTAGTTTGAGGTGCGCCCTCAGCTTCTTACTTGGCGTGGCACACCACGGTCAGCGCTGTTGATGGGCACGCCATGCACCCCAGCAGGAACATGAAGGCCGCCATGTGGCCTTGAAGATGCCGGCAGCTGCCAGAGTGGTTTGGGGTAACCAGGAAGGGGCTCAGCGCCGTCACGAGTTCGGGGCGTCCAGGCTCACGGGGATGTAGAAATCCTCGGGAGCTCGTCGCATTCTCCCCGCGATCCCTTCTGCATGGCGGGGACGGACGGACGGACGGACGGGCGGACTCCGGGCGGGTGGGGGGCGAACGAGGAGGATCTTTTATAGGGCGGGGGCGATGGGACCGCCCCTCCAATCAATCGGGGCTCAGGAGGTTAAAGCGCGGCTGAGCCCGGCTCATCCCGGACCGGCGCTGGCCAAGCCGGGCTTTAGGCGCGGGCAACGCGCTTTCGGGGGTGCTTAATCACCACCCGAGCCCTGATTAGCGGGTTGGGTGGGGGATTCAGGGGGGTATAGAGCCCCCCCCATCCTAAAAGGGCTTAATTGGGTGCTGGTGTATTGGGGGGGGGGGGTGGTCCGAAATACCCCGGGTGCTGCGGGGGGTTGGGGGTTTTTGGGGGTGCTGAGGTGGCAAATTGGAGACTGGGAAAGTGTCTGGGATCCCCTAAAGTGGGGGCCCCAAAAGCTCTGTGAGACCCCAATTGGACCCACGAAAGGTCCCTGGGATGGCAACTTGGAAACACCAAAATGTCACTGGATGGCAAATTGGACCCACACAAGCTCTTTGAGAGCCCAAATTGGTAACCCCAAAAAGTCCCGGGTATTGGGCAAATTGGACGACCAAAAATGTCTGGATTGCAATTGGAACCCCCAAAAATGTCACTGGGATGGCAAATTGGACCCGCAAAAGCTCTTTTGAGAGCCCCAATTGGAACCCAAAAGTCCCTGGGAATGGCAAATTGGACACCAAACTGTCCCTGGGATGGGCAAATTGGACACCAAAAGCTCTTGAGACCCCCAAATTGGACCCCAAAAAGTCCCTGGGGATGGCAAAATCTGGACAGCCAAAAAGTCACTGGGATCGCAAATTGGACCCAAAAGTCACTGGGAATCACAAATTGGACCCAAAATCTCTAAGGTGAGCGCCCTCGAATACTGATACCAAAAACTTCTTGGATTCCAAAAGGTCCCTGTACCACCCTATGCCACCAAACTGGACCCCAAAGCTCCTTGGATGCCCAAATTCAGACCCCCAAACCCTTCTTTTGGGATCCTAAATCAGACCGCTAAAACTTCCCTGGGTTTTGCCAAAATTTTACTGGAACTGTCGCATCGCCCACAATCACACCCCCAAAAACGCCCCCCAGGACCACCAACACTTTCCCGACGTCCCCGACCCCCCTGTACCCCAAACCACCTCTAGAGCCCCCCCCTCAAATTCCCCCTCACGGATTTTGGGGGTCCCACCGTTCCCCCCCTGCCAGTGCCACCGCAGGGCTTTGGGACATTTGGGGGAGGATTCTGGGGGACATTTTGGGCCCAGGTACGGGGAGCCCTCGGTGGGACCCCCCGAGCCTTCCGCGGGACCCCTCCGGAATGGGGGGACCTCCCGTCCCTTTCCTCCGTGAGCCCCCAAAATGCCGGGCCCCCCCCCCCGCTCCCAACAACCCCGCTACGAAATTTGGGGACCCCCCCAGTCCCTCCCCAAAATCCTGTCTGCGTCGCCATGCCGGTGTTGCCCCCGTTAGGGTGGGAGATGGGGACCCCCCCCTCTTAGAGGGACCCCCGCCCCCCTCAAGGGGACACACCCCCCGGCCCGTCCCGCGTGCACCCAAAACCCCAAAACCCGCCCCAAAGCTCTCCCGGGTCACCCCAAAATCCACCCCGAATCACCCCAAAATTCACCCCGAACCTCCCCCGAGTCACCCCGAATTTCTAGAGTTACCCCAAACCCCCCTAAATCACCCCATCACTGCCCGAGTTATCCCAACCCCCCGCAAAGTCACCCCAAAACCCGCCCGAAGTCACCCCAAAATTCACCCCGAAGTCACCCCAAAATTCACCCCGAAGTCACCCCAAAATCCCCAGAAGTCACCCCGAAACGCCCCGAGTCACCCCAAAATGTTACGCTTGCGCTGCGCCCCAAAATGCCCAAATTTGCCCCGAACTGTCGCGCTCACGTGGTGCCCCAAAATACCTCGGGTTACCCCAAAATACCCTGAATTTCCCCTAAATGCTGCGCCCCAAAACTGCCCCAAATTATTGCGTGCAYGTGGCACCCCGAAATATCCCAAACTGCCCCAAAATGCTGCGCCCCAAAACCTTGAAAATGCCCCAAACCGCTTCTCACGCTGCGCCCCCAAACCCCGAGTTATCCCAAAATGCTGCGCCCCAAAATCCCCAAAATTGCCTCAAACTGCTGCTCACGCCGCGTCCCAAATTCCCCTGTTTTACCCTAAAATCCCCTGAATTACCCCAAAATTTTCTGCTYGTGTGCCAGCCCAAAATACCCAAAATTGCCCCAAAATGCTGCTCACGCTGAACGCCCCAAACGCTCGATTCACCCTAAAATCCCCCAAATTTCCCCAAATTGCTGCACTCRTGCAGTGCTCCCAAACTCCCCGAGTTACCCCAAATTCCCCCAAAATTCAGCAGCCCCAAAATATCCAGAATTGCCCCAAAGTTGCTCCAATTGTTCCCCTCACGCTGCTCCTAAAAACGCCTCAAATTCCCCCAAAACAGCCGCGCTCCCGCGACCCCTCCGGATCCCCCCAAATCCCCCCAAATTCCTCCAAATCCCACCTGGGATCACCCTAAAACTGCCCTCACACCCCGAAATCCCACAAATCATCCCGAAATTTCCCAAATTCTGGTGGAATCGCCCAMATTTCCCCGGAACACCCCAAAATTTGGTTTCTCACGCCCACCTTTGCTGTGCCCACCCTGAGACCCCCTGAGACCCCTGGGGCCACTTGGGATCCTCAACCCTGGGGCCACCCCAGACCCCCCTGGGACCCCCCAGGGCCACCAGGAGACCCCCCAGGACCCCCATGGGACCCCCCAGGGCCACCCCAAGACCCCCTTGCAACCTCTCAGGGTCACCCCAGACCCTCCCAAGACCCCCAGGGCAACCAAGAGACCCCCAGGTCCACCTCAGACCCCCAACCCTGAGGCCACCCCAGCCCCCCTGAGACCCTGGGACATGTTGGGGGGTCCCTAGGGGTCACCCCCTGTCCCCAKTTCCCCTCACCCCGACGTTCCCACGCCCCTTCCCAAATTTTTTGGGGCTGTTTTTGCAACTTGTAGCCCCAGGATGGGGCTGGGGGGTCCCGGCTGTGCTCCCCCATAGTTGGGGAGGGGTCGGGGGGTTTCCCTGATGACCACCAGGGTGGCACCGTGGGGACCCCCAGCACCAGGGGGGGTGTCCTGGGTGGGCTGCATCCCCCTCCCCACCCCATAACCGACCCCATAGCGGGGGTCCCGCCCCTCCCCCAGCCTCAGCTGTGTGTGTTTCCTCACCAGGACGGGACCCCCGCACCGGTGACAGCGGTGACACCGAGGACGGGGGTCCCACCCCAGCCCAAATCCCTCCCTGCCCCGAGGGTCCCGTCCCCGGTGACACCGACACGGTGACACCCCGGTGACAGCCCCGGTGTCACTGACCACGACCCCCAGGGCTGGGTTTAGTCGGGCGGGGTGGACACAGGGCTGCCGGACACTCGGCCGGCCCGGCCAGGACAGGGCTTTGGGGGTGTCCGGTGTCCCCTTGGTGTCCCCCACACCACGGACTGACGGACACTGGGATGTCGTTCCGGCCACGGCCGTAATTCCCGCCGGTCCGGGCTGCCCCTCCTTCCTCCTCCTCCTCCTCCTCCTCCTCCTCCTCCTCCTCCTTGTCCTGGCTCTGGCCAGGCCCAACCCGTGCTTTGCCCACTTCGGCGCTGTTTCACCCCGTGCCAGTGTCTGGGGCTGTGTCCGTGTGTCCGGTGCTGTCCATTTGTCTGTCTGTGTGTCCGGGACTGACCAGTGCTGTGTCCAGGGAGCTGCGGTGCTGCATCCGTGTGTCCAGCGGGGTCCGTGTGTCCAGCACTGACCAGTGCCATGTCCAGAGAGTCACAGGGCCTTGTCTGTCAGTGTCCGTGTGTCCAGCGCTGACCAGTGCTGTGTCCAGAGAGTCACAGGGCCCTGTCCATCAGTGTCCGTGTGTCCAGCACTGACCAGTGCCGTGTCCAGGGAGCCATGGGGCAGTGTCCGTGTGTCCATGGTGTCCATGGTGTCCATGCATCCAGTGCTGACCCACGCTGTGTCCAGAGCTCCCCAGGGCTGTGTCCTAGTGTCCATCGGGTCCGTGCAGCCGGCACTGACCGCTGCAGTGTCCGGAGAGCCGCAGGGCCTGGTCCATGTGTCCAGCAAGTTTGTGTCCGTGTGTCTGTTGGGTCTGCGTGTCCAGTGCTGACCAGTGCCGTGTCCAAAGAGTTGCACGGCCCTGTCTGTCAGTGTCCGTGTGTCCAGCGCTGACCAGTGCTGTGTCCCTGTGTTGGTGTCCGTGTGTCCAGCACTGGCTGAGGATCTGTGGCACGATGTCCATCGTGTCTGTGTGTCCGGCACTGACTGTTCTGTCCAGGCATCTTCAGTGCTCTGTCCGTGTGTCCAGCGGTGTGTCAGTGCTCTGTCCGTGTGTCCAGCACTGACGAGTGCAGTGTCCAGAGCCATGTCAGTGTGTCCAGCACTGTGTCAGGGCCCTGTCCATATGTCCAGCACTGACCAGCGCTGTGTCAGGCCCTGCCGGTGTGTCCAGCGCTGTGTCCATGGCCCTGTCCATGTGTCCAGCACTGACCAGTGCTGTGTCCAGGCCCTGTCCGTGTGTCCGTACACCCAGCACTGACCAGTGCAGTGTCCAGCACTGACCAGCGCTATGTCCCGGGCCCGTCCGTGTGTCCAGCGCTGTGTCCAGGCCCTGTCCGTGTGTCCATCCACCCACCACTGACCCCTTCCACACCCAGCAACCCTTGTGCCCGCACCCCTTGCACCCTCACGTCCGTGCGTCCATCCCTGACCCCCTCCCCTCCCTCCACTGACCGCCGCGTGTCCCCGCAGGGAGGAGAAGTCCGAGGAGAACCTGCAGCGGCCGCCCAAGGCCAAGAAGCCCAAGAAGGAGCGCAAGGAGCCGGACCAGCCCGCGGCCGAGCCCGCCGAGGCCGGCAAGGCCGAGAGCTCGGAGGGGGCCGGSGCGGCGCCGGCGGCCCCGGAGGCGTCGGCGTCGCCGAAGCAGCGGCGCTCCATCATCCGCGACCGCGGGCCCATGTACGACGACCCCACGCTGCCTGAGGGCTGGACACGCAAACTCAAACAGCGCAAGTCCGGCCGCTCGGCCGGCAAGTACGACGTCTACCTGATCAAGTGAGCCCAGCACGGGTTGTGTGTGTGTGTGTGTGTGTGTGTGTGGGGTGGCCGGAGAGGGAGGTGTGGTCATCGCCGCTGACCGCTCGCTGAACGCTGAACGTTCGCTCTTCTGTCCGCAGCCCGCAGGGAAAAGCCTTCCGCTCCAAGGTGGAGCTGATCGCCTACTTCGAGAAGGTGGGGGACACCTCGCTGGATCCCAACGACTTCGACTTCACCGTCACCGGCCGGGGCAGCCCCTCGCGCCGCGAGCAGCGCCCGCCCAAGAAGCCCAAATCGCCCAAAGGCCCCGGCACCGGCCGCGGCCGGGGGCGGCCCAAGGGCAGCGGCGGCGGAGGCGGCAGCGCCCGGCCCAAGGCGGCCTCCGCCGTGTCCGAGGGGGGCTCTGCGGCCAAACGGGCTCTGGAGAAGCCCCCCGGCAAGCTGCTGGTCAAGATGCCGTTCTCCCCGGGCCAGCCGGGCCCCGCGGCCCCGCCGGCCCCGCGGCGGCCGGGCCGCAAGCGCCGGGCYGAGCCGGACAGTCCGGCCGTGCCCAAGAAACGCGGGCGCAAACCGGCGGGGGCGGCGGGGCCGGGGGGGTCGGGCGGCCCCGACAAGAAGGCGGCGACTCCCCCGGCCGTGCAGGAGACCGTGCTGCCYATCAAGAAGAGGAAGACGAGGGAGACGGTGGTGGTGGAACCGGTGACGATGGCGGCCACCGCGACCGCCACGACGACGACAACGACGACGCCGCGGCCGCCGCCGACCCCGCCGGGCTCCCGCGGCCCCCGCAGCGCCCGCAGCCCCGGCCGGCGCAGCAAGGAGGGCAGCCCCAAGGGTCGGGGGGCTCCTCCCGCGCCCCCCCCGCCGCCGCCGCCACCACCGGAGCCCCCCCAGAGCGACCCCAAGGACAGCGCCAGCCCCGCCCCCCCGCCGCCCCCGCCGCCGCCGCCGCCGCCCCCCCAGGACTTGAGCGGGTGCTCGGAGCAGAGGGGGGGTCCCGCGGCCCCCGACGGCTGCGCCAAGGAACCCCCTAAGACTCAGCCCCCGCCGCCGCCGCTGCCGCCGTCGCCGCCCTACAAACACCGAGGGGAGCCCGAGCACAAAGACTCTGCCTCCTCTTCCTCCACCTCCTCCTCGTCCTCCTCTTCCTCCTCTTCATCCTCCTCCTCTTCGTCGTCCTCGTCGGCGCCGCCGCCGCCCCCGCCCCCCCCCAGCGTGGCCGTGCCGCGGCCCCCGGCCCGCGAGGAGCCGGTGGACACGCGGACGCCTGTGCCCGAGCGGGTCAGCTGACTGTGAGCCGCCGCGGCGGGGGGGGAACGCACGCGACGGACGGACCGACGGACGAGACGAACGGACTACGGCACGGACGGGCCCCCTCCCCCGTAACCCCCCTTCACCGAGGCAGTGGGCGACCTCCCCCACATCCCCCAACAAAGCGCACCCCCTCCCACCGGGTTTGGGTTCTCCTCCCCCCCCACCCCGTGCTCCCCCCCCGAGTTTTTATTACCGACAAGCACAGCGAGGACGCCGAAAACCCCCCCCCCCGACCCCCACTTGCACTTTTGAGGAGGGGGGTCTCCTGGCCCCCCCCCCCGCGAGTTGGGCGGGGTGGCGGGGAGGGGGGTGTTTAGGGGTGGGCGGGGCCGCGTTCCCCCTCCCCCGCGCCCCTTTTCTCGTTCTTCCAGTTCCGTTTTCCGCCAGTGGGAACCATTTGCACTATGGGGGAGGGGAGGGGGCGGGGCCGGGATCCGGCCGGCGGCCAATGGGGAGCGGCGCTGCTGAAGAGGGGGGCGGGGCTGAGGCTACGGCCAATCAGGGGCAGGGATCCAGCGTGGAGCCAATCAGGAGAAGGGAGYGGTGTCAGGGGGCGGGGTCTGGTGTGCAGCCAATCAAGAGGAGCGGTGGGTTCAGCCAGGATCTGGGGCTGAGCCAATCAGGAGCTGAGCTGGGCAGGGGTGGGATCGAGTGTGGAGCCAATCAGGAGTGACTGAGGAGGAGGGGTCTGGTGTTGAGCCAATCAGGTGTGACTTTACTGGGGGTTGGATTTAGAGCCAATTAGCAGCTACTGGTCTGTGCGGGATCCGGTGTCTGGAGCCAATCAGGAGGGGCAGGATCAGGAGGGGGCGGGGCCTGGCCTTTGGCCAATGGGGGCAGCTCTGTGTGAGGAGGATCTGGTGTGGAGCCAATCAGGAGGGGCASGATCAGGCCTGGAGCCAATCAGAAGCAGTCTTGGGTTCAGCTGGGATCCGATGTTTGGCCAATCAGGAGCCGCGATCCAGATGGGGTGGGGAGGATTCCAGATCCTCCCCAAACAGAGGCGTGGTCAAATCAAGAGCCAATCAAGGACTGGGTGGGGTTGGTGCCGTCCAATCAGGGCTGAGATCCTGCAGGGGCGGGGCTGGATCTGGTCCCAGGAGTGACTCTGGGCAGGGGCGGGGCCCGGCCAGGATCCAATCAGGAGTGGTTTGGATTGGAGGGGCGGGTCCGGCCCCCGCCCAATGGGGTTGCTCTGCTCTGGATGGGGGGGATCCAATCACGGCCAATCAGGAGAAGCCGCGGGCATGGTGGGAGCCAATCGGGAGCAAGGGAATGATCCGGTCCAGAGCCAATCAGGAGTCAGAATGCACAGAGCTGGGATCTAGTCTGGAGCCAATCGAAATTGAGGGTGTGATCTGGTCTGGAGCCAATCAGTGGAAAGAGTCGGATCTGGTACGGAGCCAATCATGATCGAGCTGGGCAGGGCCAGGAGCTGGTCCAGAGCCAATCAGAATTGAGCATGGGTGGAGCTGGGATCTGGTCCTGAGCCAATCAGAAATGAGGGCCAGGATCTGATTGGGAGCCAATCAGGAGTGAGCTGGGCAGGGCCGGGATCCGGTCCYGAGCCAATCAGGAGCGAGCACGGGGTGATCCATTTCATATGGGGGGAGGGGTGTCATCCTGCCCCTCCCCCACCCACMCCCCCCAGTCCTATTTTGGGGTGGGGGAGGGGTCCCCATCCTGCACTTTACCCACTCTGGGGGGGGAGGGGTTGGGGCCACGCCCCCTTTGTGTCCCCCCGTTCTTCCATCGCCCCGGGGTCCCACACCCCCCCCCGGTCTCTCACGCAATAACGTGGGGGGAGGGGCGCCAGAGAGACAAACCCCCAAAAGGGGAGGGCCCATGTGGGGGAGGTCCCGGGAGGAGGGGCACAGCCACCACCGTTTGGGGGGGGGCAATTTTGGGGGGCCCCCCTCCCCCCACCTATTTATTCTCTCGAGACGTTTTTGCCTTATAAAGTTCCGGAAAAGCCCCTCGGTGTCGGTTGTTTTTGGGGAGGGGGGGATCCCCACGGCGCCGCCCCCCCCGCCCCCTCCCCCATTTAAAGCCCCCCAAATTCTCCCCCCCCCGGGTCTGTGTCTGTGCTGCTGCTGCTGCTGCTGCGCGTGATCCAGCGATTATAAATCTGTGTAACCCTCAGCCGCCTCCGCCGCTTCTTTGGCTCCGCACACGGATCCCCCCAAAATCACCCCCAGATYCCCACAAAATCCCCCCAAAAATCCCCCTCRAAATCCTCCTAATATCASCCCCAGATCCCCCCAAAAATTTCCCCMAAATCCTCCTAAAACCCTCCACAGATCCCCCAAAACTCCTCTTAAAATCCYTCCCAGATCCCCCCAAAAATTTCCCCAATATCCTTTGAAAATACCCCACAGATCCCCCAAAAATCCTCCTAAAATCGCCCCCAGATTTCCACCTGATTCCCCCAAAAATCCTGTCCAGATTCCCCCTAAAATTCCACCAAAATCCCCCCCAGATTCTCAAAAAAATCCCGTCTGGTTCCCCCAAAAATCGCCCCCAAAATCCCCCCCAGATTCCCACAAAATCCTCCTAAAATACCTCACAGATCCCCTGAAAAATCTCCCCCAAAATCCTCCACAGAACCCCCAAAAATCTTCCTAAAATCTCCCGCAGATTTCCGCCTGATTCCCCCCAAAACCCTCTCCAGATTCCCACTAAAATACCACTGAAATCTGCCCCAGATTCCCTAAAAATCCCATCTCGTTCCCCCCAAAAATCGCCCCCAAAATCCTTCCCAGATTCGCCCTAAAATCCTCCCCAGATTGCCCCACAAAACACCCCCAAAATCCCCCTGGATCTCCCCAGAATCCCTTCCAGATTCCCCCAAAATTTCCACCAAAATCCCCCAGATTCCCCCCAAATTCCCCCAGATTCCCCCCAGTCTCTCCAGCCAGCAGAGTGGGATGGGGCTGGGTCACTCCAAGGGGGTCCTGGATCCCCCCAGGCGATTCCGGTTTTTGGGTCTTCCCAGGTGGATTTGGGGTCCCCAGGTGCTGATTTTGGGGTCTCCAGGTGCTGATTTTGGGGTCCCCAGGTGCTGATTTTGGGGTCCCCAGGTGCTTTTTGGCCTTGCAGGTGTTGATTTTAGGCTCTCCACAGGTAGCTTTGTGTTCACCCAGGTGTATTTGGAACCCACCAGGTGAGGTTTAGGATCCCTGGGTGCTGATTTTGGGCCCCCCCAGGTGAGTTTGGATCCATCCAGGTGGATTTGGGACMCCCYCCCCSCCCCCCCCGATGACTTTCTGGTCCCCAGGTGCTGATTTTAGGGTCCCCGGGGGGGGGTTGTGGGGTCAGGAGGGTGATCCGGGATCTCCCCATAGAYTGCCTGGATGACGTCACTGGATTTCCTCCAACGACATCACTGGATTCCCTCAGATGACATCACTGACCCCCTGTGGGACCTCACCTGCTCCCAGGTGTTCCCCCTGCCCTTTCCCCCCTCCCCCAGCCCTCGCGAGTGCCCTGAGAGCTGTGACGTCACACCACGATGCCATTCGCGTTTACGACGTCATTACCCCGATGACGTCATCGCGGGCTAAGGGCGGGAAGCGCGCTCAGGCCCCGCCCCTTTCCCCGCCTTTGCGCCCGGTTCCGCCACACTCAAAATGGCGCCGTTGCCGTGGTAACCGCAGGGGGCGGAGCTTCTGCCACACAAAAAATGGCGGCTCCTGGAGGATGGAGGAGGCGGGACTGAGATAAACTGGGACGCAATGGAACCTCCAACATTCCCCCCAAAAAGGCCCTGGGCCTCCCGAGGTGGCCGAGGGCACCCCCAGACTAATTTCTGGCTCGGGAGGGCTCAACCAAGCCCCCCCCCAAAAAACCCCAAAATGCCGAATCCTCTGCCCGGACCCTTGGGGGGAATCCATGTAACATCTGGGGGTTTATTGTCACACCTGTGGGTTTATTGTCACACCTGGGGGTGTTTCAYACCTGAGCCTGAGRACCACAAAAYTCCCTAAATCTTCCCCAAAATCTCCCCAAACCCTGGGACCTTCATCCCGACCCCCTTGCTGAGGAACCCCTCCCTCCTCCTCTCCTCTCTCCACGCTCCCTGGAGGATTTTGAGGTCCCGGAAGGGCAAAACTGGGGCGAAAAGCGCCAAATTCGGGTGTTTGAACAAAAATCCGTTACGGGAAAGGCAGGAAAGGCGCCTGCGCAAGAAGGAGGTGGAGCCGCGCATGTGCCATTTGGACCGGCGCSCTCGCGCACGCGCAGTGAGCGCCGCAGCCGTTAAGCGCCACCATCCGGGGACTGGCGGGCGCCATCTTTGTGGCGGGTGGAGGAGACGCGTCCAAAATGGCGGCTCCCAAGCGCCAGTAGTCGGCGCGGCGGGCGGGCCTTTCTCGGCTTTCAGCGCGGCGGCGGCGACCCGGAGCGAGCGGCGGCGGCGGCAGAAAGCGGCGCCCGGGGTCAGCGGGCGGCGGGTGGCTGCAGGTGCGGAGCGGCGGCGGAGCGGCGCGGAGAGCGGCGCATCCGGGTCCCGCGGCCGCCGCCATCTTGGGCCGCCGCGGAGCTGCAAGCTCCCACCTGCGCCATCTTGGGGCGCCGCACCGGGGCTATCCCGGAGGGGGGACGAGAGGAGGGGGTGGCGGGGCTTGAACAAAAAGCGCGGCGAGCGCTCAAAGCTCCGCTCCCGTCCCGGGCAGGCGCCGCCATCTTGTGCGCACGGCGAGGAGGAGGAAGAGGAGGAGGACGAGGAGGAAGATCCGGGCACCGGGCGGCGCCATCTTGGACCCCCCCTTCCCACAGTAGCGCGCCGCCATCTTGTGACCCCTCCCCCGCGCACCCGGGCACCGGCYGCTCCGCCGCCTTGGAGCCGCTGCGGTAGCGGAGCCGCACCCGGTAAGGGCGGAATGAAACGGGGAGCGTCGGGAGGGAGGGTAGGAACCGCGGGGTCCCCGTGGGAGCCGACACCGGCCATCGGTTCCGCCGGATGGGCGGCGCCATCTTGGGAGGGGACGTGCGGGATGTCATGGCGGTGCCGTGCGCCGACATCCGGGTCCTTCCCCCTTCCCACCGCCCCCGGGGCGCCATCCTGGGAGGGGCCGCGGCATCCGGGTCCCGCGCGCCGCCGTCTTGAGAGTCCGCGGGGGGCGATGGCAGCGCCCGGGATCCCCGGCCCGTTTGCGTCGCTCGGAGCCGCGGGGCCGTGAGGCCTCAGAGCGGCTCTGGCGTCCCGTTAACCCCGGGGGGCGGTGGGGAGAGCGGGGACACCCCGAGGCAGAGGAGGAGAAGGAGGGTGCGCGGTTTGCGGAGGGGGCGGCACCCAAAGAGAGGCGGGGCGCCCAAGATGGCGGCGCCCATGGCGGGCTGAGCGCTCCGTACAGCGCTGCGCCGCCGGGAAAAGGGCCGCGCCGCCGGCAGCCGGACCRCGGGGGATTCGGTGTGTGCGGGGGGACGAAGCCGGGAATGCGGGCGAACGATTACGGGGCCGCGAGAAGACTGGGAGGGGGCGGTACCGGGAGATGGCGGGGCGAGAAGGAGGGAAAACCACGGAAAAGGCGGGCTGGGGGGGCGGCTCCTTTAAGAGGCGGTTGGAGTGGGCGTGGCCACGCCCTTCCGTGACCMCACCCCCTCCGTTGGCGCCATGGCCGCGCCCCTTCTGGCGGCTCCGTACAGTCCCCCCCCGCGCCCCTCCGCCGCTGTCCCCAGCCCCAGCGCTACCGGGCCGGGCCCGGAGGCCACCGAGATGGCGGTGAACCTCCTCCCGGTCCCCTCCCAAAATGCCGCTGCCTTTTCCCGTTCGGCCTTCCCCACAATGTCGCCCCCCGTCCCCGGCCAAGATGGCGCCGCCCGGGTCCGGAGGGGGCGTGTCCGCGTTGGCCCCGCCCACTTCTGTCGCTTCCCGCCCACCCTCGGCGGCCGCCGGACACAGGCGCAAGATGGCGGCTCCCAGGGCGGCGTGAGGGGCCGCCGCCGCCGCGCTCCGCCTGCAGCCGCAGCCCCGCGCCGGGAGCCGCTGCAGCCGCGCGACCCCCGGAGCCGCCGCCGGGAATCGGGGAGCGGCCGCGGGCCGTGAGAGTGACGGCGGCCGCGGGCACGGTGAGGGCGGGGGGCTGGCCGGTGGGGGGGGAGGAGGCGCCGCCATTTTCCGCCCGGCAGCAGAGACAAGATGGCGGCGCGCAGGGCCTGAGGGGGGGGGGGGGCGCGAGGGGAGGGGCAGGGCTGGGGGGTTGCGCATTTGGGGGGGCACAGACTGGGGGGGATTTGGGAGGGGGAGATGAACTTGAAGGGGGGGCACGGCCAAGAGGGGGGGCAATAAGGCGGGGGGGGGTGTCACACAGCCTGAGGAGAAATTCGGGTGGGTGGGGATGTTGATCCTGGGGGGTCACGCGCTGAAGGGATATTTGGGGAGTGGGAGATGAAACTGAGGAGGGGCACAGGCCTGAGAGGAGATTCGGGGAGGGGGGAGTTGAACTTGGGAGGGGAGGCACGGCATGGAGGAGGCAATAAGTGAGGGGGGGTCAACAGCCGAGGGGAGTTGATCCTGAGGGACGGTCCGGACGGCCTGGAGGGAATATTTGGGAGAGGGGAGATGAAGCTGAGGGGGGGCAACGCCTGAGGGATATTTGGGAGGGGGAAGTTGAACTGAGGGGGGGCGGGGCATGCCTGAAGGGAAATTTTATGGGGGGGGGGGCTGGGCACAGTCTGGAGGAGGATAATTTGGGGGGGGGTTTTGACATCACTGGGGTGGGGTCTGAGGGGAATTTGAGGATGGGGGGAGATGAAGATAAAAGGGCTAAATTCAGTGGGGGGGTGGAAATTGGGTAGTGGGGGGTGGGTCATGGTGCGAGGAGGGGTAATTAAGAGGAGACATAATGAAGAAAGTAATTAAYGGGGAGGAATAAATGTTCCCCTCTCCCTCAAGTGGACTCCTCCCCCATTGTCACACCCCCTGCTGTGGGGGGGGYAATTAACTCTTTCGTGGTAGTTGTGGTGGGGGTGGTGTAATTAAAGATTCTTTGCGGGATTTGGGGGGGGGCGTGTCGAGCCTCTGGGGTATTTGGGGGGAGGGGTCGGAGGTGACCCTGGAGAGTTTGGGGGGGGGCAGAAGGGGATTGACCCCCAGATTTGGGGACACCCCCTGTAAGAGATGTAATGAGGGGGGGTCCCTATGCTCAAACCCCCCTTTGTGGGGGTAGGAAATCAGTGCAAATGGGGGGGTTTTGGGGATGTCCCCCACACCCAAACCCTCCCGATCCCCCCAGAAGGGTCCATAGGGTGTGGGGTGGGAGGGCCTCAGGTGATTGCTTTGGTTTTTGGGGTGTCTCCCATATCCAACCTCTCCCTCTCCGTGAAAGGACAGGCAGAGGGGGGAGGTCAGGTCATTGGGGGGGGGGCTGTGGGGTTGTCCTCTGTTTTGGACCCCCCCAGAACATCCAGTGAGGGGGGTGGTGCCAGATAATTTTGSTGATTTTTAGGGTGTCAATTAATTTTGGTGATTTTGGGGTTTTCTCTATACCTGATCCYCTTGTGTCCCCTCCAGGCAGGCAGTGAGGGGGGGATTCAGTGTCGGGGGGGGGTGCTAGTTCATTTTGATGATTTTTGGGGTATCCCCCATACCTGACCCCCTGTGTCCCCCCAGGAAGGCAGCGGGGGGGGGATCAGTTCATTTTAGGGATTTTCGGGTCGCCAATTCATTTTGGTGATTTTTGGGATGCCCCCCATGCCTGACCCCCCGTGTCCCCCCAGGACAGGCAGTGGCCAGGGGTGTCAGTTCATTTTGGTGATTTTTGGGGTATCCCCCATGTCTGACCCCTGTGTCCCCCCAGGACAGGCAGCAACGGGGAGGTGTCAGTTCCTTTTTGGGATGCCCACCATTCCTGACTCCCCTGTGTCCCCCCAGGACAGGCAGCAGGGGGGGGTCCTGTTCATTTTGATGATTTTTGGGGTGTCCCCCGTTGTCTGACCCCCCGTTCCCCCCCAGCGACAGGCAGCAGGGGGGGGTTGCCTGTTCATTTTTGAGTGATTTTTTGGGGTGTCCCCATGTCTGACCCCTCCGTGTCCCCCCAGGACAGCAGCAGGGGGGGTTCCTGTTCAATTTTGTGAGTTTTTGGGTAATCCCCCATATCTGGACCCCGCGTTGTCCCCCCAGAACAGGCAGCGGGGGGGTGCCAAATTCATTTTGATGATTTTTGGGGTGTCCCCATGTCTGACCCCCGTGTCCCCACAGGACAGGCAGCAGTGGGGGGTGTTAGTCATTTTGGGTGCATTGTTTGAGCGTCCCCCATGTCTTGACCCGCCGTGTCCCCCCAGGACGAGGCAAAGTGGGGGGGTGCCTAATTAAATTTTGATGATTTTTGGGTTATCCCCCATTGTCCTGACCCCTCCATGTCGCCCCCGAGGCAGCGGGGGGGTCCAATTAATTTTGATGATTTTTTTGGGATCCCCCCAGTTACCTGACCCCCCCTGTGTCCCCCCAGGACAGGCAGCGGGGACGCATGGCAGGTCCTGGGCGGGGGGGGTCCCCGCCCGGGCCCCGGGCCCCCCCGCGCTGCAGCGCGCTGGAAGCGCGTGGTGGGGCTGGGCTGGCCCGTGCCCGGCCTCCGGCAGCTGGCCACCGGCCGTGGCCATCAACGGAGCTCATCGTGGTCTTCGGTGGGGGGCCTAGACGAGGGCATCGTGGAGCGAGCTGCACGGTGTGACAACATCAGGTGGGCACCTGGGGGCGCACCTGGGGGGTATCAGGGTCCCCCACAGAGGGGGACTGGGGACAAAGTGCGTGTGGTCGACACAGGTGGGCAGCCTGGGGGGGCACCTGGGGTTCTGCAGGAGGGATGAACATTGGGAGGAGCTGCAAGTGTATAACACAGGTGGGCACCTGGGTGGTACAGGGTCCCTGCAGGGTGGCATTGGGGAGGAAGCTGCATGTGTACAACACAGGTGTGGCCATTCCTGGGGGGTACAGGGGGGGTTCCCTGCAAGGTGGTGGCCATTGGGAGGAGCTCGCAATGGTGTACAACACAGGTGGGTCACCTGGGGGTACCTAGGGTCCTACATGGGTGGCAATTGGGGCAGAGCTGCATGTGTACAGCAAGGTGGGCCCTGGGGGGGGTACCGGGGGTTCCGCTACAGGGGTGGCATTGGGGAGGAGCGTGCAGGTTACAGCACAGGTGGCACCTGTGGTTTGGGGGGGGTGGGGTCTCGCAGAGGGATGGAGTGGGGGGGGAGACTATCCAGGTGTAACAGCACAGGTGGGGCGTGGGGACCACAGGGGGATCGTCCACAGGGAGGGAGATTGGGATCATTCCCCCCTTGGTGTCCCCACTATGTCCCCTGTCACCGTTATGGTCCCCAACAAGCCACCAGCTCAGTCGTTCCATTTGTTGAGGTTTGGGAGGAGGTCATTTTCAAAGGTGTCTCTGTCCCCGTCTGGTCCCCAAGCCGCCAACCAGGGCTCATCCAGCAAGTTTGGTGTCACGTGCCCATTTTTGTCCCCACCGTGAGCCACCAACCCAGTGGTTCAGAAGGCGTCATCTCTCATGTGTCCCTAGTCCCCTGTGTGTCCACAGCCACCCACCCGATGTTCAGGGGAATCATCTCATATCGTCCCCTCATGTCCCTGTCCCCCCTCTCTGCCCCCCACAGCCAAAGCACCATGGTGTTTCATATGTTTGTCCTGGGGGTTCAGGGGATGTCATGTCTCCAAAGAAAGTGTGTCCCCCCCCCATGTCCCTGTCCCCTCGGTCCCCACAGCCACCACCCAGTGTTCAGGGATCATTCCCCTCAAATCTGTCCCCCCTGTGTCCCTGTCCCCTGTGGTGGTCCCCACAGCCACCAACCACAGTGGTTCAGGGGATCAATCCCCACTGTCCCGCACTTGTTCCTGTCCCCGGGTTCCTGTGTCCCACAGCCAAGCACCCAGTGGTTCATTGTGGGGTTCAGGGGATCAGTCTCGCAGTGTGCCTCTGTGTCCCTGTCCCCGTTTTGTCCCCACAGTCACCGGCCCAGCTGGTGTTCATTGTGGGGTTCAGGGGATCATTATTCCCCCCGCCCCCCCCCACCGCGCTCACTGTCCCCCCAACAGTGTCCCTGTCCCGTGTGGTCCCAGTACACCAACCAGTGGTTCAGGGATCAGTTCACTGTCCCCCCGTCCTGTCCCCTCTTGTCCCCACAGCCACCACCGCCAGTCGTCAGGGGATCATTGTCCTCAGTGTCACCCTGTGTTCCCTGTCCCCACTCTGTGTCCCAACAGCCAGCTACCCAAGTGTTCATTGTGGCGGGTCAGGGCCATTCACATCTGTCCTTCTGGGTCCCTGTGCCCTCTGTGTCCACACCACCACCCAGTGGTTCAAGGGCCACATTCTCAGTGTGTCCCTGTCCCCTCTGGTCCCCACACCACCAACCAGTTGTCCATTGGTGGGGGTTCCAAGGGGATTAGTTCCACTGTCCCCCCGTGTCCCTGTCCCCATTTTGGTCCCCACAGCCCACCAAGCAGTGGTTCAATCCTGGGGTCAGAGGATCATTTCTCACTGCCCCTCCTTGGCCCCACATGCCACCAACCAGTGGTTTCAGGGGCATCAATCTTCAGTGTCCCCCATGACTGTCCCCTTGTGTGTCCCCCAACACAGCCACCACCCAGTGGTTCAAAGGCGTCAATTCTCAAGTGTGTCCCTTTCCCTGTGTGTCCCCACAGCCAGCCAAGCAGCAGTGTCAATCCTGGGGGTTCAGGGGAATCAGTTTCATGTCCCCCCATGTTTCCCCTGTCCCTCTGTTCCCCACAGCCACCACCCAGTGGGTTCAGGGGTCTATTCTCAGTAATCCCGTTCCCCTGTGCCATCTTGTCCCCACAGCCACCAACCAGTGTTCATCCCCGTGCGCGTGCGGGGGACCATCCCTCCCGGGGCCTGTGCCGCCTACGCTCGTTGTGCACGGACGCGGCGTGCTGGTGTTCGGGCATGGTGGAGTACGGCAAGTACAGCAACGACCTCTACGGAGCTGCAGGTACCCCCACAGCCGCTGGGGAACCCCTGGGAACCCCCTGGGCAAACCTGGGAAGCACCTGGAACCGCTCCTGAGCACCTGGGGAGTCACCTGGCGAACCCCCTGAGCAACCTGGGGAGCACCTGGGGAACTCTCTGAACATGGGGACACTCCTGGGAACCCTGGGGAGACCCCCCCTGGAGCACCTGGTGAGCACCTGAACAACCGCTTCCTGAGCCCTTGTGAACCTCTGAGCATGTGGTGGATCTATCCTGGGGAACCCCTGAGCCCTGGGGAGCACCTGGGTCAACCCCTCCTGAGCACGTGGGAAACCTCTGAGCAATGTGGGAAGACCTGGGGAACCCCTTGGGGAACCACCCTGAGCGACCTGGGGAGCACCTGGGAACCCCTTCTGACACCGTGGGAACCTTCTGAAGCAATGTGGGGACCAAACCTGGGAGCTCCCTGGGGAAACCCCCCTGAGGCACCTGGGGAATCCTCTGACGTGTGGGGAGAACCTGGGGGCCCCCTGAGCCCCTTGGGGAACCCCCCTGAAGCCCTGGGAACCTCTGAAGCATGTGGGACCACCTGGGGAAAAAACCCCCCTGAAGAAAAAAATAGGAAAGTGAAGAAGATACAAAAAAAAAAAAAAAAAAGAGCCCTTGGGATAATCCCCTGAGCACCTGGGGAACAGCCCCTGGACCCCCCCCCGAGCACCTGGGTGAATCCCCCCCCAACGCATGGCTTGACCCCTGGGCCACCCCCCCCCCCAACCAAATACCCTGGAACCCTCCCCCTAGCCCCCCAGAGCACCTCCCAAAAACGCTGAGGATCCCCCCAGGACCCTGGGAACTCCCCTCTGGGAACCACCCCACAAAACATTCCAGAACTTCCCCAGCCATGGTGACCCACCTTGGGACTCTCCCAAAAACTGTGGACCCCCTGGGAGCCTCCCAAAACATTTCCAAGGACCCTCCAAAACACACTGGAGAACCCCCTGGACCCTCTCAAACACCTGGGACCCTCCCTGAAACCCCCCCCAGTTTTTGGTCCCCCATCCCCTGGGTGACCCCCAGTCCACAGACCCCTCCCCAAATCCACATTCTCCCCCCCCCATTCCAAGGGCCTCCAGGTGGAGTGGAAGCGGCTGAAGGCGAAGACCCCCAAAAAATGGGCCCCCCTGTGCCCACGGCTTGGGCCACAGCTTACTCCCTGGTGGGCAACAAAGTGTTACCTGTTGGGCTGCCAACGACAGCGAGGACCCAAAAACAACATCCCCCGGCTACTGCACCCAAAAACTCACAGGCACCCAAAAAGCGCCCGGGAATCTGTGGGGAGGGCTGGGACTGGTGTGGGGGCACTTGGGGGTGTGGGTGTGAGGCTGAAAACATTGGTCAGGTTTTAGGGAACGCAAAATCTTAGAGTACCCAACCGCCGGCACCCAAAAATCTCGTGATAACTGGAGGGGAAGGGGGCTGGGCTGGTTTGGGGGCACCACCAGGGATTTTTGGGGTGTGGGGCTGAGGCTGAAACATTGGGACATTGAGGGGCACAGGGATCCTTCGGCCATAAACACGGTGATCCCAAAACCTCTGAAGTTACAGGGAGGCAGGCACGAATGGGGTGGATTGGGTTTGGGGACATTCCCCATCTCTGGGACTCAGGATGACCAT
>NDFG01000177.1:132263-142918 GCA_002167245.1 Sporophila hypoxantha
TCACAACCCCCGTATCCAGATAGTCCAATGCACATAAATCCCCCAGCTCTGCGAGCCGCTCATTTAGCTCCGCGTGAGATGACGACACCGGTCCCAGGTAACCCTCATTACATTTCCTCTCCATTCCCGCTGACCCAAAACCCCCAAACCCGACAAAACTCCGCCACAAATCCGTCTAAAAAAGATACCCAAAAAAAACGCCCAAACCCCCCATACCAAATCCAATGGTCCACAAAAATCGCCCAGCCTGCAGCCGTCTCATGCCCCCGTAGATAGAGGCGCGAGCAGCTCGTCCGTCCGCGCTCTCGTGTACATAACTACGGCCTGTGGTTGGTGATTCCGGGAGGCAAAGCACCTGTACGTATAGTGATGGGGATGGTCCCAAGGCCAGCTACCTGTCCCGAGCCTGGGCGTCAGTCCTATGCACGTTAACAGGTCCGTTCAGTTTTTGTTATCTCTGGGGAAAGGGGTATGGGTCTTATGTGAGAGATTCCTATTAAAGAATTCATAAAAGGGAATTGTTATGGTGGAAGTTTTCCCTAAAACAGGATGTGCGGGGATATAGGATTGCATCATATGATTTCCTTTAAAAAGTTTCAAGTGTCACCTGGTGCCTTAGTGCATTGGAGGTTATTCAGATATTGGGAGGGGATTAAAGAAGGTCTGGATCATTCAAATAATCCTAAATGAGGTGTGTTTGGGGATATGGGGACCTGCCTAATAATGTCCTTATACCATAAAATGCAGCCAGTGGTCCCAATGTCACCTCTGTGCCACGAATTGAGCAGGTGGGTTCAGTTAATAAGTCAGTAATAAATCCCTCAAAATGATATCCTAAAAGGGTTGTTTGGATATGTGTGACTGTGTTGCCTGATAAAAGATTGAGCTGGGGATATGGGATTAGCCCGTATAAGGAGTTTTATAATCCCATAAATATGCTACCCAGGGAATGGTCCCCATGTTCCACTGTGCCCATTGTAAGCAAAGCAGTTGCAGGAAGTCAGACGAAGGCCAAACAATAAGACTACTAAAAAGGGTGGTTGGGATATGTGGGACTGCCCTAAAGCAGGGGGGCTGGGATATTGGAACTACCCCTGCAATACGGAAACTGACGTCCTAATAGATACCTTAAAGATCCCATAAAATTGAGTCATGGCCAGGGTGATCTCATAAGACACCTGTGCCCAATGTGTGCAGATGGTTCAGGTTAATTGGGTGAGTGGGGTTTGAGAAGGTCTGGAGACCAGAAAAAAGTCCTAAAGGGTGGTTGTGGGATCTAATGGGATTGGCCAAAAGGTCCCCTTAAATCCCACAAAATTGCTCTCAGGGATGGTCCCAAAGAGCACCTGTGCCCAGTGTGTGGTCAGGTGGTTTCATGTAATGTCAGAAAAAAAAAACCAAAAAGAAAAGCAGCCTAAAATGGTTTCTGGGATGTATGTGGGATCTGCCCTAAAACGGTGTGGCTCGACGAGTAGAGTGCCCTATAAAGGGGCTGTCAGGGGCAAATAACGAGCCCTAAAAGGGTTCTTCATAATCCCGTTATAAGATGCACCCCAGAATGGCACCAGTGCCCCATTGTGCCCCTCACGGATCCAATGTGTCTCCCAAAGATGAGCCCCAATGTTTTGGGGTCTACTCCTGTATCCTCCGCAGAGATGGGGAATGTCTCCCAAACCCCATCCCAACCCTCATTCTCGGGTTTTTGGAGGTGGCCCCCGCCCTCTTCCTGTAAACTCTCAGGGTTTGGGGATCACTTGTATGGCCCCCAAGGATTCCCTCTGTGCCCCTCCAATATATGATCCCAATGTTCAGCTCACCGCCAAGCCCCCCAGTAAAATCCCTTGTGTCCCAAACCAGCCCCAGCCCCTCTCCCTCCAGGTTAATCCTCCGAGATTTGGGGTTCCCCTTCGGGTTTTCTTGTGGTACTCTAAGATTGTTGTGGGTTCCCCCTATAATACGACCCCCAATGTTTCAGCCTTCAACACTTTCCCACACCTATCTTTTTGGTTTATGCCTCCCCCAAGTGCCCCCTACACGAGTCCAAGCCCCCTCACCGCACAGATTCCGGGGTTTTTTGGGTGCCCTGGGTATTTTGGTGGGTGCCCGTACCGGGGATGTTTGTTTGTTGGGGGTCCTCTGCTTCGTTGCTTCAGCCCCCCAATGACAGTAGAGCACTTTTGCCCACCAGGGAGAGAGCTGGGCCCAGCGGGGCAAAGGGGGGGTCCCATGTTTGGGGGTCTTCCTCCTCAGCCGCTTTCCACTCCCACGCTGGAGGCCTGGATATGTGGGGGGGAGATGTGGGATTTGGGGAGGGTTGTTGATTTGTGTTGTGGGCACCCATGAGGATTGGGGAACCCCCTAAAATTCTGGGGGGGTTTCAGGGAGGGTTCCTAGGTTGTTTTGGGAGGCGGTCCCTAGGGTGGTTTCATGGTGTTTTTGTGAGGGTTCCTTGGATTTTTGGGTGGGCCCCCAGTGGGGTGGTCCACATGTTTTGGTGAGAGTCCCTAGTGAGGTCACCCATGCTGGGGGAAGTTCTGGACTCGTTTTGGGGTGGTCCCAGGGGTCTCCATGCGTCCTGTGGGGGATCCTTGGGCAGTTTGTTTGGGAGGTTGCTCTGGCTGGGGGGCGGTGAAAAAAAGGGGGGTTTTATAATTTTTTCTTTTTTCCCCCTAAGGGGGGTAAAAAAATTTTTTTTTTGGTTTTTGGGTGGGGGGGGTGGGGGGGGGGGGGTGTGTTCCCCCTCCCCAAGGGGGGGTGGTTTTTCCCCATTCCACAACCCTCATGGTTGGGGGGTGGTATTCTCCCCAGGTCTCGGGGGGGGTCCCAGGGTGTTCCTCAGGTTGCTCAGAGAGTCCCCAAGTGGCTCACAGGGGTTCCACAGGTGGTCGCCCACTATGCTTCAGAGGTTCCCCAGGTGCTCAGGGGTCCCCTAGCTCAGGGGGCCCCCAGTGTGCTTCCCAACGCTCAGAGGTTTCCGCAGGTGCTAGGGGGGCTTTCCCGGGGTCCCCAGTGTTCCCTCCTCTGACATGCTCAAGTGCTCCCGATGTGCTCTAGAAGGGGTTCCCAGGTGCTCCCCCAGTGTGCTTCAGGGGGTTCCCAGGGGTCCCACAGGTGGTCCCCACATCTCAGAGGTTCCCACGGTGCCTCATGCGAGGGCGTTCCAGTGCTCCTCAGGTGCTCAGGGGGTTCCCCCAGGTCGTCCCCCACATGCTCAGCAGGTCCCCAAGGGCTTCATGGAGGCGTTCCCAGTGTGCTCCCAGGTTGCCTCAGGTGGTGGTTCCCCAGGGGTTCCTCATGGTAGGTCCCCACATGGCTCAGCTATGGTTCCCGCAGCGTGCTCCCCAGGTGCTCAGGGGGTCCCCAGGTGCTCCCTCAGTGCTCAGAGCCTGTTCCTAGGTTGCTCCCCTACAGGTGTGCCTCAGGGGGTTCCCCAAGGGGTTCCTCCAGGCGCTTGTGGGGGTACCTGCATGCTCGTAGATGGTTCGTTGGCTGTTATCTTGCCGTACTCCCACCATGCCCCTGAACACCAGCAGCCGCGTCCCCGTCACATTCTTACATTCGAAGTGCCGTTAGGTCGGCACAGCCCGGGGGGATGTCCCCCCGCACGTGCCCGTTGGATGAACCAACTGGTTTGGTGGCTGTGGGGTACAAAATGGCGAGCACAGTGGGACACAGGGGGATACTGAAATGATTCCCCTGAACATCTGGGTTGGTGCTGTGGGACATCAGAGGGGAGCAGGTGACACCAGGGGGGACACGGGAGAATGTATCCCACTGAACCTCCCCCCATGGATGAACCACTGTTGGGTGGCTGTGGGGACATCACAGGAACTAGGGACAGCCACTGAGGTAATGATCGCCTGAAGCCCTGGGTGGTGGGCTGTGGGATTCAGTTACATGGGGAGCAGGGATTCATTGGGGGGGACACTGAAATGTATCCCCTGAATCCACTGGTTGGTGCTGTTGGGACATCAGGAAGCGTACAAGTCGAGAATGGTCCTTGAACTCCAGGTTGACCACTTGGTTGGTGGCTTGTGTGGGAACAAAATGGGACAGGGTACACTGAGACTGGGGGGGAACAGTTGAGACTCTATTCCTCCTGAACCCCCCAATGAACCTATGGGTTGTGTGCTGTGGGACACAATGAGGGGACAGGTGACATCACTGGTAATGATGGCCTTTCTGAACCTACTGGTGGTGCTGTGGGGACACATGAGGCATCAGGGACACAAGAGAGGAAGTGGTGTCTAATGATCCCTGAACCCCCACAAATAACACGGAGCGTTCGTTAGACACAGGAGGGGAGCAGGGACACAGGGGGACAACGAGGAATGATCCCCTGAACCATGGTGGTGGCACACACCACGATGGGACACAAGGGGGGACAAGGAGACTGATCCCCTGAATCACTGGTTGGTGGGTATGGGACACACACGGACAGGGACTAGGGAGGGGACATGAGAATGATCCCTGAACCCCCACAATGAACCCACTGGGCTGGTGACTGTGGGACAAAACGGGGACAGGGACACAGAGGCATACTGAGAATGATTCCCTGAACCCCCACTAATAACCACTGGGTGGCTGGCTGTGGGACACAGAGGGACAGGAACACAGGGGGAAGCTGAGACTGATCCCGTGAACCACTGTGGTGGCTGTGTGGGATCAACACAGGGTACAGGAGACATCTAGGGGACAGTGAGAAAACTGATCCCCTGAATCACCTGGGTGGTTGGCTGTTGGGACAACAGAGGGGACAGGGACAGTGGGGGGGACACTGAGAATGATCCCTGATACCCCAGGATGAACACTGGTGCTGGCTGTGGGGAACAGAAGGGGGACAGGGACATGAGGGGGACATGTGAGAATTGATCCCCCTGAATCACTGGGGAGGTGGCTGTGGGAGCACACACAGGGGAAGGGAACACACTCTGAGAATGACCGCCTGCAACCGACTGGTTGGTGGCTCCGGGACAAAAATGGGCACAGTGACACCGTCAAACTGCCTGGAATGAACCCGGTTTGGCGGCTGTGGGGACACAGCGGTGGACAGGAAGCCACTTGAAATGACCTCACCCTCCCCAAACCCCATAATGAACGCACTGGCTGGTGGTCTTATGGGACATAACGGTGTACAGGTGACATAGGGGGCGCGACACCAATGAAATGATCCCAATGCCCAATCCCTAGTGGGAGATCGCCCCTGTGGTTCCCCAGCCCACTAGTTGCTTACACCTTAGCTCCCCCCCATCACCATCTTCTGGAGACGCCCCCAAACCACAGGTCCCACCTGTGCTGTACACTCTGCAGCTCCTCCCAATGCCACCCTTAGGGACCCCCTCCGTACCCCCCTATGGTGCCCACCTGTGTTGTACACATGCAGCTCTGCCCCTATATCACCGTCTGTAGGGACACCTGGTACCCCCCAGGTTGCCACCTGTGTTGTAACACATGCAGTCTCCCAATGCCACCCTCCTGCAGGGACCCCCTGTACCCCCCCAGGTGCCACCCTGTGTTGACACTAATGCCACCTCTTCCCCATTGTCTATGCCCCCACCTGCAGGGACCCCGTACCCACCCAGGTGCCCTGTGTTATAAGCTTGCAGCTCCTTCCCCAATCCAATCCCTCTGCAGAACCCCAGGTGCCCCCCCAGGTGCCGCCCACTTGTCGCACTATCACCACTTGATATCCGCCAGTCCCTCCCTGTGACCCCTGTACCCCCAAGGTTGCCCCCAAAGTGCCACCTGTGTTGTAGACGCTGTACAGCTCGTCCACGATGCCTCTCGTTGCCCCCCTGAAGACACACGATGAGTTCCTTTGAATGGCCACGGCAGGTGGCCGCCGGGCCGGGGCACGGCCCAGCCCACCCACCACCTCGCTTCCAGCGCGGCTGCAGCGCGGGGGGCCCCCGGGGAGGGTGCCGCGGCGGGGACCCCCGCCCAGGCCCTGCATGCGTCCTCGCTGCCTTGCCTGGGGGGACACGGGGGTCCAGGTAATGGGGGGCATCCCATATAAAATCATGCAAAATTAATTGGCATCTGAAGCCCCGCTGCCCATCGTGGGGAACAATGGGGTCAGTACATGGTTATACCCAAATAACTCAAAATTAATTGGCACCCCCCCACTGTCCTGTCCTGGGGGACACGGGGCAGACATGGGGACAGCTTCAAAACATCACCAAACATGACCTGACACCCTCCCCGCTGCTGTCCTGGGGGACAACGGGGGTCAGAATGGGACACCCAAAAAATCAATCAAAAATTTAAATTGCACCCCCCCGCTTGAGCCTGTCCTGGGGGGACACGGGGGTCAGAATAATAAGATACCACCAAAAATCACCAAAATGAACGAACCCCCTCTGCTTGCCTGTTCTGGGGGACACTACGTGGGGGTCAGACATGGGGGACACCCCAATAATCACAAATTGAACAGGAACCCCCCCCAATGCTGCCTGTTCTGGGGGGGACAGCGGGGGTCAGACACGGGGGAGGTGGGCACCTGGGGGGGCACCTGGGGGGGTACAGGGGGTCCCCACAGGGAGGGGACTGGGGACAAAGTGCGTGTGTGCGACACAGGTGGGCACCAGGGGGCATCTGGGGTTCTGCAGAGGGATGGGATTGGGGAGGAGCTACAGGTGTACAGCACAGGTGGGCACCTGGGGGGGTACAGGGGGTCCCTGCAGGGGTGGCATTGGGGAGGAGCTGCAGGTGTACAACACAGGTGGGCACCTGGGGGGGCACCTGGGGGTTTTGGGGGGGTCCCCAGAGGGGTGGCATTGGGGAGGAGCTGCAGGTGTACAGCACAGGTGGGCACCTGGGGGGGTACGGGGGGTCCCTACTGGGGTGGCATTGGGGAGGAGCTACAGGTGTACAGCACAGGTGGGGCTGGGGGACCACAGGGGGATCTCCACAGGGATGGGATTGGGGATCATTCTTGGTGTCCCCCCTATGTCCCTGTCACCGTTATGTCCCCAAAAGCCACCAGCCAGTGGTTCATTTTGAGGGTTTGGGGGGGGGAGGTCATTTTCAGTGTCTTCTTGTCCCCTCTGTGTCCCCACAGCCACCAACCAGGGCTTCATCCAGGCAGTTTGGGTGTCACTGTGCCCATTTTTGTCCCCGGAGCCACCAACCAGTGGTTCAGGGCGTCATTCTCAGTGTGTCCCTGTCCCCTCTGTGTCCCCACAGCCACCACCCAGTGGTTCATTGTGGGGGTTCAGGGGATCATTCTCACTGTCCCCCCCGTGTCCCTGTCCCCACACCCACCAACCAGTGGTTCAGGGGATCATTCTCACTGTGCCTCTGTGTCCCTGTTCTCATTTTGTTCCCACAGCCACCACCCAGTGGTTCAGGGGATCATTTTCAGTGTCCCCCTCATGTCCCTGTTCCCTCTGTGTCCCCACAGCCACCAACCAGTGGTTCAGGGGATCATTCTCGCTGTCCCCCTGTGTCCCTGTCCCCTGTGTGTCCCCACAGCCACCACCCAGTGGTTCAGGTGATCAGTCTCACTGTCCCCCCCTGTGTCCCTGTCCCCTCTGTGTCCCCACAGCCAGCACCCAGTGGTTCATTGTGGGGGTTCAGGGGATCATTCTCACTGTCCCCCCCGTGTCCCTGTCCCCTGTGTGTCCCCACAGCCACCAACCAGTGGTTCAGGGGATCATTCTCACTGTCCCCCTCATGTCCCTGTCCCCTCTGTGTCCCCACAGCCACCAACCAGTGTGGCTCATCCTGGGGGTTCAGGGGATCATTCTCAGTGTCCCCCCTGTGTCCCTGTCCCCTCTGTGTCCCCACAGCCACCAACCAGTGGTTCAGGGGATCATTCTCACTGTTCGCCCTGTGTCCACTGTTCCCTGTTTTGTCCCCAACAGCACCAACCAGTGGTTCGGGGATCATTCTTCACTGTTCCCCCTGTGTCCCTGTCCCCATTTTGTCCCCACAGCCACCACCAGTGGTTCAGGGTGATCTATTCTCAGTGTCCCCCCCATGTCCCTGTTCCCTCTGTGTCCCCACAGGGCACAACCCAGTGGTTCAGGGATATCTCAGTGTCCCCCATGTCCCTGTTCCCTCGTGTTGTCCCACAGCCACCAACCGTGGTTCAGGGGGTCATTTCTCAGTGTGTCCCTGTCCCTAGTTTTGTCCCCACAGCCCCCAACCAGTGTATCAGGGGATCGATTCTCCACTGGTACCCCCTTCATGTCCCTGTCCCCATTTTGTCCCCACAGCCACCAACAGTGTTCATCACCGGCCCGTGCGGTGGACATCCCCCCGGGCTGTGCCGCCTACGGCTTCAGTGCTTGGAACGGCACGCGGCTGCTGGTGTTCGGGGCATTGTGGGGAGTACGGCAAGATACAGCAACGACCTCTACGAGCTGCAGGTACCCCCACAGCGCCTGGGGAACCCCTGGGGAACCCCCTGGGCACCTGGGGAGCACCTGGGGAACCCCTCCTGAGCCCTTGGGGAACCTCTGAGCATGTGGGGACCACCTGGGGAACCCCTGGGGAACCCCCTGAGCACCTGGGAACCCCCCCGGAGCACCTGGGGAATCCCCCTGAGCACCTGGGGAACCTCTGAGCATGTGGGGACCACCTGGGGAACCCCTGGGGAACCCCCTGAGCACCTGGGGAGCACCTGGGGAACCCCCTGGGCACCTGGGGAACCCCCTGGGGAACCCCCTGGGCACCTGGGCAGCACCTGGGAACCCCTCCTGAGCACCTGGGGAGCACCTGGGAACCCCTCCTGAGCACCTGGGGAACCTCTGAGCCTGTGGGGACCACCTGGGGAACCCCTGGGGAACCCCCATGAGCACCTGGGAACCCCCCTGAGCACCTGGGAAATCCCCCCCAACCATGGGTGACCCCCTGGGACACCCTCACCCCCCCCCACCAAATACCCTGGAACCCTCCCCAGACTCCCCAGAGCACCTCCCAAACACCTGAGGATCCCCCCAGGACCTGGGGACCCCCTTGGGACCACCCCAAAACATTCCAGAACTTCCCCCAGCCATGGGTGACCCACTGGGACTCTCCCAAAAACTGTGGGACCCCCTGGGAGCCCCCCAAAACACCCCGGGACCCTCCCAAAACACCTGGAAACCCCCCTGGGACCCTCCCAAACACCTGGGACCCTCCCTGAACCCCCCCCAGTTTTGGGGTCCCCCATCCCTCTGGGTGCCCCCCAGTCACAGACCCCTCCCCAAATCCCACATCTCCCCCCCCCATTCCAGGCCTCCAGGTGGGAGTGGAAGCGGCTGAAGGCGAAGACCCCCAAAAATGGGCCCCCCCCTTGCCCCCGGCTGGGCCACAGCTTCTCCCTGGTGGGCAACAAGTGTTACCTGTTTGGGGGGCTGGCCAACGACAGCGAGGACCCCAAAAACAACATCCCCCGGTACGGGGCACCCCAAAAACCCAGGGCACCCCAAAACCCTGGGGGCACCCCAAAAACCCCGGGAATCTGTGGGAGGAGGGGGCTTGGGACTGGTTTGGGGGCACTTGGGGGGTGTGGGTGTGAGGCTGAAACATTGGGGTCAGTTTTAGGGGGAACCCCAAAATCTTAGAGTACCCCAAAACGCCGGGGGCACCCCAAAAATCTCGGGGATAACTGGAGGGGAGGGGGCTGGGGCTGGTTTGGGGGCACACAGGGATTTTTGGGGGGTGTGGGGGTGAGGCTGAAACATTGGGATCATTTTGAGGGGGGCACAGGGATCCTTGGGGGGCCATACAGGTGATCCCAAAACCCTGAGAGTTACAGGGAAGGCAGGGGGCACCCCAAAACCCCGAGAATGGGGTTGGGATGGGGGGTTTGGGGACATTCCCCATCTCTGGGGGACTCAGGAGTGACCCCAAAACATTGGGGTCATGTTTGGGGAGACACAGGGATCCCTGGCAGGGGCACAGGTGGCACTGGTGCCGTTCTGGGTGCATTTTAGGGGATTTAAGAACCCTTTTAGGGCTGTGTTTTGTCCCTAAAGATCCTTTTAGGGCAGTCCCATGTCGCCCAACACCRTTTTAGGGCAGTCCCACATATCCAGAAACCATTTTAGGGTTTTTTTTTGGGTTTTCTGACTTTCTGAACCACCTGCACACACGGGCACAGGTGTCTTTGGGATCACCCTGGCTGCATTTTATGGGATTTAAGGGACCTTTTAGAGCAATCCCATATCCCCAAACACCCTTTTAGGATTCTTTTGGGATCTCCAGACCTTCTCAACCCACTTCCCACATACCTGAACCATCTGCACACACGGGCACAGGTGTCTTTGGGATCACCCTGGCTGCATTTTATGGGATTTA
The DNA here is from genome assembly GCA_002167245.1 of Sporophila hypoxantha. Lineage (NCBI taxonomy): Eukaryota > Metazoa > Chordata > Aves > Passeriformes > Thraupidae > Sporophila > Sporophila hypoxantha. The sequence continues at coordinate 142,551 of NDFG01000177.1, forward strand.
AGGGACCTTTTAGGGGTGTCCCATATTCCTAGCCATCCTTTCAGGGGTGTTCCATATCCCCAGCACCCTTTTAGGGCAGTCCCACATATCCAACCACCCTTTTAGAGTTTTTGTTTGGCTTTTCTGACTTTCTGCACTGCTTGCATACATGGGCACAGGTGACATTGGGACCATCCTGGGTGCATTTTATGGGATTTATAAACTCCTTTAGGGCAATCCCATATCCCCAGCCGCTCTTTTTAGGGCAATCCCACATATCCAACCACCCTTTTAGGATATTTTTGGGGTTTCCTGACTTTCTGAACCACCTGCTCATGTGGGCACAGGTGACATTGGGACCCTGGCTGCATTTTATGGGATATAAGAGA
>NDFG01000177.1:150859-166760 GCA_002167245.1 Sporophila hypoxantha
GTGGGGGCAGAGATGGGGACATTATGGGGGGGAACGAGCACACAGGGGACATGGGGGGGAAACGGGGACATTGGAGGGGACATTGTAGAGGACGTGGTAGGATGGGGATGGGGACACTGGGGACGTGGGGAGCATTGGGGGGGGAAATGGGGACATTAGGGGGGACATTGTGATGGGAGGAGGGACACTGAGAGGGACAGGAGGGTGCTGAGGGTGGCAGGGGACACGGGGGATGTCCCTGTGTGTCCCTGACCCCCCTGTCCCCTCCCAGGTGTCCCAGCTGTGCTGAAGGTGACTGGTCCCCCTGCGGCCACCGCGGGGCCACCGTTGGTCACGGTGCGCTCGGCCGGGCCCGGCAAGGCCCCGGTRACGGTGACATCGCTGCCCGCCGGCGTCAGGATGGTGGTGCCCACCCAGAGCCCCCAGGGCACGGTGAGAGCGGGGACACCTGGGGGGCACACCTGGGGGGACAGGTGGGGGACATGGGGAGGGGTCCCAGGGGGTGTCAGGGATACAGGGAGGGGACCTGGGGGTGACTGGGGACAGAGGGAGGGAGCCCAGAGGGTCCTGGGGGGATACCAGGGACACAGGTGAGACACAGTTGAGCCCCAGGGGGTACCTGGGTGACACAGGTGTGMCMCAGRGGGTACCTGGGTGACACAGGTGAGCTCCAGAGGGTACCTGGTGACACAGGTGAGACACAGGGTGTACCTGGGTGTCACCTTGCTGTCCCAGCTGTACCTCAGGTGCCCCAGGTGTGCCCCAGGTATACCCAGGTGTGCTCAGGTGTCGTCAGGTGTGTCCGCAGGTGTGCTCAGTTGTGTCCCCAGGTGTGCTCAGTTGTGTCTCCCTAGCAGTTCCCAGCTGTCCCCAGGTGTCCCCAGCTGTCCCCAGGTGTGCTCAGGTGTGTCCCCGCCCCGCAGGTGATCGGCAGCAGCCCCCAGATGAGCGGCATGGCCGCTCTGGCCGCAGCGGCCGCAGCCACCCAGAAGATCCCCCCGGCCTCGGCGCCCACCGTGCTCAGCGTCCCCGCCGGCGCCACCATCGTCAAGACGGTGGCCGTGACCCCCGGGGCCACCACCCTGCCCGCCACCGTCAAGGTGGCCTCGTCACCTGTCATGGTAGGGGACACTGCGGGGGCTGGGTTTGCTGGTGTCATTGTCACTGAGGTGTCGTCGGGGTTTGGGTGGCACTGGGGGGGTGTTGTTGTCACCATGGTGTCACCAGGGCCTGGGTGGCACTGGGTGGGSTTGGTATGGTGGTGTCTTTGTCATCATGGTGTCACCAGGGCTTGTGTGGCACTGGGGGGCCACRGTGTGGTGGTGTCATTGTCACYGTGGTGTCACCAGGGCCTCGGATATCCTGGGGTGGCACTGGGGGAGCTCGGTGTGGTGGTGTCATTGTCATTCATCATGGTGTCACCAGAGCTTGGGTGGCACTGGGTGGGCTTGGTGAGGTCATGCCAYGGYGGTGTCATTGTCACTGTGGTGTCATCAGGGCTTGAGTGACCTGGGGTGGCACTGGGTGACTCGAGGTGACCCCGTGGTGTCACCAGCAACCTTGTGGGTGTCCCCACGCTGTCCCCACAACATCCCCATCATGTCCTCTCCATCTCCCCACTGTGTCCCCACCGTGTCCCCGTGACGTCCCCACCATGTCCCCACGCTGATCCCTCAGTCTCCCCTCAATCTCCCCACACTGTCCCCTCAACGTCCCACATTGTCCCCACACTGTCCCCTCAATCTCCCCATAATGTCCCCACGCTGATCCCTCAATGTCCCCACCATATCCTCATCATATCCCCATGCTGTCCCCTCAATCTCCCCATAATGTCCCCATGTGTCCCCTCTGTGTCCCCTCAATCTCCCCACAATGTCCCCACCATGTCTCCATGCTGATCCCTCAATGTCCCTACAATGCCCCCATCGTATCCCCTCAATGTCCCCACCATGTCCCCTCAATCGCCCCACATGTCCCCACCGTGTCCCCATGCTGTCCCCTCAATCTCCTCACTATGTCCCCACCATGTCCCCACATCCCCACACTTATCCCTTAATGTCCCACCATGTCCCCACTGTGTCCCCATGCTCTCCCCACGCTGTCCCCTCAATCTCCCCACCGTGTCCCCACCATGTCCTCAATCTCCCTGAAATGTCACACCATGTCCCCACGTGTCCCCACGCTGTCCCCACGCTGTCCCCTCATGTCCCCACCATGTCCCCACCATGTCCTCAATCTCCCCACCATGTCCCCACCATGTCCCCTCAATCTCCCTGAAATGTCACACGCTGTCCCCACATGTCCCCACCATGTCCCCACCATGTTCTCAATCTCCTTGAAATGTCACACCATGTCCCCACGCTGTCCCCACACTGTCCCCACGCTGTCCCCACATGTCCCCGCGTGTCCCCCCAGGTGAGCAACCCCGCCACGCGCATGCTGAAGACAGCGGCTGCCCAGGTGGGCACGGCGGGGGCGTCACCCGCGGCCACCAACGCGGCCACCAGGCCCATCATCACCGTGCACAAGTCGGGGACGGTGACGGTGGCCCAGCAGGCCCAGGTGGTCACCACCGTGGTCGGAGGGGTCACCAAGACCATCACGCTGGTCAAGAGCCCCATCTCCGTGCCGGGGGGCAGCGCCCTGGTGAGGGGACACGTTTGGGGACATTGGGGGCGGGGACAGCATGGGTTTGGGGATCAGGGGACATTGGTGGGGTGGAGACACAGGTTTGGGGGGTTTGGGGTCATAGACCCCTGGATTTGGGGATGGGAGGACAGTTAGGTGGGTGGGGACCTGGATTTTGGTGGGTCTTGGGGTGTGGGGACGTTGGTAGGGTGGGGACTCGGATTTGGGGACCCTTGGGATGGAGGGACACAGATTTGGGGGGGTCCTGAGGGGCTCTAGGGATAGGGGGACATGGATTTGGGGACGTTGGAGGGGTGGGGACACAAATTTGGGGATTGGGGGAATGGTGGGAGGGTGGGGACATGGATTTGGAGGGGTCTTGGGGGGTTGCGGTCATGGACACCTGGATTTGGGGATGAGGGATGTTGGGGGTGTGGGGACCCAGATTTTGGGGGTCCTGGGGGGGCTCTGGGGCCAGGGACACCCAAATTTGGGGGGATCTGGGGTCATGGAGACTCAAATTTGGTGGTCCTGGGTGAGTTGGAGCTGTGGGATAAAATTTGGGGGGTCCTGTGGGGGGCCACAATCCCAAACTCCCCCCCTCCTTTTTGGGTTCTTTAATGCCAAACCCCCCAAATTTGGGGGTCCCAGGGGCTTTAAAACCCCTCAAAGAATCAGGATTTGGGGTTGTTTTTTGGGGTGTTTTGTTTGGGGGGTCTCTTGTGGGCGTCCTGGGGGTCTCTGACCACCCCCGGCCCCCCCCCAGATCTCCAACCTGGGCAATGGCATGTCGTGGTGCAGACGAAACCTGTGCAGAGCTACGCTGTTCACTGGGCAGCTCGAAGCGGCCCCGTCACCCAGATCATACAGGTAGACACCCCCAAAACTCCCCAAAATTACCCCAAATCACCCCAAAATTACCCCAAATTACCCCCCAAAGCCCTGAGACTTCCCGTCCCAAAAGCAGCTGAGATGTCACGGCTGAGTCCCTGAGAACCCCCCCCAAAAACCCCCCTTGGCTGTCACTGGGCAGGCCTCGAGTGCGCCTGCACCAGATCACACAGGTGGACACCCCCAAAATCCCCCCAATATTACCCCAAAATAACCCAAAATTACCCCAAAGTACCTCAAATCACTGAGAACCCCTCAAGCCTTGAGTCCCTGCCCAAAATTCACTGTAGCACTCCTCCCGCTGAGTGACCAGTCTCCCCTGATGACCACTCCCTTGACTGACCATTCACCCTGCATGACCACTCCCCTGACTGACCCCTCCTCTTACTGACCACTCCCCTGAATGACCACTCCCTGAGTGACCCCTCCCCCCGAGTGACCCTTCTCCTGAGTGACCACTCCCCCCGAGTGACCTCTCCCAAGTGACCCCTCCTCCGAGTGACCCCTCCCCAAATGACCATTCCCCAAGTGACYACTCCCCTGACTGGCCRCTCCCCTGACTGACCACTCYCTGAGTGACCACTCCCCCCTGACTGACCCCTCCTCTCACTGACCACTCCCCTGAATGACCACTCCCCAAATGACCATGCCCCCCCAAGTAACCACCTCCCTGAGTGACCACTCCCCCAGGTGACCACTCCCCCAAATGACCACTCCCCCTTGAGTGACCACTCCCCTTGTGACCCCCCCTCACTGCCCCCTCCCCACAGACCAAGGGCCCCCTGCCCGCGGGGACCATCCTGAAGCTGGTGACGTCGGGGGAGGGGAAGCCCACCACCATCCTGACCAGCACGCAGGCGGGGGCGGGGGCTGCCAAGCCCCCCACCATCCTGGGCATCAGCAGCGTGTCCCCCAGCACCACCAAGCCCGGCACCACCACCATCATCAAAACCATCCCCATGTCGGCCATCATCACCCAGTCGGGGGCTACCGGTGAGTGAGACCCCTCCCCGAATTAACCTGACACCCCCCACACCATCCCTGGGACCCCCAAACCACCCCTGAGACCCCACCCCTGGGACCACCACCATCATCAAAACCATCCCCATGTTGGTCATCATCACCCAGTCGGGGGCTACCGGTGAGTGAGACCCCTCCCCAAATTAACTGAACTCATCCTGAGACCCCCAAACCATCCCTGACCCTGTCCTGAGACCCCCAAACCCCCTGAGACCTCCACCAAAACCATCCCCATGTCAGCCATCATCACCCAGTCAGGAGCTACTGGTGAGTGAGACCCCTCCTCAAATGACCCTGACCCATCCCTGAGATCCCCAAACCATCCCTGACCTCTCTGAGACCCCTGAGCCACTGTGAGACCCCCAAACCTCCCCCCTGTCACCACCAAAACCATCCCCATGTCGGCCATCATCACCCAGTCAGGGACTACCGGTGAGTCAGACCCCTCCCCAAATTATCTGAACCCATCCTGAGACCCCCAAACCATTCCTGAGACCYCTGAACCATCCCTGAGATCCCCAAACCATCCCTGGCCTCCTGCTGACCCCCTCGTGACCCCCTCCATGTCCCCCTGACCCATGTCCCTGTCACCCCATGTCCCTGTCACCCTGCTGACCCCCCATGTCCCTGTCCTGCCATGTCCTCCTGTGACCCCCCCTCCATGTCCCTGTCCCCCTGTGACCCCCCTGTGTCCCTGTCACCCTGCTGACCCCTCCATGTCCCTGTGTAACCCCCCTGTGACCCCCCTGTGTCCCTGTCACCCTGCTGACCCCTCCRTGTCCCCAGGTGTCACCAGCAGCCCCGGGATCAAGTCCCCCATCACCATCATCACCACCAAGGTGATGACCTCGGGCACCGGGACCCCYGCCAAGATCATCACGGCTGTCCCCAAGCTGGGCGGGGGGCACGGCCAGCAGGGCGTGACACAGGTGAGGCCACACCTGGGGGCACCTGAATGGGCACCTGGGGACACCTGAACGGGCACCTGGGGACACCTGGGGACATCTGAACGGGCACCTAGGGACACCTGAATGGGCACCTGGGGACACCTGGGGACATCTGAACGGGCACCTGGGGACAGCTGGGGACATCTGAATGGGCACCTGGGGACAGCTGGGGGCACCTGAACGGGCACCTGGGGGCACCTGGGGACACCTGAATGGGCACCTGGGGACATCTGAACGGGCACCTGGGGACACCTGAACGGGCACCTGGGGACACCTGGGGGCACCTGAGATTGGGGGAGTTCAAGGACAGTGGAGGGGACAGGGGAGGGGTCACATGGGGAGGGCTTGGGGACACCTGGGTGGGGTCAGACAAGGGTTTGGGGACATTGGGAACACCAGTGGAGTCACCTGAGGGGTTGGGGACATTGATGACAGTGGGGAGGGGGATTTGGGGACACCAGCAGGCTGTCCCTGAGGGGTGCCAGCCCCGAGGGTGCCCAGGTGACAGCGGTGTCCCCGTGTCCCCCAGGTGGTGCTGAAGGGAGCCCCGGGCCAGCCGGGGACCATCCTGAGGACGGTGCCCATGGGGGGGGTCCGGCTGGTCACCCCTGTCACCGTCTCGGCCGTCAAGCCCACGGTGACCACCCTGGTGGTCAAGGGCACCACCGGTGAGTGGGGTCACTCTGCGGGTCATTGGGTCATCTCTGGGTCACCTCTGGGTCACTGGGGTGACCATTCTGGTGGTCATGGGTCACCTCTGGGTCACTGGGGTGACCACCCTGGTGGTCAAGGGCACCACCGGTGAGTGGGGTCACTCTGGGGGTCATTGGGTCACCTTTGAGTCATCTCTGGGTCACTGGGGTGACCATTCTGGTGGTCATGGGTCATCTCTGGGTCACTGGGGTGGTCACTAGGGGTGGTCACTTGTGGTCAGGGGTCATCTCTGGGTCAGTGGGGTGACCACCCAGGTGGTCAAGGGCACCACTGGTCACTGGAGGGGTCATTGGGGGGGTTATTGGGCCATCCAGGGGTCACTGGGGTGGTCACTTGTGGTCAAGGATGCCACTGGTGGGGGTGGGGTCAGTGGGGGGACACCAGGAGGTCACTTAGCGGGGGGTCACTGTCATGGGGAAGGGTCACCACATCACGGGGGGGGGTCACTGTGGCACCACGGGGGCACTTTGGGGTCACTGTGGCACCACAGGGGCACTTTGGGGTCACTGTGGCACCATGGGACCACCATGGGGTCACTGTGGCACCACAGGGGCACTTTGGGGTCACTTTCCTGAAGGGTCACTCACAGCCCTCGTGTCCCCTGCAGGTGTGACCACGCTGGGGACGGTGACAGGGACAGTGTCCACCAGCCTGGCCGGAGGGGCAGGTGGCCACAGCGCCACTGCCTCGCTGGCCACACCCATCACCACCCTGGGGACAATCGCCACGCTGTCCAGCCAGGTCCTGAACGCTGCGGCCATCACGGCCACCGCGGCCGGGGGGGGCCTGGGGACACCGACCATCACCATGCAGGTGAGGGGACACTGGGGACACTGGGGACAGGGGGGACACTGGGGACAGGGGGGACACTGGGGACAGGGGGGACACTGGGGACACTGACCATCACCATGCAGGTGAGGGGACACTGGGGACAGGGGGGACACTGGGGACACTGACCATCACCATGCAGGTGAGGGGACACTGGGGACAGGGGGGACACTGGGGGACAGTGACATCACCATGCAGCGTGAGGGGACACTGGGGACAGGGGGGACACTGGGGACAGCGACCATCACCATGCAGGTGAGGGGACACTGGGGACAGAGGGGCTGGGGACACTGACCAACACCATGTGGATGAGGGGACTTTGGGGGCAGGGGGGCTGAAGACACTGGGGACATTTAGGACATTGGGGACACCGACCATCACCATGTAGGTGAGGGGACATTRRGGACACAGGGGACATCTGGGGTTGTCCCCAAATGCAGCTCAGCCCCAGCTGTGCTGCTGACAGGAGCAGGGAGGGGACACTGGGGAATTTGGGGTGACACAAAGGGGGGGGTCACAGAGATTTGAGGCTGGGGGGGGTGGTGTCTGTGCTCAGTGCCACCTCCCCTGACCCSCTCTGGGGACACAGCCGGTGTCCCAGCCCACGCAGGTGACACTGATCACCACGCCCAGCGGCGTGGAGGCCCAGCCCGTCCACGACCTCCCCGTGTCCATCCTGGCGTCCCCCACGGCCGAAGGTCCCCCCGCGGCCACCTCGGGGGGCGGCAGCCTGGCCGAGCCCCCCCCCGCCGAGGCCACCCCGGGCACCGTCACCCTGGTGTGCTCCAACCCCCCCTGCGAGACCCACGAGACGGGGACAACCAACACGGCCACCACCAGCCTGGTGGCCAACGTGGGGACAGGGACAGGGGGACAGCTGCAGCTGCAGCTCTGCGAGGACACGGGCGGGGGGACGGCGACGGTGGTGGCAGCGCCCCCCCGGGCCTGCTCCAACCCCCCCTGCGAGACCCACGAGACGGGGACAACCAACACCCCCACGGCGGCGGGGACAATGGGGACAGCGCGCTTGGGGACGCCGGGGGGACCGCCCTGCCCCACGCAGCAGACGGTGGCAACGGGGACAACGATGACGGCGCGGTTGTGTCCCCCCGAAGGTGGCGGCGGTGGCGGTGGCGGCGGTGTCACCTCGTGCCAAACGCAGGAGGCAGCCCCGTGCCAAACGCCCTGGGGACAGCCTGAGGCGGGGACGGCCACCGGGGCGGTCACTGCGGCCACCACGGCGAGCTGTGAGACCCCCGTGGGGACACGACTGATGCGACCAAACCCCCCCTGCGAGACCACGAGACGGGGACAACCACACGGTGACAGTGCAGGTCACAGCTTGCTCCAACCCCCCGTGTGGAGACCCACGAAGACGGGACAACCAACACCGGTGACATTGGCAGGTACAGCTGTGCTCCAACCCTCCTTGTGAGACCACGAGACTGGGACAAACCAACACGTGACAACCGACGGGACACGGTTCTGCTCCAACCCTCCCTGCGAGACCCACGAGACGGGGACACAACCAAACACTGGTGACAAACCCGGGGACAACGCTGTGTTGCAACCCCCGTGTGAGACCCACAGACGGGACAACCAACACAGGTGACAGTGACAGCACCGAGGCCACATGCTCCAACCCTCCTTGTGAAACCCACGAGACGGGGACAACCAAACGGTGACAGTGACAGCCACCCGAGGCCACATTGCTCCAACCCTCCTTGTGGAACCCACGGAGACGGACAACCAACACGGACAGACCACCGGGGACACGCTGTGTTGCCAACCCTCCCTGTGAACCCACGAGACGGGAGACAACCAACACGGTGACAGTGACAGCACCGAGACCACCATGTTCAATCCTTCCCTGCGAGACCCACGAAGACGGGGGACACAAACGTACAGTGACAGCACCAAGGCCACCATGCTCCAACCTCCTTGTGAAACCCCGAGACGGGGACAACCAACACGGGTGACAAAACCACGGGACACGTTCTGCTCCAACCCGCCCTGTGAACCCACGAGACGGGACAACCAACACGGTGACAACCACGGGACACGGTTTGCTCCAACCCTCCCTGTGAGACCCGATGGAGACAGGGACAACCAGCACGGCCACCACTACCACGGCCACCTCGCGCCCCACCGCCCGAGTCGGGGACAGCAAGCAGGTGCCACCGCCTCGAGGGTGTCCCCCCTGCTCCAACCCCCCTGCGAGACCCACGAGACGGGAGACCAACACTGGGATGACAATGACTCGTCACAGCTCTGCTCCAACCCCCCTGCTGAGACCCACGAGACCGACCAACCAACACGGCCACCACGGCCACCGCGGGAGCTCCGGCGGTGACACCCACCACGGCCACCAGCCTGCCACCACGGCCACCACCTCCACACGGGGGGTCCCCCCTTTGTGCAACCCCCCTGCCAAGACCCCCGAGAGCGGGACCACCAGCACGGCCACCAGGAGCGGGGTCCTCGCCTGCCAGAGCACCAGAGCGGGGCCACCGCACGCCACACCGCCGAGGGCGTGACACCGCCCTGCCTTTGCACCACACCGCTCCACAGCCCCCCCGCGGCATGGCTCCAACCCCCCTGCGAGACCCACGAGAGGACGACGCCACGCCACCACGGTCACTGCCAGCGATGGGCGACCAGCAAAGGTTGACCCCCAGATTGTCCCCAGATTGTCCCCAAATCGTCACCTCCCGCCCTCATTCGGGGTGTCGCCTCCGCTGACCTCCCCGTTTGTCCCCACAGAGCCCCCCCGCCTGGCTCCAACGGCAGGGAAAGGGGAGACCCCCCCAGCGAGGGGCGGGGGTCCCCCGTGCCCCCGGGACCCAGCCCCGCCCCGCAGCGCGAGGACCCCAGGCCCGGGCGTCACCGCGGTCACTCAGTCCACGCCGAGCCGCCGGGGCCGCTTGCCGTCCGTGAGCTGCCTTGGACACGGGGGGGGGTTGGGGACACTGGGGAGGGGTCTTCGGGGAGCCTGCGGGGGGATTGGGCACTGGGAGGGTTTGGGACATGGGGAGGGTCTTGGGACATGGAGGGGTTGGGACACTTGGGAGGGGTTTGGGGAACTGGATGGGTTTGGGACACTCGGGAGGGTGGGACACTGGAGGGGTTTGGACTCTGGGAGGGGAGTTGAACATGGGGAGTTGGGGCACTAGGAGGGGTTTGGGACTGGGCAGGGGTTTGGGCACTGGGAGGAGGTTTGGGACCTAAAAAGGGGACTTGGGGCTCGGGAGGGGTTCTGGGGACATTTGGGGTTGGGGGCATTGGGCAAGGTTTTGGGGGACAGTTCGAGAAAGAGTTTGGGACGAGGGGAGGAGGGACAGTGTACGACTGGGTTTGGGGACAGTGGAGCGGGATTTTGGACATTAAAAGAGGGATTTGGCCACTGGCGAGGGGGTTGGGCGACTGGGGGAGATTCTGTGACACTAGAAGAGGAGGCTGGACACCGAGGGTGCCCCAGCACCGTGGCACTGGCCACCAGGGACCTCTGAGTGCCTCTGAGAGCCACCAAGTCCCATTTCGGGTGGGGGGCTTTCGTCTCCCCCCTCAAAACCCCTTTCCTTCCCCCTCCCCCCCCAGACTGCTCGTCGCTGGACCGTAATCCCCCCGGCACCCCCCCTGGAGACCCCCCAACACACCACCACCACCACGCCACCCCTCCTGGAGACCCCACCAAAGCAGACCCCTCCTCGGGCACCTCCCCGTCCCCCCCGAGGGCCGGCCCCTGCCCTGCCGGGGCGCGAGCCCGGGGCTCCCCTGGAGCCCTCGGCCGTGGGGTTTGTGCTGCCGCCAACGACGGCGAGGCGCCCGGGCACGAGGCTGGCGCTGCCCCCGAGCTGCTGGCCGAGGCGGGGGCGCGGGGACCGCCGGCTGAACCCCCGAGAAGCTTGCGGTCACCTCGGCGGCGAGGCGCGCGGCGGCTGCGGCAGCGAGAGGCGCGAGGCAGGCTCTGCCTCCAGTGCCGTCTGGCAGGCGGCTCAAGCAGCGTCATGGGTCAGTCTTGGGTGGAATTTGGAGGTTTGGGGGTCCTGGGGTTTGGGGGTTCCTGGGGTTTGGGAAGTGGTCATTGGGGTCTGGTCCCATGGTGGTCACCCCAGGCCAGGCTCTGGCCATCCAGGCCAGGCTGCAGGCGGCTAGGCAGGCGTGTCATGGGTCAGCTGGGGGGATTTGGGGGGTTTGGGGGGTTTGGGGTCCTGTGTTGGTCATTGGGGTTTTGTCCATTGGCGTCACCCCAGGCCCAGGCTCTTGCCCATCCAGGCGCGTGCTGCAGGCGGGCTCAGCAGCGGGTCATGGTCAGTCTGGGGGAGTTTGGGGCGTTTGGGGGTTTGGGGTCCTGGACGTCACTGGGTCTTGGTCCATGATGGTCACCCCAGCCCAGGCTTCTGGCCATCCAGGCCGTGCTGTAGGCGGTCATCAGGCGGTCATGGGGTCAGTCTGGGGGATTTGGAGGTTTGGGGGGTTTTGGTGTTCCTGGGGAGTTGGGGTGGTCATTTGGGTCTTCTCATGATAGGTTGCCCCAGCCCAGGCTTGGCCATTGCAGCCGTTGCTGCAGGCGGGCTCAGCAGCGTCATGGCGTCAGTCTGGGGAGTCATGGTCAGTTTGGGGGTTCCTGGGGAGTTTTCAGGGTTTCGGGGTCCTGGGTGATGAGATGTCCATGCCATGTGGGTGACCCCAGCCCAGGCTCTGGACCATTCCTGGCCACGAGAGCAGGGGGTCAGGGTCAGTCTGGGGGGGTTTGGGGGGTCGTTAGGGATTTGGGGACGGTCCACTGGGTCTCATCCCATGGTGTGGTCCCAGGGTTATGGGGTCACACAGTGGGGGCCATGGTGACCCATGATCACAATGAACACCCATGGGGGGGTCTTTGGGATGACCCCAATGACCCCACAGGGCAGGTGGGGATTGGATTTTGGGCTGACCCCCGGTGAACCCCATGGGGTGGATTTTGGGCATGACCCAGTGACCCCATTGGGGTGGATTTTGGGATGACCCTACAGGCAGGTTATGGATGGATTTGGGCATGACCCCAATGACCCCCAGGGTTACATTTTGGGATGACCCCAAGGACTCCAACAGCGGTAATTTTGGATGACCCCAATGACCCCTCAGGGTACATTTTGGGCTGACCAGTGACCCCGCAGCGTACATTTTGGGATGACCACAATGACCCCATGGTGGGTTTTGCTGACCCCAATGACCCCAGGGTACATTTTGGATGACCGCAAATGACCCCCAGGTACCATTTTTGGGACTGACCCCAAGACCCTCAGGGTACATTTGGGATGACCCCAATGACCCCACGGGTACATTTTTTGATGACCAATGACCCACGGGGTCATTTTGGCGTGACCACAATGACCCACGTGTACATTTTGGATGACCACAATGACCCCCCCCTGACATCTCCCCTCTGTCCCCCCCTCCCCCACAGCATCGGGAAGCCGCTGCGAGCCGGCGAGCCCGGGGGCCCTCGGAGCTGGGGGGCCTGGGGTGTGGAGGGCCAGGGGGCGCGGGGGGCGCGCTCGCCCCTGGTGCTCACCCAGCAGGACTGGCGGCCCTGGTGCGGCACAGCAGCACCTGCGATGGCCGGGACCCCCGCGGCTCCCCGGCCCCTGCCCCTCCCGCCCCGCCGGCCCCCCCCCAGGCGCCGCGCCCCCCCCCCATTTGTCCCCACCGAGCCTTGGCCCCCTGCGACAGCCTCAACGAGCCCCGCTTTTGGTGACACCAACGGCCTGGGGGAGCTGGCCGGTGCCGGGGGGGGACACGCACCCTGCTGCCCCCCCGGTCACGGTGAACACCGGGGGCTCTGGCTGGGGACCACCCACAGCAAAGGGGGGGTGTCCTTTGGGGATGTTTGTGTGTGGGGGGGGTCAAGAGGGGATTTGGGATCCTTGGGGGCACCATTTCAGAGGGGCTCTTTTGGGTGTTATATGATAGGGATGGGGGGTCCCGATGGGGGGTTGGGATCCCTGGGGGGCACCCATTTCAGGAGCGGGTTCTTTTGGGGGTGTTATGGGGTGGGGTCCCATTGGGGTGGGTTTTGGGATCCCTGGGGCACTTCATTTTGGTGTCACCTATGGGGAATGTTTATGGGGTGAGGGTTTGCGGATATCTAGGGGTCTGGACCCATTTGGGGGGGAACACCTTTGGGGGATGTTTATTGGGGGGGGGTCCCAATGAGAGAATTTGAATCCGCTGGGGGGGGGTTTGGGGACCTCTGAGGGAACACCCACGGCAATAGAGGTGGGAGAGAGACTAATTGGAGGGGGCTCTTTTTTGAGGGATGTTTATGAGTGATGTGGGGTTGGGATTCCGGGCGGCGTACTCGACCCTTTGTTTGGTGCACCCCTGGGTTGGGTTTAGGGCCCCACTGACTGACATTGGGGTGGTGTGAGGAATGCCATGGGGGTTTTTAAGCCCCCCTCCTCCAGTTTTTTCATGTGCCCCTGCCCCCCTTCCCCAGGCCTGCCCCATCGAGCGCCTCGTGGCCCCGGCCCCGCGGTTGGGCCCCAGCCCCGCCAAGCTGCAGGCGGACCGCCGCCTGGCCAGGTGGGCCAACGGCATCGAGAGCACCCCCGTGGTTGAGTGGGGAGTTCACCTCGAATCACGCCCAAAATCCTCACAAACCACCCAAAAATCCCCCAAAATCCCCACAAACCGCCCAAATATTACCCTCAAAAATCCTCACAAAACCCACCCAAAAATCCACCCAAATCCTCACAAACCCACCAAAATCCCACCAAAAATCCTCACAAACCCACCAAATTACCCCCAAAATCCTCACAAAACACCAAATTACCCCCCCAAATCCTCACAAAACCCGCCCAAATATTACCCCCCAAATCCCACAAAACCCGACCAGAATCCCCCAACAAATCCTTCACAAACCCGCTCAAAATCATCACCCAAAATTCTCACAAACCGCCTCAAAAATCTCCCCCCACAAAATCCCCACAAAACCCACTCAAAATCCCCCAAATTCCCCCATTTCCCCTTTAAAAATCCCCATTTCCCCCTCAAAATCTCCAAATTCCCCCCTAAATCCCCCTAGTTTCCCTAAAAATCTCAAAATTCCCCAATTTTTCCCAAAAAATCCCCCAAATTCCCCCTATAAAAAAACCCCTCATTTCCCCCTAAAAAATCCCCCAATTTCTCCCTAAAAATCCTGCAAGTTCCCCCCAATTTTCCCCAAAATCTCCCCAATTTCCCCCCATAAAACCCCCAATTTCCCCCTAAAACTCCCCCCAGTTTCCCCCCATAAAGTCGCCAATTTCCCCCTAAAACTCCCCCCAGTTTCCCCCCATAAAATGGCCAATTTCCCCCTAAAACTCCCCCCAGTTTCCCCCCATGAAGTCGCCAATTTCCCCCTAAACCTCCCCAAAACTCCCTGGCAGAAGCCGGAGCCGGGGGCGCCGCCCAAGGCGCTGCCCAAGAAGGAGAACCAGTGGTTCGACGTGGGCGTCATCAAGGGCACCACCATGATGGTCACTCACTACTTCCTGCCCCCCGACGACGCGCCCGCCGCCGACGTGAGTGACCCCGCGCGTGGGACGGACGTGGGGACACGGGGGACGGACACGGGGACACGGGGGACGGACACGGGGACATGGGGGACGGACACGGGGACGGACGTGGGGACACGGGGGACAGACACAGGGACATGGGGGACAGACACGGGGACAGACATGGGGACACGAGGGATGGACATGGGGACACGGGGGACAGACATGGGGACAGCCCGGGGACAGACATGGGGACACGAGGGACGGACGTGGGGACACGAGGGACAGACATGGGGACACGGGGGACAGACATGGGGACACGGGGGACGGACGTGGGGACACGAGGGATGGACGTGGGGACACGGGGACGGACGTGGGGACACGGGGGACAGACACAGGGACATGGGGGACAGACACGGGGACGGACATGGGGACACGAGGGACAGACATGGGGACACGAGGGACAGACACGGGGACACAGGGGACGGACACGGGGACACGGGGGACGGACATGGGGACATGGGGGACGGACGCGGGGACGGACATGGGGACACGAGGGACGGACACGGGGACACGAGGGATGGACGTGGGGACACGAGGGACGGACATGGGGACACAGGGGATAGACATGGGGACACGAGGGACGGACGTGGGGACACGAGGGACGGACATGGGGACACGGGGGACAGACGTGGGGACACGAGGGACGGACGTGGGGACAGCCCGGGGACAGCCAGGGAGAGGCTCTTGGCATTGGGGACACCCATGGGAACGGTCCTGGGGACATCCAGGGACAACTCTGGGACAGACACGGGGACATGGGGGACAGCCCTTGGGGGCAGCTCAGGGGACATCTGGGGACAGCTCTGAGACAGCCCTGGGGACATCCAGGGGACACAGGGACAGCTCAGAGGACAGCCCTGGGAGACACTCTTGGCACTGGAGACACCCATGGGGACAGCTGTGGGACAGCTCTGGGGACACGGGGACAGCTCTGGGGACAGGGGGACAGCCCTGGGGACAGGACCATGGCATTGGGGACACCCATGGGGACAGCTCTGGGACATGCAGGGACAGCTCTGGGGACAGGGGGACAGCCCTGGGACAGCCAGGGACAGCCCTGGGGACAGGACCATGGCACTGGGGACACCCATGGGACAGGTTTATGGTATCAGGGACACCCCAGTGGCACTGGGGACACCCAGGGACAGCCCTGGCTTCTCTGTCCCTACCTTGTCCTCATGTCCCCACAGGACGAGGGCTCGGAGGTTCCCAGGACTTGTCCCAATTGTGTGGGGGGGTTTCTCTGGCCGTGTCCCTGGCTCTGGGGGGGTTCCTGTCCCCATGTCCCCA
>NDFG01000178.1:0-62886 GCA_002167245.1 Sporophila hypoxantha
TCAGCAGGGGCTGCACAGAATCCCAGCCCCCAGGGTGCTGCTGTGTCCAGGGCTGTGCAGAAGGTGTTGTTCAACCTTTCTGGCCCCCCAAAAACTGGAGCCCATCCCCTCCTGCTCCCAGCAGCCAGGAAAAGCAGCTGCAATCTGCATCTGGCCTCTCCATTCTCACCACTCTTATTAATAACTAACCCTGGAAAGAACCACTTAACCTTTCCCCCAAGCATCTCTGCCTGACAACTCACTCCTTTTCCTCCACTGGCTGCCCTCTTCCAGCAGCTTCACAGCCCCTTCCTGCCAAACCTGGCACCACCATCCAGCCCCATCCCTCCATCCCAGGGCCTCCAGCTCCTCCCAGAGCCCACCCAGCCCGAGAGGGACGGACAGACAGGCATTCCCCAGGACAGACAGGCATTCCCCAGGACAGACAGRCATTTCCCAGCAGCTTACAAGTCCCTCCTGTCCCTCCTGCCCGGCGACAGGCAAACTTTATAATTAGAGAGCATTCCTCCCCAGCCTGGGTAATGAGGGGGTGCACCCAGCCAGCCCTAATTACACCCTTGGAAAGAAAGAAAAAAAAATAAGCAGATTCCTCCTCTCCAAGCTAGAGGAAGAGCCTGCAGCTGGCCTCCCTGGCTGCATACCTTTATTAAAGCAGGCCTGGATGGGGACAGGGAAAGGAATAAAGAAAGCAAAGTCTGTGCTGAGAAAAGGGTGGGAAGGAGGAGCTGGGCAGCCCCACAGATATTTCTGCATGTAACAGCCTTGTTGATCAAAAGCCACCTCACTTATATAAGTAAATATTAAAATACATCAACTTTTTAGCTAAATCTTCAGGTCAGGTTTTTGCAAAGCAGCCTGAGAGGTAAATTAAGGCAGGGTGACCTCACATAGGGTATCTAACCTCAGCATCCCTGGGCATCCCACCACAGCATCCCTATACATCCCACCACAGCATCCCTGTGCCCCTGCCAGCCTCACCTAAGAGTCCAACCCAAATTCCAGCCATTCCCAATCCCCCAAGGATCTCTCTGGAAAGAGAGAGATTTATCGTGTTGGTTCTGCATTACACTGGAGTATTTATGGAGCCACTACTCTTTTGTTTATCTTTATGATTATGATAATCAAAGGAGAAGCCTCCTGAGAAGTGTAAACAGCTGAGATCCCTTATGGTAAAAATCTCTTCATTTTTCATTAAATGGATTTACAGCACGACACAGGCAGATTGGTGTAAATTGTTCCTCATTTCTGCTTTTAGCGGCGCCGTGAGCCGCGCGGATCCCCGTAAATACCCACGGAAAACAGAGTGAATTCAAATCAAAAAAAAAAAGAAAGAAAGGAAGAAAAAAGGAGGAGGAATTATGCAGCAAATCCCTGTTACACTCTATTGTGCTGGCTTCTTTTGTGCTGTTTTATCCATTCCCTTCAGGGAAGCAGTTTTGTTGGAAAACTATCTCCAAATTTCATCTAGCGCTGGTTCTTGTTACGGGCACAGACACTTCCCTTTGTGCTATTTTAATGCCATTGTCACGGTCCCCTTGTCGAGTTTGTTCTGTTTACTGAGCTACAACGTTGTTTTTAATGGATATAATAATCATATGAACTTTTTATTTATTTGCTTTGGCCCATGAAAGGAAAGCCCCAGCAGCGGAGAAGGCGGTAACGCGCTGTTTATTCACATGTACGGCGTGTGCTGGGCTCCTGTTGTGAAAAGAATAATCATTTCAACAAGAAAAGAGAGAAGGGAGAAGAAAACAAGGAACAAACAGGGACTTGTTGCCCTGGTTAACGCCAGAAAGTCCAAAGAATTATTAATTATCCTTCAGCAAACTCCAACTGGAAGCTGYGAGMTCTCCTTGGAAAACACAGAGAAGGAAATAAAAAAATAATTTTAAAAAAAGGGTCTCCTGTTCAACTGAGCACTGCAGTTTGGAAAAATGCTAACTCTGGGAGAAAGAAAGTCCACGGTTTTGCAGACAGAGAGCGATTTCCCCTTCACCCAAATTACATACACATTTCAAAATGCAAATTCCCCAGCGTTCCCTTTGAGAGTGCAACTTTCAGGAGGCTGTTTTGCAATGGGTGGGTTTGCTTTTTTCCCCCTGAACGTGCAAATCTGGAGGCGACTTTGGGCACAAAAAGTGACTTTAAAGCAGCAGCAGTGAGAAAGGCTGTGAACCTCCCAGTGCTCCTTGGCAAGACAGGGATGCTCTGCTGCCCATCCCTGGGCACGCACATCCCACAGGACCACGGGCTGGAGGGAGCAGCTTTCACCCTCTGAGCACCCCATGGAGGTGGGGACAGCCCAGACAAGCCTTCTAAAAGTGGCCCACAAGGTTTGATACACCTGGGTGGTGCCACTTCAGTCCCAAAATCCAGAGGAGGTGGCTGAGCACGACCCACCCCGAAGAAGCCGAGCAAGGTAAAGCAAAAAGTTGAGGCTGCAAAGAAGGGAAGAGCAGTACAAAAGGACCAGAAAGCTGGGGGGGGGGATGGTTGTGTTTGGTTTTGGGAGGTTGTTTTTTTGGTTTTTTTTTTGCCACCCATCCTTTTTGTCTTTCTCTCACGCACTCTCTCCTCCCGGGAAGCCAAGGCTGGCTGCAAGGACGCTCCCCGCCGCCTCCAGCCAGCCTCTCTCTCTCTCTGCAGCCCCTCACCAGCTGCTGCCCTACTTTTCCCGACGCTTTTCCCACTCTTCTCGCGCAGCTCGCTCGGTGGCAGGCGTGGGCTGGGAGCAGCATCCCTCTCCTGCAGCTCCCGGGGCTCCCCGTGCCACCAGAGCCAGCCCAGCATCACCTCCCGCCCTCCAGCCCAGCCCAGGGAGGCGCTGCCAGCAACGCTGCCCTGCCTTGAAATCATTTCAATCATCATGTTATTACTATTATTTAATCATTAAAAAAAAAGAACAACTAAAGAAAAGGTCCACTCCGTGCCTCAAATTCCCCATTAATTCAGCTGGGGGAGGAACATCACAGGAGAGGCTGATTAAGGTCCCTTTATTAAACAGTCTTTAAACTTGCTCTTAATCTTTCAGATTTGTTGCCACGATAAAAAAAAAACCCTGACAACAACAAAAGAGTCACCACAAATGGAGGCTGGAAATATTTTGCTTTTTGTTGTCCTTTCTCTGCCCTTTCCTTCCCTTCTTGTTTTACTGCAAGGGGAAAACAGAAGGAAAAAAATGGGGGGAGGGGGAGAAACAGGGATAGAAAAAGATTTAAGGTAAAAAAAAAATAATCCCTGCTGATGCTGAATGTCAAATATTAAGATTTTTCTCTCTCTCTCCCCCTCTTTCAGCAATATCCTTATTAAAGAATAAGCCCCCAAACCACCAGTGAGACTAGCTTAGATGACAAGGCTTCCCCATCCCCTTTTCTGTGCTAGGATTTGATCCCTGAAGCCAGGAGCAGGTGGGATGGGGACAGGTACCTCAAGCCCATCGTGGCTTCCCCTCTGTGGCACAAAGAGAGGTGTCCAGCCAGTGGCAAAAGGATTTTAGCCATTACCTTGATTAGTTTTATTCCTTTCCCTCTATACCCTGCAGCCAGCTGGGCTCCCAGCACCTCACACCTGCTTTAACACAGAGAAAAAAAGCTGTGGTTTGATAAAAACCATGAGGTTTGGGGCTTTTTCCTACAAAAAACAAAGCCTTTTCCCCTCAGGCTCCATTTCCAGGGAGGTGGGGAGCCTTCAGGAGCTTCCTAGTGTTGTTTGGCACCCTCCTCCCCTCTCTGGCACTTCAATTCCACTGGACCCTGCGTCGCCACAGGTTTCTTCCTTTCTCACCACTGGGAATTTCCACCTTTTCTTCTCTGGACCGAGCCCGTGCTCCCACACCACCAAGCTTCTCTTTCCTCCTTTTGTCCTCTGGCACACCCAATTCCTGCTGGCACACACATTCCAAACTAAACTCCTAGGTGGCCCAAACTCCCACAAGCATCCTTTTTGTCTCAGCATGGGTACCAGGCTGGAAATGCCCCAATTTTGGGGGTCTGTGCCACCCTGTGTAGGTAGGACTCCACCTGGAAGCCTCCCTGCTGATGCTACAACAAGCCAACACTTCCTCCCACACCATCCTCTCTCCTCTGATATTGATACCAATTCCTTGAGACCCCAAGGTATTGATAAAAATTGACTTTCAAAATACACAATGCTGACAAGTAAAATGAAGTTTGGCATGTTGAATTCAGTGACAAACACGCTGAGCATCTCCAAAAGAAGAGCATGGCTCTGGTGGCTGCAGGACATGCCAGGCACAGCAGTGGAATGGCTCCTGCAGGGCTCAGGGGCACCCCTGAGGGCAGAGACACTGGGAATTCCTCTGCAGCATCCTGGGCATCCCTCTGCACCATCCTGGGTGTCTATTTTTTATGAAAATCTTTTTGCAAAGTTTTTCTCTTGAAGAAGCTGAGAGGCTTTCAAAAATGAAATGTAAACAGTAACTTCTGTATAGTTGTAAAATGTAAGTGTACAGGATGGTTTACTGACAAGTACATCTTTGATTGGTCTCATGTGAATTGTTCCTACTGAATGACCAATCATAGTTGTGTCAAAGCTTGAGTAGTTATTGTGGTTTTTATTATCCTTCATTAGCTTTCTGATGCTCCTTTCTCTCTTTCTTGTTAGTCTGGTTTTAACATATTCATTATTCTTTTAATATATCATAAAATAATAAATCAGCCATCTGAAACATACAGGAGTTCAAATTCTCACTGCTCTTCCCTCGACCTGGAGACCCTCAAACACAACCACAGTGTCTAGTGACCCTTGAGTGGAGTTGACACCCCCATTGGATCTACCCACTGCAGCATCCGGGTATCACTGACAATTTTATGGAAATCTTGTTTGCAAAGATTTTTTGTCATAGACATTTTTTTCACTAAATCCTTTCCTTTAGGATTTTTTCCCTTCTGGAAGCTGAGCCCCAGAAACAAAGATAAACAATAGGTTACTCTGCTTCTGTGAGAATGCAATAAGGTCAGTTCTGGATTGGCCGCAGATTGATGTGTTTGAAAAATGGCCAATCCAGACTGACTCTCTCGAGACACAGTCCGAAGAGCAGGTTTTTATCATTATTTCTATCTATTGCTTAGGTGTTAGCAGCTTCTGGAAACTCTCCTTTTCTTTTTCTTTGAGTAAAGTTTATTAATGTATATAGTATATATATATCATAACATAATAAATCAACCTTCTTTCCACATGGAGCCCATTCCGTCTTTCTTCAACCCCGAAAACCTTGTGACAAAACCGTCGAACAATTATTTCTTATGAGAAGCTTCAGAGGCTTCAAAAATGAAACTGTAAACAGTAACTACTATAGGTGAATAATATTAGTGTAAAGATGGAGTTTTATTGACAAAGATAATCTTTGATTTGTCTCATCGTAGAACTTGTGATTCCTACTTGATGACCAATGACACAGTTGATGTTGTGTCAAGCTCTGAAGTAGTTACGAGTTTTTATATTATCATTCTTCTTTAGCTTTCTTGAATGTCTTCCTTTTCTCTTTCTTTTAGTTAGGTTTAACATATTCATTTTCTTTTAATAATCATAAAATAATAATCAGCCTCTCTGAAACATAGAGTCAAGATTCTCATCTGCTTCCCTCGACCTGAGACCCTCAAACACAACACAAAAATTTAGTGGACCCTTGAAATAGTGAGTGAACACCCCACACTGGCATCCACTGCACATCCTGGTTGTCACTGACTTAAGGTTTTATGGAAAATCTTTTCACAAAGGGATTTTTTTCTTGAGAAGCTGAGAGGCTTCAAAATAAATGTAACTACTGATAGCTGTAAATGTGTGTGAAAGATAGTTTAACTGACAAGTATATAAGTTGATTGGTCTCAATGTGATTGGTTTCTACTTTGATGATCAATCATAGTTTGAGTTGTGTTCAAATGCTCTTGAGTGATACTATGTTTTCTATTATCGTCCTTCTTTAGCTTTTGTGTTTCCTTTCTCTCTTCTTTTAGCTATACTATTTAACATTTCATTTTCTTTTAATATAATCATAAAGATAACTAATCACCTTTCTGAAACATATGAGTCAGAGAATTTCTCATCTCTTCCCTTTGTCCTGGGGACCTCCAAACACATCACATTAGTGACCCTGAGTTGAGTGACCCCACATGTCATCCCATGCAGCTTTCCTGGTTTCCAGGTGATTCCACAAGGTCCATACTGAACGTCTCAACCATACTGAACGTCAATGGAAAATAGCAGGGAAAATCGCGGTGCCCCAGCAGCCTCGTCCTTTCCCTGGCTGTCCCGCGGCAGCTGCAATTTCCATAAACGATTTGGCACTAATTGGAGTCATTGAAGCGACTCTGCTCGGGCCAGCCCGGGACTCTGGCGGGGCTGCAGCTTGGTTTCCTTTTTACTCCTGCCGGGATCCCTGAATTGGCCTCTCTGCCCTCCTGCAGACCTCGTGAAAATGAATTTTTGAGGGCTTTGGCAACTATTCAAATTGAAATATATGTATGTGTTGTGTTAGAAGAAGTGATGCTGTATTAATTCTCTTCAAGTAGTGTGTTAATATTATTTTGTTATAACATAATGTTTAAGAGTATAGAAGACACATGCTACTGTATGGATACTTTTTTTTACAGAGAGGACTTGTAGCCAAGATAGCACCCCAGGACACCACAATCTTTACAAAGAAGAAGAATTATTGATCCTTATCAGTTCTTCCACTCACTCATCCCTGTGAACTCAGTCAGGTTCAGTTGAAGAGCTGACATGTCCCAGACAGAATCCTGTGTTTGAATGAATTTATGCAATCATGGATGAGGTGTTAGGAATATGCAACAGGCTGGTTGCGTTTATAAGGGTTTAATCCTCTGTTACACGTGGGGCCTTTTTCGGGCTATGTTGCCAGAAGAGGTATCCTCGGAGTTGATAACTTTTGTTTTTATGAGTCATTATTGTCCTAATCCTAATTGTCCAAAATTATATTTACTCTAAATTATATTTTACTATTTGTATAACCATTTTAATTACTATTTAAATTTTAATAATTTTTAACAACATGATTGCGTTTTTCACCTGCCCTGATTTCCTGAGCCCATTCAGATGGATCTCAGAATTATCCTGCCGGACTGTGCAATGCCACACAACTTGATTTGTCACGAGACTGCCAGCCAGCCAGTGCTGGGTTGGTTCAAACCAAAGCCGTTGTCCAAGCACTTGGAACTTCAAAATCTCCCCGATTTTCCCTGAATGCAGAAAGCAAGCTGCTTGCCGCCATCCCATAGCCAAAAACAACACAACCCTGCCCGGGAGGAGCCAGCTGGCAACTGGCAAGGAATCACTGGCTCAAGGACTAAGCCCCATGCCTGGATCGACTTCAGGCATTCCCAAAGCCACCTCAGCGGAAGGCTCTGCCCAGGGGCTGGCCTCAGGAATCCCCCAAAGCCCCCTGTGCCTTGCATCTCCCCAAATTGAACCCGTGTCCCTGCTCAGGGAGATTCTTGTGTTCAGCCAGCTGGGAACTGGGGCGGTGAGTCCAGGCCAACCTTCCAGGAGAGAGAGCTCACCTTCGTATGAAGGTAGAGAGCTCAGAGCCCTTCCAGTGCCTGAAAGGCGCTCCAGGAAACCTTCAGCCCCTCAGTGCTGAAAGGCTCCAGGGAGAGCTCAGAGCCCCTTTCTAGTGCCTGAAGAGGGCTCCAGGAGACCCTTCAACCCCCTTCCAGTGCCTGAAAAGGGCCAGGGCTCCAGGGAGAGCTCAGAGCCCCTTCCAGTGCCTGAAAGGGCTCCAGGGAGACCTTAAACCCCCTTCCAGTGCCTGAAAGGGCTCCAAGAGGGCTGGAGAGGGATTTTGGAGAAAGGCATGGAGTGCCAGGACACTGCCAGAGGGCAGGGWGGGATACTGGAAGGAATTCTTCCCTGTGAGAGTAGAGGACACCCTGGCACAGGGTGCCCAGAGGAGCTGTGGCTGTSCCATCCCTGGAAGTGYCCCAGACCAGGCTGGACAGGGCTGGGAACAACCTGGGATAGTGGCAGGGGGGGCTGGAAAATCCCTTGAAGGTCCCTTCCAATCCCAACCATTCCATGCTCCCACCAACACACAACACATCCAACCCCCTGCAGGCACAGTTAAAACTGAAAAAAAAAACCCAAAAATGCTCCTTTGAAACCCAAACACCTCCATCCCAAGGAGATGGGACCCCAGACCCCACAGCAGGGGTCCCTCTCACACGCTTGACATCCAGGCTGGGAGGTGTAAGGAACCATCCATGCTTCCAGGAAAATGCACGGCAGCCCCCTTGCTGCCAGTCCACAGGGACCCATTACACTAACAGTGTGTCCATTCAGCCTGATAGATAAATTACTAATGTAAATTAATGGATAATTGAAGCCCTTTAGTCCTAAATATTTAAATTATTTAACAGGCAATTAAGAGCGGAGGAGAAAGAGAAGAGGAAAAGKGGCCTTAACCCCAACAGGCAGAAAAAAAAATATAAATGAAGTGTGAGGAGAGCAGAAAGAGCTGAACAGACACATTTGCAAGGGAAGCTGCCAGGTTCATTTGGTTTGAGCCAGGCTGGTGTTACAGTGGATGCCCCCAGGTCCAGGGGGACAGGGAGAGAGAGGAGCATCCACCAAGCAGCCCCACAGAGCAGGGCAGATTCTGATCCTCATCTTTTCCACAGAGAAAAACTCCATGGCTTTGTTACAGTGATCACCAGAACTYCCTGGCACRCCAAAACAATACTTTTAGATATTTTTTTTCATCCTCCCCACCCCTAATTCCCTTTTGTMATACCATTCCTGACTCCTTTTTCAACACRATTCAAGTACAAACACATTTATTTCACATGTTTTCACTTTCTTTTTCCTTTTTCAGGTGGTCTACACGGCTGTTTCACTCTCCAAACATCCTCAGCGAGGCAAAGTGGTTCCAATTCCTCACAAAGACAATCCAGCAGGATTGTCACCTCAGGTATTCTGCAGAGCCCTCCTAACAACACAGCGACATGGTGGGCTGAGAAAAGTGGTGTTTTCTCCTCCAGCCTCCATGCCAAACTGCCCAAGCCATTTCCCAGTGCTTCCCTGGGAGACTGGAAGGGGAATGGGAAAAATAAAGGAAAAAAAAAAGAAAATGAATTTAAAAAAAATAAAAATAAGGAAAAATGGTTTTTTAGGAAGAAGTCGTGGGAAAAATAGGATTTTAACAAAAGCAGAGTGTGGAGGCTGTGTGATGGCACCAGGGGTGCCAGCAGTGGATAATTGCAATATCCAGTGCAATGAGCTTCCCACCAGTGCAATGAGTTCCCACCTCAGGTATTCTGCAGGAAGCCCCTAAAACACAGCGACAGGCTGGGCTGAGAAAAGTTGGTTTTTTCCTCCTCCAGCTCCATGCCAAACTGTCCAGCCATTTCCAGTGCTCCCCTGGGAGCTGGAAGGAATAGGAAAAATAAAAAAAAGAAAAGAAATGAATTTAAAAAAGTAAATAAAAAAAAAGGAAAAAATGGTCCGTGGAGGGAAGATGTCATGTGGGAAAAACAGGATTTTAACAAAACCGAGTGTGAGGCTGTGTGAGCCCAGGGACGGCAACCAGGGGTGTCAACAGTGCATATTGTAATTATCCAATGCAATGAGCTTTCCCACCTCAGGTATTCTGCAGAGCCTCCTCAACAAACAGCAACAGGCTGGGGCTGAAAAAAGTGTTTTCTCCTCCAGCCTCCATGCCAAACTGCCCAGTGATATTCCAGTCTCCCTGGGAGCTAGAAGGCGGAATGCGAAAAAAATAAAGGGAAAAAAAAGAAAATGAATTTTAAAAAATAAATAAAAAATAAGAAAAAATGGTTTGGAGGGAAGAAGTCATTGTGGAAAAACGAGATTTTAACAAAAGCGAGTGTGAGGCTGTGTGATGGCACCCAGGGGTGTCAGCAGTGGATAATTTGCAAAATCAGTGCAATGAGCTTCCACAGTGAATGAGCTTCCCACCTCAGGTATTCTGCAGAGCCACTCCAAAACACAGCGACAGCTGGGGCTGAGAAAAGTGAGTGTTTCCTCCTCCAGCCCCCAATCCAAACTGCCCAGTGATATTCCCAGTGCTCCCCTGGGAGCTGGAAGGTCCTACGGAAAATGGTCCATGGAGGGAAGACGTCATGTGGGGGAAAAACAGGATTTGAACAAAAGCAGAGTGAGGCTGTGTGTGCCAGGGACAGCACTGAGGGCAAGGGGGACGAGACAATAGTGAATGACTCCAATTATATCCTGAACTCACAGCCCACGGGAACAGGGTTATAAAACCCTTTTTATTTTGTTTGTAGTCCAAAAACACAAGTACATAAAAAGCTAATGCGAGAGGCCGACAGGAAGTGATAACATCTGGGAAACATCTGGCCTGCTGCCCGGCACAGCTCCGGCTACCTGCTCCCACAGCTCCCAGCCAGGCAGGGCCCCAAAACTCTGCTCCAAAAGGGAAAATGGACACCCCAAGCAGCACAGAACGCCCTGGCACGGGCTCTGAGCATCCCCTGAGCACACAGGGACCTCCAAGAAGGCTCGGAGCAATAAACGGTGCCCTTAACAGTGCAAGATAATCAAGAGCTTCTGAATTTGCAGGCACCTCCCCAAAGGGCTCTGAGCATCTCAGGACCCCCTGAGCATTGCAGACATCTCCTGAATAGGGCTTTGAGCATAAAGGATGCCCTGAATTCAGGATTCTCTGTTCAGGGCTCTGAGCACCACAGGGACCTCCAAGAAGGGCTCTGAGCATAAGGGTGCCCTAAAACAGTGCAAGAGTATCCAGAATTCTGAATTTATTGCAGGGCTCCCCTCCAAAACGCTCTGAGCATCTCAGGACACCCCCTTGAGCATGCAGAACACCCTGAATAGGGCTTTGAGCATAAAGGATGCCCTGAGAATTCCAGGACTCTCTGCTCCAGGGCTCTGAGCATCCCCTGAGCACCACAGGAACCTCTGAGAATGGCTCTGAGCATTAAGGGTGCCCTAAATAGTGCAAGGAATATTGATCCAGTGCTGATCAATATTGATCCCTGATCTAGGGCTCTGAATATTGCAGGGACCTCCCCAAAAGGGCTCTGGGATCTCAGGACACCCCCTGAGCATTGCAGAACATCCCTGAATAGGGTTAAGGGCTAAGCAGATGCAGAGAGTGGAACAGCCTTGCAGAACCACCTGAGAAAGAAAAAAAAAGTGACAACACTTGAAATAAATGTGTTTGTAYTTGAATCAGGTTAAAAAAGGAGTCAGAAATGGTATTACAAKAGGGCTTTGAGCATAAAGGATGCCCTGAGCAGTGCAGGATASCYTGGTGCAGGGCTCTGAGCASCACARGCCAGCCCTGAGAAAGGTTCTGGGCARTAAAGGATGCCCTGRGAATTTCAGGACTCTCTGCTCCAGGGCTCTGAGCACTGCAGGAGGAAGGCAGGCTGGCCAGCAGGCACCAGGGCACTCTTCCCCATCCCTGGAGATGCACCACATCCTCCTCCACAGGACAGAGGAGGTGCTGCCGAGCATTCAGAGGGGCTGGAGGTATTTTCTTTCTCCTGGTTCTCATCTCCTGCTCTTCCTCCTCCAAAAGCCCTGTGAAAGAGCCTCCCAGCAGTGCCCCATGCCCAGAGCTGGGGAGGCTGCAGAGCCTGATGTTTGGGAAGGCTCCAGCAGGGCTGTGAGGGAGGAGAGCTGGCTTGGCAGGATCACCCCCGGCTCTCCTCACTGGGAATTCCCCACAGCTTCCCTCTGCACCCGCCCACGGCCAACAGGCTGCTCTGGGGCAAGGAAAGGGGGCTGCAGGAGACCCCCAGAGCCCTTAGACAGCAAGGGAAGGTGYAGTGGAAAGAGAAGTGATGCTCAGGAGCGGTGGGGATCACAGCAGGAATCACTTCTGTCTCCTCCGTGCAGCTCCAGCTGCATTTCCAGCCAGGAAATGCAAACAGCCACCTGGAGCAATGCCACTGATCCTTCACTGCTGCACCAAACTCCTGGCAAGCCAGCCTCCCTCAGCTCCTTGGACAGGCTGGGATCCCCCCAGCTCACCAAACAACCCTCAACTCTCCCCAGAACTCCTCCTCAGCCATTCCCTCTGGCAGAGCCCAGGATTAGCACTTGGGGTGTTCCAGTGGGGAGGATTAAAGCTGGTSCAAGGCTGGACCACTCTGGAGAAGGAGCAGCAGCTGGCTGCACAACATCTGGCACTGCTGCTCATTTATTGCACGTGGGACTGMTGAAGGCCACCAATGACACTCCAGGAGTCCCACAAGGACAGGAAGGACRAGGACATGTCATTTGGGGTGTGCTGGCAGCTGGCCTGAGTGTGGAGCATCTCCCCTTGGAAGAGCCCAGACACCATGTAGGGGATCTGGGGAAGCATTAGGGATGAGGATGGGAGAAAAACAGGGAGGAAAGAAAATAATCACAGAACAGTTTGGCTTGGAAGGGACCTTAAAGATCATCTCATTCCACCCCCCTGCCAAGGGCAGGGACACCTTCCACTGAAATACCAGAGGAGGAAGGACACTGTTTGGAAAGGGAAACAAGCAAAGCACATTAAAGGAAAAAATTATCCAGCAGGCTGGCAAGGTTAAAAAAGCAAACACACACTGGGACATGGAAGGATAGAGAGACCTAATTAAAGAAGCCTCACCCAGAACACGCCACCAGCAAAAAGCATCTGATGTGTCAGGGACAGAGAGGGATGCTGCGTGTCCCATGCCGTGTCACTGCACAGCCTGCAGCCAAGGGCACAGCTCCCAAAGCCCTGAGCCACTGCAGCACAAGGGTGAGCACTGTGCCTCCTCTTTTCTGCTCATTTCTGCACCGGCTGATGCCCACCTGTAGCCTTTTTTTGTGCTGTCACTTCAAACCAGCTACATGAGAAAGCTCCAGCATCAGGAGCTGCCTAGAAGAGYCGGACCCCACTGCAGGATGAACCTMTCCCCATCTTTGCAGSTGAATTTGGCCCAGCCCAGGGGCAGCCAGGGCTCCTGGAGGTGTCTGAACACATCCAGGCTGCCAGGGAGAGCAGGGTGATGCACAGGAACCCACCGGAGCCAGGCAGCCTGTTCCCACCATCCCTCACACGTGCTTTTTCTCTCCGATTCCCAGCCTAAATAAGGCTTTGGGGAGGAAATTAATGAACAGCAAAGCTGATTACAAAGAACAATACAATGACTCAATCTGTTTCTTTTACCTCAATTGTATAAAGCTTTTACATTTATGAAGTTTTCTCTCTCGGTACACAATGAAACAGCCCTCTRAGGGAAGCCGTAATGGCCCTGGAGACTTTTTGAACAAGACTGGACAAAACACCGCCGGAACAATCCCAAAGGAAGGACCAGATGATCTAACAGGTCTTTTGCATCTTTAATTCCTCACCCTTTTCTTTCTCCTCCCGGTTCAGGCAGTTCAGGCGTGGGGGTTTTTTAAGCTGCTGCTAATTAGATGTTAATGCGGGAGCGGCTGCGTGCAGGAGAAACATCGGGGCCCAAAATGACAACCAGATCACAGGGACGAGGGTCCTTATTCTCAGCATGGAAAATCTCCCTCWGGAAGCAAAACAGGCCCTAAAATGCTGGTATCCTTTCCACACCAGGGTGGATTGCTCCTGAACCCACAAGCAGCTTCCTGGCACTCGTGGGGTCACATCGGTGCCAGCTCTGCATCTCCTCCCTCTCTGTCCCCACATCAGCATCCCCAAAGTTGTTTTGCCTATCCAGGGACAAAGGGAAAACCCCACCAGCGCAAGAACAACCTGAGTTTGGTTTAGTCCTAACAGCAGCCAGCTCTCCTGGCTGCCCCTTTGCAGAGCAACTCCCAGGAGAAGGCAACGGGATGCTCTCCCCATCACCTCCTCCCGCTCCTCCCTGCTGTTTGGGGGCTGTTTGGATCATCTCTAGCACCTGCCTCAGCGAGCTGCAAGGAGCTGAGCCGAGCTGTTTGCGCTGAAATCAATGAGGTGACACAGAGGCAGAAGTCTGAGCCGCTGYCCCTGGCGCCCGGCCCCGCCAGGGGACAGTCACCGAGGCTGTCACTGCCAGCACAACCCTGAGCAGACTCATTTCAGTCAG
This sequence comes from Sporophila hypoxantha, assembly GCA_002167245.1. Lineage (NCBI taxonomy): Eukaryota > Metazoa > Chordata > Aves > Passeriformes > Thraupidae > Sporophila > Sporophila hypoxantha. Next base: position 14,043 of record NDFG01000178.1, read on the forward strand.
AAAASACCTCCAGAACCATCGAGTCCAACCTGTGACACATCCTCACCGTGTCACCCAGAGCGGAGCAGCGAGTGCCATGTCCTKGGACACCTGCAGGGATGGGGACTCCACCACSCWAMGGTGCTGAGAGATTTCTCCCAGCCCCATGCTGCCYCTTCCTTCCCCTGCTGGCTGAGGTACCAGGAAAGTACAGCCTGCTCGAGGAGCCTAGCACACATTTTCCCCCTCCAACATGTCATTTTCCCCCAAAGTTCAGAAGTTCGGGCTGTCTGCGTTCTGCAATAGCCTTTGCAGACCCCTTTGCCTATCACCCTACAGCTCAGGAGTTCAAACTGCCTGGGTTCTGTAAGCTACAAACATAAATCCCATTTTGCAGACATTAGCACCCATTTCTTCTAAAGACCCTCAGCCATCGAGTTGTTTGTAGAGACATCAGCACCCATCTTTCCAATTGTGAAAAATGTGTATTTTATGATTGGCTTTTGGCAAATATTCAAATGAATATTGTATGTGTTGTGTTAGAAGGTGATGCTGTATTAATTCTCTTAAGTAGTGTGGTAAATATAGTTTTAGGTTAGAACAAAATGCTAAAATAGAAACTGTGCTATGTAAGATACTTTTTTTTTAAGAAAGGACTTGCACCAAGATAGCAGCCACAGGACACCCAAATCTTTCAAAGAAAGAGAATTTATTGCTCCATTATCAGGGGAAACAAACTTCCTGCCTCGCTCAGCCTTGAAGCTGTCTCTTATACACATCTAGATGTGTATAAGAGACAGGCCCTGAAGACTCAGTCAGGATTCAGAGGAAGAAGCTGACACTGCCCAGACAGAATCCTGKGTTTGAATGGAATTTATGCATCATGGATGAGGTGTAKGAATATGCAACAGGCTGTTGCTTTTAAGGGTTAATCCTCTGTTAACGTGGGGCCTTTTTCGGGCTTGTGAAAGAGGTACCTGGACCGTCTGTAAGTCTTTGTTTCTATTGTCTCATATTGTCCTAATCCTAATTGTCCAAATTATTATTACTCTAATTATATTATTATTATTTAACCATTTTATTACTACTAAATTTTAAAATTTTAAAAACAAGTGTTTGGAGTTTTTCACACAATCCTGCTCCACTGGAGCACCTTCATRCCTCGAGGCCCACAAGGAAGACCACAAGAAGGGATGGGGAGCCTTAAAGGATGGCAGTGGGATGTTAGYGGGGTCAGAGCCCCACCAGCAGCACCCCTACGGGCAGAGACCTCCCTCCCTCCAGCCCCATTCCCGAGCCCAGCCATGACAGGAACAAAAGCCACTGCTCAGAGACACATTTACGACCCTCCAAGAGGGAGCCCGCTGACARCTTAACGAGCTTTTTGTTTTTCAAGTAGTGGTTTTATATTTACGACCTGAAAGGGAAAGATGCAAGTAGGCAGAGAGGATCTGGGGCTATCTGCTCCTTCTGCTCCTGACCCGATGCTGTCCAAGCCACATCCAAGGCCTTCCGGAAAGCCATAAAAAACGATTGCATTTCAGCTTTTCTCCCCTCCTTCTTTCTCTCTCCCTTCCACTAAAACCAAAAAAAGCACCTTTTTTTTTTTTTTTTTTTGGTGGTGCTCACTTCTTGTTAATGTTCACCCCGAGGAAAAGCATCAAATATTAATGCAGGAAGCTTCAGAGAGCTCACAGCGGAAACCAGAGGCCCCATGTGTTGTGGAGTATCCCAGTGGATGYGAGATCCCACCAGTTCATCCCCAAGGCCTGGCTCTTTAATGCCTGGGAAGGAAGGAGGAGGCCAGAAGCTGGGTTTTTACGAGCACCAGGGATCACATTCCTGGGATATCAGCCCAGAGTTACACTTAGAGGAGGAAAAAAACTTTAGGAAAAAAAAAAAAAAAACCAACCCCACCACCCTTCCCCAGGATGCTGCACTGTTATTTATAAGCTTARGAGTGGAAAGAGAGGGCAAAATTCCCTGGTTTTGTTGGAGTTTTTTTGGTGGTTTTTTTTTATCCCCAGCGTTAGCACAGCAGAGAAATGCCTTTGGGCTGCAAGAGCATTCCAGCCACCAGCAGGAAGATAAGGCTCTTCCCTGGCCTCCAGATTCCTTGGCAGAGAGGAGACACATGGGGTTTAATTGCACACAGAGATGCCACAGCCCTGACACCCACATGATAAGAGCTTTTGTCCCGTGGAGGRCTCACCCAGCTGATAAAGACCCTGCCCTGAGCCCCTAAAACCCAGAAGGGACCTTGGCTGAAGAGCTGCAAGGGACTGGTGGGGAAGGTGGGAGGCCCAGATGTGCAATGCAACATCTGGAAGAGGAAGGGGCAGTGTCCCATGGACACAGTGCCAGCTGCAGGTGACGTTGGACATGCATGTCCCCCCCTCCCAGGGAGGAAAGCACCCCCGTGTGCTTGGTGGTGACATCTTTGTGCCCAAACGTTGGGACTCAATGACCTCTGATGGCTTTCCCAAGCTGCAGAGCTGTGTCCAGCTTCGGGGCTTCCAGCACAAGGAGGACTTGGAGCTGCTGGAGCCAGTCCAGAGGAGGCCAAGGAGATGCTCCACGGGCTGGAGAGCCTCTGCAAGGAGCCAGGCTGGGAGAGCTGGGGGGTCACCTGGAGAGGAGAAGGCTCCAGGGAGACCTCAGAGCCCCTTCCAGTGTCTGAAGGGGCTCCAGGGAGACCTCAGAGCCCCTTCCAGTGTCTAAAGGGGCTCCAGGGAGAGCTCAGAGCCCCTTCCAGCATCTAAAGGGGCTCCAGGGAGAGCTGGAGAGAGATTTTGGACAAGGGTCTGGAGGAACAGGACAATGGGAAATGGCTTCCCACTGCCAGAAAGCAGGACTGGATTGGGTATTACTTCCCTGTAGGGTGGGCAGACCCTGGCACAGGGTACCCAGAGAAGTTTCCTGAATCCCTGGAAGTGTCCAAGATCAGGTTGGATGGAACTTGGAGCCACCTGGGATAGAGGAAGCTGTCCCTGGCCATGGTTTTTAAGCTTTAAGATCCCTTCTGACCCAAATTATTCAGTGATTTTGTGAACCCAGACTGCTGAGCTTGGGACATCTTTCCCTCGTCCCCMTCCATCCCCTCACAAGCGTGTGAGGCCCCTGCAGCCCCGGGTGCACAGGCAAAAAAAAAACAAAAAATAAAAAAAAAAAGAAGAAGAAAAAGAAGAAGAAAGGAAAGAAAAGGAAATAAAAGAAAAGCCTTTTAAGTGGGCTGGAGCCTGTGCTGCCCAGAGCAGGGCAGCCCCCTCCCCGCTCCCCTTCCCCACTTATCGCTGCCCGGGGCTCTGCCCGGCGCCTGCCGATAATCAGGGAGCGCATTGAAACCCCGGCGCCAGACTGGATCCTTATCTCCTCCCGAGCAGGAATGCGGCATGGGGGCAGGAGGAGGAGGAGGAGGAGGGGGAGGAAGAGCCCCCTCCCCTGGCCCCTGCCCACAGCCAGCAGAGCCSGGGAGGGCCGGGGGGACTGAGGGGTGCGCGGGGTTCAGGGCCCAGCCCCGGCTCCCGGCAAGGCCCGAGGGCTCGGAAGCGCCCCCGCCTTGCGCAAGGGCCGGTAATTATCCCCGGGGATAATGACTCTGCTTCATTAGCCCACAGAGGCCGGGAGCCCGGCTGGGAATGCCCCAGGCGTGAGCCGGGGGGACGCGGGGCGACAGCCGGGACAGCCCCRTCCTCTCCACCCAAAAAGAGCTCGGAGTGCTCATTTCACAATTAGGGACCCAGAAGTTTGCCCTCGGTGGTTGGGAAGCATCGCACCGTGGGTGCACGGACAGCAACCCTCAGCTTGATCCCTGCCAGGGGCAGCCCCTCAGGAAAGGACTCCTGATGATCTCAGCCCAAAAGATGCTGGGTGGGAGCTGTGAGCAGTTCCCAAACCAGCCCGAGCCCTCAGGGCTCAGCCTGGGGACCCTCGCAGTCCCTCTTGTGGGATGGGAGCCCAGAGCCTTCCTCCCTGGCGAGAAGAGCGGCGGGCTCTCCTCAGAGGAGGACGAGGAGGAGGGCGGCGGGCTCTGCTCTGAGGAGGAGGAGGGCGGCGGGCTCTCCTCAGAGGAGGAGGAGGAAGGCGGCGGGCTCTCCTCAGAGGAGGAGGAGGGCGGCGGGCTTTATTCTGAGGAGGAAGGCAGGCTCTGCTCAGCCCCCACCAGCTCTGGAGCTGCCCGGGGCTCATCCCCATCCCYAACAGGACCGACAGGAACTTCCAGCCAGCCCACAGCAGCAGCGGCGAGGAGGGGAGCAGAGACACAGCCAAGCTCCCTCCAGGTGGGACAGGAGCCGCGGCTCCAGCCTGGCGCTCCCTCAGCTGCCCCCCGGCATGAGGGCTGCATGCTCTTATAACACCCAAAAACAACTCGCAGTGTTCATTTTCACAATTAGGAACCCAAAAGTTTGACCTCGTGGCCGGAAAGCATCGCACAGTGTACCCCAKGCTGGACAGCATCCCCCAGCTTCATCCCTGAGCCTCTCAGGGAAGGAGTCCTGATGCCATCGGAGCCCCAGGGAATTCGCAGCCAATTAAGGGGATATTTTAAAAAATCATAATGAGGGGCTAATGAAGTTTAGAAGCTGCCGACAGCAGCCATATGCCTCAAATATGCTAGGTACAGTCGGTGCCTAGGTAATGCAACTGCAGGTATCAGCTCGCCTAATTAGCTACCAGAAGAAAGTCTAATTTAAAACAAAGCTCTTATTTTATTTATTTGCTGACAGCAGCAGAGCAATTCCCTCCAGCATGAAGTGAAAGCAAACACACTGCCCTCAAAATAAACCACCACGGGCTTTTTAATTTTATCCTCCAACAAGTGTTCCCTGGTTAGTCCTCGGCAAGGGAGGGGCAGGGGGGAAATAAAAAAAMCCCAAACAACAACAACAAAAAGCCAACCTGCACTTCCATTAGCATTACAGAGGGCTTGAAAAGGCAGCTCCCCACTTGTCACCTCCCTGCCACAGAAAACAGCGACCACTGGGACTCCTCTGCTGTGCATGGAAATCTGCCTTTAATAAAACATCYCTGAGGAAATGTGTCCCCCTTTTCCTATCCTCATTTGGGTCCCGATTTGGGGTGATGATCCCTCATTTAGGTGGCACATTGTCCCTGATTTGTCCAGGTTGGTGTCTGGCTCCAGACCCACTGTTGAGAGGTGTAGGTCACCCACACAAGCCAAGACTCCCGACCCTTCCCATCCCTTCCCTTCCTTCACCTCCGGATGCATCCAGAAGCAAACGTGGGGATGGGAAAGGGAAATCCTAGAAGCTCAGAGAGAGTGCAGGGCCACTGTGATTTTATTTAGTATCTTTATTTATTGAAGTGCTTTAAATAGATATGGATTGACTCTCCCGGCTCTGGCAATTACAGCTTGAAAGGGGAGCTGCAGGCAGCTCCTGGATTAATGCACATGAGGCTGCTTCCATGGATGCTCAGCATCCCACTCCATGTGGGACCTCCTCCTGTCTTCCAGACTTCACCTGGGGCCTCTGCACCCCCCTCCACAACGTGTCCTGGTGCCCCCACTGTTCCACATCCACATCAAACCCACTTCACCACCACCCTCAATCACCTCCACAGCCAAGAYYGAGCCACCAGCTCCACCCTTSTCACCTCCCTCATRGGGTCTGAGCCCATCTGAGCAATCAGGGATTCATTCTTCCCTATCAGCAACCATTTGTGGGTTTATGAAAGCCCARAGAGGCATTGCAAGCCTTTATGGACAACACTGGCTGGGCCCTGCATTTTTCTTCCCACTGATTAAAGTAATAATGCTCAGTTAAGGAGCAAGTAAAAAAAATCACACCGTTTTTAGGCAGCTGGGAAAGAGGAGGAAAATCTATTGCAGTGGCCCTGAACAAGCGCTTCCCCAGGGCTTGGAGGCAGAAAACTTATCACACACTGCTCTGATCACATATTCAGCCTGAACCATTAGTCTTGGGCATAAAAAGGTGTAATAAAAGGTGCCCCTAACTGCAGACTGAGTCAGGAGGGGGAAATGGGGTTAAAACCCCACAAAGGCTGGGGGCAGCAGCAGCTCTGGGGCTTGGTGGCATCCCCAGCACCCACCTGTGATGCTGGCAGTGGGCACCCACCTCCTGCCACTCCAGTGCCCAGGGACAGTTTGTCTCCTGCATGTTTAAAGCTGCAGAGAAGTGGGAAAATGAGCATCCACTGCACCAGGAGGCTGGTGAAAGATTTCCCCAGGGCCAGCATCCTCAATCATCCTCAACAATGTATTTTCTCATTCTGGCCTCATCTGGCTTGTCCCAGTCCCAATACCCATCTTACAACACCTTGCCCTCCACAAACACAGCTCCTTTTCTTCCCTGTAACTCCAAACCAGCCCTTTGTCCCGGGCACAAAGAGCTGTCAGGTTGCTGCTGTGGGTTTTTCCCTGCACTGCTTTCCCATCCAGCTTTTTTGGGGAATGCCAGAGCCCAAAGCAAGCCAGCTGCGACCTGTGGCTACTTTAAAAAAATTATCTCCACTGGAATTTTCTCCACACCTCCTGCAGTGATGGGGATGACAACAGGGCCTCGGAGGGGTCCCCTTTCTCCTTAGCAACCACCCACTCACCTCTTAAATCCCACACTGATCACCCAACCTGGGGAAGCCAAGAAACACAAAATAAGCTGGGAACATCCCCCATCTTGCTTCCAAACCGCCTTAAAACCATCAAGTTAGTTATCCTTGAGGGAAGAAGAAYTGAAATCCATGTTTTTGATGCCTTAGCCCCTCTCATACGTGAATGGGAAGCTCATGGCAGGAGCAAGGAGCAAGCACAAAGCTGAWTTTGTGAGTTCCAGTGCCTCAGGCTCAGCCTCCCAAGCACACCCCAAGGCTCCAGCCAAGCCACCCCCCATTCCTAGGGCTGGTSACCCAAAAACCAACAGCCCACCAGCTCCACTGCTGTCCCCACAGATGCTGAAKGTCCCAAAGGTGGCCAGAGACAGGGTCCACCCACAGTGGGGCACTTGATCCCAGCATCACCCAGCCCAAGCCATTGCTTCCTCCCTCCTTCCCTCCCTCCTTCCCTCCAAGGCTGGTTTTCCAGGCAAAACAAGGATGGGAGTTACTCAGGCAGCATGTGACATGACCACCAGAAGGAGGGCATTGCATTACTGCAGCTAAAACTGGATCCTGCTTTCTATTGTCTATTCTTTTGTAGTGATGGGAAGAAAGAGCTGCTGCTCTGTAATCAGGCCTCTTCTGGCTGCTTCCCTGCTTTTAGGGCCAAGCAGGATAATGCCACGTTGCTTTCATGTGGCAAGAGAAGCTTATAAACAACACTATTACACTGCTGCACCGCTGAAATTAAAGCCTGCTCTGAGCCTCAGTCCCTCCCACAGGCAGCCTGCTTTGCCTCGGACTTAATTTCTTCTCCCMAAGTCTGCAGTCCAGGGAACAGACTGAATCTGGGCCTGAATAAGCACTGGTGAAATTCAGTGTCTCCCAAAATGATGTGCATTACCTATTTCTGAAAAGAGGAGTAATTCTTTMCAGCTTTTGCTAATGTGCTCTCAGCAAACACTCGGTTCTTGTTTTCCCTCAGAGCACAGCAGCTCCAGATCACACTTCACCCCAAAAGTGGATGAAAGTCTTCTCTTTACTGATCACTGCATCTTTTGGTCCAAAGTGATKGAGATTTACCCCCACCCCACACTCCATAAAAATTCAGATTCTGAGCTCACCCATACACATCGAGCCTAAAACCTCCAGAGTGGATTCACTCAGCCAGAAATGATCTCAGCTGTGAAAAATCACAAGGGGCAGTCACTTTCTCAGCAGTCTCAAAATAGAGGTTGTTTTTCTTTTTTTTTTTTTCAAATCAAAAAAGATGCCATCTCTCTGAATTATCTGCAATAAACATCCTGGTGCTGGAAGAAAGCACACTTCAGCTTTTCTAGCTCCAGGTTCTCATTTCCACCAGCTCCTTGAGAACCTCCTCCTGGTTTTCCAAGCCTTCTCCTGCACTGCATTAAGAGCCTGTCTCTGCAAAGAACGYGCTTTAAAACCCAGGGGACTCTGCAATATTGTCTGCAATAGGACAAGGACTCCTTTCATCACCCATCCTCCCTCAGGTTCAGCTCTTCTTGGATTACAGCATCTCCTGGGCAGCTGGAGTGTCCCAAACCCAGTGAGGCAAGAGCCAGGTTTATTGTGGCACTGCCCAAGGGACAAACACCAGCCAGATCAAACCCTGGGGACTCCCTGAGCACCTGCAGAAGCAGCTGAAACCATCTCAGTGGAAGATGCTCTYCCCCCCACCATCCTTCCCTTGGTGCTCCATTTTCAGAGGGGCCAGGAACTGCTGCTCCCCAAAAACCAAAGCTGCAGGATAATCCTGGCCCACAAGTCTGTGATAACCTAAACTCCTCCAACCTTTGGGCCCTGTGCTTGCCATCAGTGCCCCACATCCCACGTGCCAGGTGATTTCTTGCAGAGCTGGAAGGAAGCCTCCCCACCYCTCCCTGCTGGCCCAGGCGTGGGATGCTCCTCTCCTGCTTCCCCTTCCATCTCAAACATCATTAGCAAAGGATCATTTCCTTCAAATTAAGGTCACCTGCCMACAAGTGCCTTTTGCCATGCCCTGAGAGCAGCCTTCAGCGCTGCCCTCACCTTGCCTAAGGTTTTTCCAGCATTTTCCTCAATCCTTCATTCATTTCCAGGTGCCCMATCTCTGCTCATACACCGTGGTCCCCTAAGCAGCAGAGCAAAGCCAGATTTCCCATGGATCTGCTGCTCCAAATCCTCCCTCCCACATGGCATTTGTGTTCCCCAATAGTAGGTGGCGAGTGTTATGCTGTTGATGTTTTGGGGTTTTTTTTTTTTTGTTTTAGTGGGATATTAATAGATCCCTCTCACTGGCCAACCAGCCTAGATAAAAACTTTATTGCTAATTTCCTAATCAGACAGGCACTTAATTACGAGACATCTTCTGAGTCAGAGGGAGAGGGATGCAGACATACAAACAGCACGGCAGCTAAGGGAAAAAAAAAAGTCTGGATTTTTTTTTTTYTTTTTTAGRAAATGAAACTAAAAAAAGAAACACCCTCCCCCCTTCCCAAACAAACAAGCAACAAAAAATAATCCAGCAAGCCCAAAGATAAATCTATGGGGATTTTTGGCGTTTTAGGCACAGGAACTTCTCTTGGGGCAGGGGACAAGGTGGTGCAGAGGGGTTGGATCCCACGGGGGTCACGGCAGAGCCTCCCTCCCTCTGTGTCCCACATACAGCACAGTCCCCACGGGCTATGAGCAGATGGTTTCCAAGCTGACAGGTTGCAAACAGCTCCGTGGAGCCGGCTGGGGAATCAGATATTGTCTCCATGCCTTTAGTCTGGGGAACAAAAGAGATCTCCCAGCTCAAAAAGTTTGCTGGGAGACCTCGGTGCTTCTCCTGCTTCTGGTTTCTTTTTCAAAGCACTTTCACCCAGCTCAGATTGCTCAAGTCTGATGCCTGTACGACTCTACAAGCTGCCTGCACATAACTTTTTCCACTTTGACTTTCCTCTCTGTAGCTGGAAAGAGACCACAAGGACAGCCTTGGTGCAGGGCACATCACCCTTGCTTTTCCAGCGAGCTGCAGGCACTCCCTTCCTGGCAGAAATTTCTTCCTTTGACTTCCCATCAAACTTGCAAACGCCACGAACCCAGGACAACCCAGACAAGCTTCTTCCCAGCATTATTTAGAGGAACCCCAAGGCTTGGAAACAGCCCTGGAGACCCCAGTTCTAAACACACAGGACAGCAGCGTGCCAGGCACGGGACCCAAATAATCTTTTAGGGAAGGTTTAGGCACAGGACCCAAATAATCTTTTAGGGAGGGTTTAGGCACAGGACCCAAATAATCTTTTAGGGAGGGTTTAGGCACAGGACCCAACTCATCTTTTAGGGAGGGTTTAGGCACAGGACCCAACTCATCTTTTAGGGAGGGTTTATTTTATAAAGCCATTCTTGAGCAGGCCACTCTGCATCCCCCCCCACACCTACAGGGATGCAAAGCCCAGCCAAGCTGCAGGATTCCGGCTCCTTTGGCTTCCCTGCTGGTTTTAGCTCTGCAACTCGACCCTGGGCGGAACATATGGTTTGAATTCTCCCCCCCTAAACTTTCCACAGGCTCCTTCCCCCGCCTCCCCGTGGCACACAAACCCCAGCCCTTGTTCTCTGCGAGGCAGGAATGGTGCTGGCAGCCCTTCCCATCCATCCCTCTCCAAGGGAAGGAGAGAGGCTGCACTAAAACCCCTCGGCCGAGACTGCTAAGTGGGCTTTGCTGTTCCGTGCAGGGGTCATTAACAACCCGGCTGGAGCGTCCCCTTCCTTCCAGCCAGGCCATAAATACTGAGGAAAACGCAGCCAGTGGAGAGGGAAAGGCAGGGGGGAGCACCACAACAAGAACTGGCTCTACAAGGGAAGATTTTCCTTCCCCAGCCAGCCCGGGACCACTGAGGTCCTGTTGGTTTTCCCAGCTTTTACAGAGAGGGGGCAACTGAGAGGTGTTTTAAAAGGTTTTATTTAAGATTTTATTTTACCACACTACTATTACTTCTGAMACCAATCAYCTATATTTTTACCTCACATCATCCTACTACAASCCATCTTTCACAATTTTAATTCTCTAAAATACCTAATTGTCCTGGTTTGGTATTCAGTTTAATATTTTAGCTTAGTATTTAGTATTTAGTTTAATATTTTTACAAAGCCATATTTTAAAACTTAYTAAAACTCATTTCTAATTCAATCCCTCWCTCAASAAYATMATCTCTATTCYATAACCTTCCTAARTCAACACAYTTTATCTCAATGCTTACATACAACTGTACAAGACTGYATAAGCTTTCTATCAAATTTTARAAACTCTTTAGAAATCCATTTCTCACAGGGCCCCACATCCAACCTCATCCCTCTGTACAAGCCAGAAGGCAGAAAGAAGCATCCTTTAGGATGCAGGAATGGTGAACAGGTCCAGCAGTGCTCARAGKGGTTAAGCAGCAACTTCACCTCCTCTTTTCCCCTCCCTGAGTTCAAAAATCATCTTTTATTTTCCTGTTAGGCAGTTTTCATCTAATTTTCTGCTCCATCCAGCAGCCAGGCTTTTCCCCCTCAAAATGACTACGGCAGCCTAAGCTGGTCTTTGCTGAGCCAGAAGCCTGATCCAGCAGRAAGCAGCAAGTGGGATTCTTATGGAGCATTACCCTGCCTCTCCAAAAAGCCAGGCTTCACCTTCTCCCAGAGTTAAAAATCCACCCAACGGGCCCTTGTACCCCCTTCTTGCTCCCAGTGTCCTCAAAGCACCGCGCTGGAGAGGAGCCCTGGGAGGGCTGTGGGACAGACGGACGGACGGACGGACGGACGGATGGATGGATGGATGGATGGATGCCCCTGGCCAAAACAGCGGCGGCTGTGATGGAAACCAGAAGCCTTGTGGTCTGTGAGCCTGACAGCCTTCCCAAGGCATGCAGAGCATTGCTGGCACGCCTGCGTGTCCCAGGCAAAAAAACAACCCCAAATCCTCTGAATTGGTGATTTCAGCAGCACAGAACCAGCTCCTTGGAGCCGAGCACAGCACGGATTCCTCTGAGCAGGTATTAAAAACCACACTTCAAAAAGGAAGAAAAGTCATCTATTTTTGACCTGCTCTGTGTTTAGGACCGCTGTTACTCAAGGTTTTAGCTGAAGAGAGCTGAACCTGTGGCTTCCCCTGCTCCTTATCCCTGAGGATCCCTCCCCGTCGGCTGCAACCCCATCGGCAAAGCCGGCGTGTGGGTTTTTCCATCCCCAGCAGGACCGGCCCCAACACGCCCCAGACTCCCGGGGTTTTGCTATGAACTACAAAGGAACCTGCCCAATTCGCCCCAGTTTGCATAACCAGTTTATCCCAAGCATTTGTTTTAAAAGCTCAGCTCTGGTTAGTCACTGCTCAGCCCAAGCAAAACCCAACCCTCTTCTCRGCTTTTGGATCTTGCTTTTCCAGCTTTGGGCACAGCCAGCATTTTTTATCTTGGTGTATAAATTTTAGAAATATGAAATATGTGCCTTGATGCCTTGTTTTATATACACACACATATATATCATATGTATTTTATGTATATCAGGGTATCCAAAGGATCCACAAGCCAGGATGGGGATTAGCCACGAGGCTCTAAGTCCTTAAATCCAAACCCAGTCATTCACCAGTAGCAAACCATAAAGCAGAGACACACATGGAAAAAAAAAAAAAAAAAAAAGATGGAATGAAAAGGGGGAGGAAAAGAGTTTTATAGCCCTTGGCAGCCCACACCCCACTTCATCACACTCAGGATCCCAGTCACCCGAGCAGCTCCCCAGCCAAATCCCCTCTCCTGTAACAAATCCCGTTAGCGYCGACGCCGGAGCGCAGAAGGAGGCGCTTGCAAGGCTCTGGCTGCAGAAAAGCAGCCAAAATGATGTGCAGGGGAATCAGACATCCTGCAGGAAAACCTGCTTCCACAACTGAGTCAGCATCTCCTCCCAAAGACAGGGGAGGACGGCAGGAACTGCAGGCCTGGGGGACGTGCTTAGATGGAGCTGGCAGGGGAGCCCCAAGTGCCACCTCCTCTTCGTTTTTCCAGCCCAGACAGCCCCAGGAATGACAATGTGCACCCAGCAGTGACACCACGTCACCAAATGCCCCAAAACACAGACTGATGGAACTCAGGGGAGAGCCCAGGGAGCAGTGTAGGGATGCCACAGCCTCAGCCAGGAGCTGGGAGCACTCAGCCAGGAGCTGGGAGCACTGGGAACACCTTAATCCCAGCCTAATTCAGATTTCCAGCAATGCTTGACCCACTCTGTGAAGATGCCCCTCAGCCAGGGCCCAGACAGCAGAAGAGACAGGATATTTAAGCTTCTCCAAGATAAGCTGGCAGAGAAAACCCTTCCATGAACCCCTTCTCCAGCTCAGCGACCCAGACCGCTGATTACTTTTAATTGCTGTGTAATTGGACTCTGGGAGCCATGCTTTCATTTTAARCCCGTCTCTACATTTCACATCTGTCAAAGGGGGAAAGAAAAACCTTCAAAAGTAATATTCCAGTGCAGGAACACCATAGCACCCTCCAGCAACTGCCAAACCAGCCGTGGCAGCAGGGAGGCAAAGGCTGCACCCCTTGTTTGGGATAAACAGGGGTGGAGGGAGCTGCTGGGATCCCACACCTGGGCAGCRGCCACCCCAAAGGCAGCAGCGGCCCCAGGGCAGACAGCACGGCCACACTGCAGGATCCTCCCTGACGACCAGCACTAATTACTGCCCTGGCTTGCAGGGCCCTGCAAAGCCCTCAGAGATGCCCCTCCAGGTGAGGGCGGGGACGCTTGTTCGGCTCCCCGGACAAAAAGCAGGCAGCAGACCGCATTTTTGTTTTTCTCTCTCTCTTTTTTCTTTTTTTTCTTTTTGGTTGTTTTAAATAGCAACCACGTTCTGGCTGCTGGAAAACACCCTCCCTTCTGTTCTCCAAGCCAACCCAAACAGATGGAGCCAATAAGGCAGCCGGGTGATGGTGTGGGATGGTGACGGCCCATGGGGGAGAGCAGCCCCTGCTCACAGACCCCAAAAGGGGCAGCCAGACCCCCTGAAGATGGCAGGGAGGCACAGCCCATCAACCCAGTGGAAGAACTTCGCTTCATCYATCTCCATGAAACCCTCCAAAGCCCTGGTATGAATCATGGAAGTTAATAAACACCTCCAGGATCACTGAGTCCAAGCTTTGACCCAACACCAATTTGTMAGCCATGGGATTGTTCTCCATCTCAATTGTTCCAGTCCTCCAGCTAGCAGTCAGGAAGAATTACAGTTTCCCAGACACCATGAGAGTCCAGTGGAAGGTCAGTGAAACAAACTCTTCACCTTGGTGCCTTCAGCCACTGCTGTGGATGCCCTCATGCATGCCCTGAACCTCACAGCCTGGAAAGCTCTGAGGACACWGCTGACAGCACTGCTGCATCCCAGGCGTGTCCCTCCTCCCAGGAATCTGTCCTGAGGAATTCCTGGGCTCTGYAACCTCCTGCCTAAGGAGAACTCCCACGCTGCACAGTGCAACACAAGCCTTTTAATAGCCTCACACCTCTGCAAGCCACCCAGCAGGGAAGCCTGGATTTGGCTGGAAATGTCCCATCCCTCCATCCTGCATCCACCTCAGGAGGGGCAGSTACACCCAGGAGTACACCCAGCCCAAACCGCCTCGTTTTAATGGCAAAATGGGACCTGTAGAGGCGTTTAAATRCTGTTGATGTGGCAAAGGGGGCAAGCAGGGGTCACTTCCATGCCAGTGGCAGCTCCCGGGGAGGAGAGGAGCCCCACAGAAGGAAAGACTCACAAAGGAACAGCAGGGCAAAGTCTGGGTGCAAAGAGCCTTGCTCTCACCTCCCATCACTGAAGAGCCACCACATCTCTCTCCATACAGCTCCAGCAGGGAGGGATGCCTGGTGGGGAGGAGCACCATGGTGCCTTCCAGGAAGGAGCACTCCCCATCTCCCACCCACATTTTACCTGCACAGCCTTTGGCTCAACRCATCAAGGTGTGCTGCACCTCATCCCTAGCACAAGGCAAAGCACCCAAAAATGATGTCACATGCAGCAACATCACCTCCAAGAGCATTTCCCCACCTCCACAGAAGATTTTTTCCACTCCCCACACCTCTTCCTAGCATTCTGCACCATCCTGTACCTGCAGGGATGCTCAGCTGATGCCCCCAGCATCATTCCCACAGAGTCCCCAAGCCCACCCATCTCACATGTCCTGGGCTCTCCCCCCACTCGAGAGGGAGGCAGATGGATCTAATAGGCATTAAACGTCCCAAAATGAGATTTTCCACGCTCTTTCAAAGGGAAACAATCGSTCAGCTCTCACACTGGGTGCAGGCTTGTGAAGCAGGGGAGCAAAGGTTATTCATGGGGTCTTGAAGGAAACCACACTGGCAGGACCCCCCAGAAGCAGCAGAGATGCCGGGATGTGACTTTTGTGTCTGGCTCCAGCACAACCGGGCTGACAGCCTGTGCTCACAGCCCTGGGGATTCCAGCTGAGAAAGGATCACTCGTGGTACAAACCAGCCCTTTTCCTCCTCCTTTGKTATTCCCAAAAGATGTGGGAATAATTTGGGGAGAGGAGTGAGGGCAGYTGTGCTGTATGTGTGTGTGTACACAGGTATCACACAAAATGCTCCCCAAATCCATAAGATCTTCTTGCTTTCCTGAAGGGACTTGCTTCCCTGGAGAAAGGGACAGCCCAGACCTTGAATTCCAGGACAGAAAAGCTCTGCTCACTTTTCTTCTTCAGGTAGATTACTACTCTTCAGTAATAATATAAGCAGTGAGTGTCTCAATTCACACCCTTCACCTCCCAGGGTATAAAAAACGACAACAAACAACACAACACACCAGCACTGCCTTGAACTTACACAGCAAGCAAGGCCAAACAGGAAAAATAGCTCAAAAACATTTGATTTTTAAATGCTGGGGGACTCTGTCAGCCACATCCACCCAGATCAAGCAGTGGGATGCAGCTCCTGAKTTATATTTCACTTGGATAAACTCGAGTGCCAGGGTCACAGGCCAGTTTTGGGCCTCCAGTGCCACTGCCATCCCTGTGCTCGTGGCTTCACAGCCTTTCCCAAGGTTTGGGATCTGGGAATTCCTCCTCGTTGCAGCAAGGAATTAGCTGAAAAGGGGATGTTTCTTTAAACAAGCAGGAATTTGGCCATCAATCCCCAGCAGAAAGGGGCTGAAACACAAGGAGAGAAGACACCAAGGTCTCCAAGGATGCTCCAGGCAGGCAGGGGAAKGGGCCTGGCACAGCCCATGGGAAGGTGGGAAGCAGAGCTCACACACCAGACAAACAAACACATTTTATTCCTCTCACGCTGTAGGACACCCTGCCTGCTGCTGAGCATGGTGGTGACACAGGGCTTGCTTTGCTTCCATGCTTTTTCCCTTTCTCCACAGAGGAAGAGTGGGCTGCCTGCAGAAACACAAACTTGTCACCACTGTCCTTTGACCAGGATACCCCCCCARCCATCAGGAGTTTGGTTTAAAGCTAACAGCTCCAACACCCCCACCAGTTACTCCAGTTAGGGGAGGAGGTGCAGGCGTTCCTCACCAGCTCAGGTGTTTCACTACACACCTGACCCAGCACACCCCACCTGTGTGGGTCTGGGGGAGCTCTCTGGAACTGGGATCAGCCTCCCTAAGAGTGGGAGAAGCCACCCCAGGCAGGAGGGAGCAGAGGAGACCCGGGCTGAGGCAGGGAGGGACTCGCAGGAGATTAAAGGCAGAGTGCAGGACACGCTGGAGCAAGCCCCGTGCTAAATAATTCCTGCTTCCCTTCCCTTTCCTCGTTTTCCAGCGTGGCTTCACCCAGCTTTTCCCAGCCTGGCTGGCGTTTGATCTCTGCCTTTCCCTCAGCAGAGSTGCTGAGCCCAATAAAAATTTAAAAAAAATTTTAAAAAGGGGTTGAGCCCCTTTAAAAAAAAAAAAAGAAGCAAATAGGAGAAGGATGGAAAAAAAAAAATCCCCTAAAAATCCAAGCTCAGCAAACACGTGGCTGCTACCAGCCCAGCCCAGCGGTTTGGGATGGGGAACGGGCTCCAGAGGAGGAGGAGGAGGAGGTGGAGGAGGAGGAGGAGGAGGCAGCAGCAGCAGCTCTTCCCTGGCTGAGGAGCAGGTCTGGGGCTGCCAGCCCAGCGCATTCCTGTGCCGTGAGTCAGGCCTCCGAAAAACCAGGAGGCTTCAAAAAGAATTCCCGGTGCAGCAGCCTTTGGGATGCTTCTGCCCCRTCCGAGGGCAGAAATGTTTTACCCCAGCTGGGACCCTGAGGAGCAGCATCACCCCCYGTGCAGGGAGAAGAACACAGCGAGCCCACACTCCAGAACTGAGATTTTTATTGAGAGTAAAAATGCAGCCAGGCCTGCAGGGATGGAGAGGGAGGATTCATGGAGGGTTCCTGAGGGGGCTCAGCCAGCCAAGGCCTCCAGGCTGCCAYTGAAACAGGTCCTGGGGAGGGACATCACCACCATGCTCAGCACAGGCAGGGTGTCCTACAGCCTGAGAGGAGTAAAATGTGTTTGTCTGGTGTGTGAGCTCTGCTTCCCACCTTCCCATGGCTGGGCCAGGCCTCCTCCCTTTGCCTGCATGGCTGGAGCATCTGTGGAGGCCTCGGTGTCTTCTCTCCTCCTGTTTCAGCCTCTCTCTGCTGGGGATTGATGGCCAAATTCTTACTTGGKGTGAAACCAGACATCAGAGCAGCTTTCTGGGCTTTTCTCTGGGCTTTCTTTGCCTCTCCCAAGCCAAAGCTGCTCAATTCCCAGCCCTAGTGCAGCCCCAGTGCAGGTCACAACATCTTCTCCAGCCTAGTGTGAGGGGAGGCATCACTCAAAAGCTGCTGGTCCACCACAAAGGCTCTGCTTTTGGGAGATACAGCTCACACAACATTTCCTTAACTTCGGGCAGAGCCAGGGAAGGATCTATCCACCTCCCTCTCTCTCAAGCTGAATTCCTAGGCCCAGTGCAGGTCACACAGATTTGCTCCAGCCTAGTGGTGAGGGCAGACATCACTCAGAAGCTGCTGGTTCACCACAAAAGCTCTGTTTTTGGGAGATACAGCTCACACAATCTTCCTTAAGTCTCTGAGCTCTGGCAGAGCCAGGGAAGGATCACCCAGCCTCCCTTCGAGCCAGGGTGGAATTCCCAGCCCCAGTACAGGTCACACAGGATTTGCTCCGGCCCTAGTGTGAGGGGAGACATCCACTCAGAAGCTGCGGTTCACTGATTCTGTAAAACACAAAAGCTCGTGTTTTGGAGATACAGCTCCACGCAATGGCTTCCTAAGTCCTGAGCTCTGGCACAGCCAGGGAAGGATCACCCAGCCTCCTTCAGCCCAGGGGGAATTCCCAACCCCCAGTGCAAGTCACATCTATATCTCTCCGGCCTAGTGTGAGGATGACATCACTCAAAAGCTGCTGGTTCACCACAAAGGGCTCTTTTTTTGGAGATACAGCTCACACAACATTTCCTTAAGCTCTGGCAGAGCCAGGGAAGGATCAGCCAGGCTCCCCTCAGCCCAAGGTGAACAGAAGTGAGTCACAGACTGGTTTGGGTTGGAGAGACCTTAAAGTTCATCTCTTTCCAGCCCCACTGCCAYGGGCAGGGACACCTTGCACTGGACCAGGACCCAATSCCACCTGGCCTTGAGCACTTCCAGGAGGGATAAGACTCCTGGAAGTGTTCAGCAGGCCCAGATGCCCTGCACAGAGCCCAGCATCCCAAGGGCCAGGGCTGTGTCAGCTCGGTGCCACCGTGCTCTGACTCACAGGCAGGGGTGGCTTGCACAATACAACTGATTACAGCAAATTACAGTTTTGCAGATTATGGAAAACCAAAATTGGAGCCAGTGGGCCTCCAACTGCCACRGAGGAGCTGATGGCAGCCACTGAGCAGCTCAGGCATCCCTTGCACCCCTGTTAATCCCCCCTTCCCACGGGTGGGATGGCAGGAAGGGGGCAGAGGGAATGGGCTGATGATTTATCTCCCCCCCCAGCCCCCCCAGGAAATGTTTTCACTCACATTAGCATCGCTAAAGCTGGGAAGATATAAATGAATAGGAAACAGCAGGAGCCTGTGGCTTTATGGCACCAACATCTGCTATAATGAACTCCTCAGACTCCACACAGCCCCTCTGTCCTCACCTCACAGCATTCCTGGCCTGGCACTGGCCTGCCAGCCTGGCTTTGCCCAGCAAATCCCAGCTCAGAACTCTCCCCAAACCCCACWGGGCTGCCAGGATTATCCCAATGGGAGGGAGAAAGCCATGGGGATGCCACTGCTGGAAATGGAAGGGAAGCAGAGCTCCTTGCAGCATCTTGGCTCACTTAACTGACCCAAAATACAGATCTGGTTTTTAYATATTTATATATATATATAAAATTCCTGTTGGACTAGGACAGGGATGGAAGGGGAACCAGCACCCCMGGGACCCAGGTACAGAGATGAAGGACACAGCTGAACCYTCCAAGCTCCTTACAGGGTCAGCTTTTGCTTTCTAAGCAGAGTAAATGCAAGCTGGATTTCCTCCCTGCCCTGCACAACTACCATTTCCAAGTGATTCTGCTCCCTCTAAAGTAGTCTTTTTCCATTTCTCTCCTTTTTTTTTGTTGTTGTTCTAGTATTTCCCTCTGCTGCTATCACGCACAGAGAGCACCAGCTTCTGAGAGAGAGACAGAGGGCTCCACAACAAAGCAGCTGAAGGAGAAGGAGAAAAAAAAACCCTGAGCAGATCCTTCCACACACCCCTGTCCTCAAGCCTCCACTTCCAAAGGGCAGGATTTGATAGGCAACAGGTCCTGGAGCATTTTTTTCCCCAGCCAYCTGCTCAGGCTGGCAGCAGCAGGCAGGCAGCCTCCTGCCACCCATGTCCCCATGCTGCTGGGTGACACCAGTGCTGCTATCCCCCCTCCACCCCCTGGCCCTGGGTGTTTTCCTGCTGAAGGGTGGAAGGATGCTCCTTCAGCAGGATGACAGCTGTCCAAAAACACCTTTGCCCACCTCCAGCATCACCCTCTGGATTTCAGCCGCCCTCCTACACCCTCTGTGCAGCCCCACAGGGAAAGACCCTCAAGCAAGCTCCAAATCCTCACCCCAAATCGTTTTTCTACACACAGGAGCAGGATGAACCCTGCAGAGCAGCCTGGCAGGTAAAGCCCCAGGCTGAGGGACACGTTGGGAGCTGGGTTCCCCCACCCAGCAGCGCTCCTGGGGATGGATGAGTGGACCAGATACCTTCTGGGTTTTAAAGCCCCATCCAAAACCACACTTCTACCCCCACACTGCAAAACCCGACACAAACAACATGTGCATTCTTTGTTATTGAAAGAGAAAATTGTTTTCTGGGTGAAAACAGTTCTGGGTRAAAACAATTCTGGGTAAAAACAATTCTGGGTGAAARCAATTCTGAGTGAAAACAATTCTGGGTGARAACAATTCTGCCTCTCCCTAAAAGCCAAGCAAGGATGGGGAAGGGAGTGGATGATCACCCGGGCTGAGCACCCATCTCAGCTCCCTCCTCTGCACCATCACATGCCACCACTACACAACTCTCCWGGAGAAACGCTAATTATAGCTCTCCAGCTAAAAACTTTATTATACACACACGCACATATGCCAGATTAGCAGCCCGGTGCCTTGAGAGAGCTCCCCAGACTCAAACTGAGCCAGGTGGGTCAGGTTTAACTTGTTTTTTTAATTCTCTATTCCCTCCCTCTCTCTCTCCCTCCCTCCTGCCCAGTTTTATTTCAACCCCTGCATGAACTTGGCTCACACAAAAACAAGAGGACAGAGCCAGACACGAACACAGTGATATCCCCCCCAACTCCCCTCGGCATCCACGGAGAGCTTGCCTAAACCCTGACCAACAGCAGCCTGGCTAATCCAGCCTGGTAAATCCAGCCTGGCTAATCCAGCCTGGCTAATCCAGGCTTCCCAAAACCCCGGTGCTGAGCTGAGCCCCTCGCTGCCCATCCCCGCGGCACCGCTCCCAGCCAAGCAGGAGCTGCCAGCTCTCAAACCTCTCCCTTCCCACCGAGGGAGAGAGTTCCTTCTGGCTGGAGGACGCTGCTGCAGCAAGGTCCGGGCCCCTGGATAAATCAATAGTGCCGTTCCTGTTCCCCGTTTGCCGAAATACACTGGATCTTTGTGCGGCGGAGGCGGAAAAAATATTAATCTAATTAGACTCCCTCCCAAAAAAAAATTCCTCGTCACCTTAATTACGCTTCAGAAAAGAAGGCTTGGTTCATTTTCCTAGAAAATCAGCTCGTCAGGAGACGCTTTCAACTCCTTAACAAGAGCGATCTGTGCTTCGCGACGCGTCCTCAAACCCTCGCAGCCCGGAGCTGCGGGGAGCGACAGATCCCGAATTCCCGCCGGGATAACGACCTTGCCCAACACGCTCACGGGCTCTGCCAGCCTCCAAAAAACCATCAAACTTCACAGGGCTGCCCTTCCGAGCTCTACACTCGAGCACATCTTTTTATACACGCCGAGAATAAACGCGGGCGGCTGTGCTCTGCCACCGCCGGAGGATGACAAAGGACAAAGTGCTGAGGATGTCCAGGAGTTGTGGAGTGGATGGAATGGGGGGGGGGGGAAATACGGAGGAAAGGCTGAGTTTGATCGCAGGAGTCCTAACGAGAGAGGGCAGCAGGAGAGWCGTGCCTCTGTTTCTTGTCTGTGGCAGGGATTGCTAACGGAAGGGCTGGATTTWAGTGCATCTCAATCACAAGATTGGGCTGCGCACAGGAAACTTTGAACAGCCATAGGAAAAGACCACTCGGCTGCCCGGTCATCAATCGCTCAGCTTATAAAAATGCAGATTTAATAATAATAATCATCAGTAAAAAAAAAAATTAAAAAATCCAGGCTGATTTAGTTACTTATTTGACCTGCCGGGGAATCACAGCCGGCGCTACTACAAACGGGGCTGGGTTTGTTTTGCTTTTGCCAAGCGAAATAAATATATATATATATATACACAGAGAGAAATATAAGGAAGCGGCACGGCGAGGCGGGCAGGGAGCGGCGCTGGCAGCTCGCATCGCCCGGAGCATCCCCCCCGGAGCGGGGAGCGCTGCCAGCCCCGGATCCCCGCGGAGCATCCCCCGCGGAGCATCCCCCGAGGAGCAGGGAGCGCTGCCACCCAGCGCATCGTCCCCCCCGGCGCGGAGGGCGCTGCCAGCATCATCCTCCCCGGGAGCATCCCCCCGCCACCTYTCTATTAAAGCAAAAAGCAAWAAAAACACCAACTCGGCGTCCCAARGCCGGGCRCCTCAACCGCAGTGAACTTTTTTTKGGGGGRRGATATGCCGCCCACCCCACAGCCCCCCAAAGTTGTGCTTGCCCCCCTTACCTGCGGCGGCCAGCGCCCGGCGGAGCAGCAGCGCGGGGAGGAAGAAGGAGAGGAGGAGGAGGAGGAGGAGGGAGGGCGGCGGCATGGCGGCGGCGGCAGCGGGATCGGCGGCGGCACCGGGAGCGGAGCGCTGCCCGCCCGCCTCGCCACACTGCCGGGCTGCCCGGCGCCGGGCGGGGCGGGCCGGGGCGGGCCGGGGCGGGCCCGGGGCGGGCTCTGCCGGCAGCGGAGCCCCGGCTCAGCCGCGCCCCGCCCGGCCCAGCCCGGGATGCGCGGGGCCAGCGCAGGCATCCCGGGGGATGGATGCATGSATGSATGGATGSATGGRTGGGTGGGTGRGAGCCGCTGTGCAGCGGGGCCAGCGGGCACCAGGGGGAGCCGCGCAACGCCAGCGGAGCCGGGACCCCCCCGAGCCCCCCGCGGAAATTCCTGCCGCGCTCCTGGCACAGCGCCGGGAACGGGCTGCGTTGGAAGGGACTGCGAGATCATCTCCTTCCTCYAAACCCCGTCCAACCCGGCCTTGGGCACTTCCAGGGATGGGGCAAGCTTCTCTGGGCAACCTGTGCCAGGGCCTCACCTCCCTCACCTCCTTTGTAATACCCCCATCTAACCCTGCCCTRTTTCAGTTTGAAGCCATCCCCYTTTGTCTTTTACCACACACTCTTTTTAAAAGTCTCTCTCTCCACCTTTCTTGTACCCCTTCTCTCACCTCCCCCCCCTCCAATAACGGGCATTAAAATCCAGGCTGCAGGATGTACCTGCAGGAGCATAAAAATAACAGATGCAGACGCACACGAGTAATAAAAGATGAAATTCACACGCTGAGGGAGGTATCCTGCAACTGCTTCTTGATATGTGGCCTTTGGGGTTTAAGGGGGGCTAATAAAAAGGATGGAGAGTGACTTTTTACTGGGGCAGATAGTACAAGGACAGGGGAATGGTGTTCAGCTGAAAGAGGAGAGATTTAGAGGAGATGTGAGAAGGAWTTTTTWYCCTGTGAAGGTGGGGAGGCCCTGGCACAGGGTGCCCAGAGAAACTGTGGCTGCCCCTGGATGTGTCCAAAGCCARGTTGGACAGGGCTTGGAGCAGCCTGGGATAGKGGAAGCTGTCCCTGCCCATGGCAGGGGGTTGCAACTAAATGMTCTTTAAGGTCCCTTCCAACCCAAACCATTCCATGATATACCCAAATCTCCATCCTTGTAAAGAATTGTTAACAACCTCACAGCTTTGCAAGCTTTGGTGGGGCTGCGATTTTCCAGCCACTGAGTCCCTCCTCAGAATGGGTTTAAACCCCACCCTGGCTCAGTGGAGGAAGGGGGAAGGCCAAAAGGACTCAGAGAGACCCCCAAACTCAGCAAAGCCACACGCTCAGCAGCGTCTGTGCCATCAGAGTGCCAACCAGAGCTGCTCTTTTCCGCTGAGGAAGGAGGGGCTGCCACGGCCGCCTAGAAATGGTTAAARCATCCTGGGAACTGCTAACTAGTTTTAATTGCTGGCAGCTGCTCAGCTCCTCGGGCTAGGGCAGCGGRGGGAAGGCGCCCTGGCAGTAATTACAGCCTGTGCCTCGCTGCCAGCCCGSTGCAGCCGCGGCCGCGGGTTTGGCGCCGGAGCTCTCCGGGCTCGGCGAGCTGCTCCAGCCACGGGCTGGATCCCAGGGCTCAGCCTGTCCCGAGCCTTCGGAGCGAGGGAAAACCCTGCCGGGACACAGGGCTGTTCAGTCAGGGTGTTGCATGCAAGCTGTCACCGAAAAAAATGAAAATCCACCTTCAAGCTGTCACCGAAAAAAATGAAAATCCACCTTGCAGTGCAAACTCTGGAAGATGCAGAAGCTGCTCCATCAGGTGCTACATGCAAGCTGCAACCCAAAAGTGAAAATCCACCTTGTAGTGCAAACCCTGGCAGGATTCAGAGGCTGTTCAGTCAGGGTGTTACATGCAAGTTCCCACCCAAAATGAAAACCCACCTTGCAGTGCAAGCCCCAGTGGGATGAAGATGTTGTTCAGTTGGGGTATTGCATGCAAGCTCCCACCCAAAAATGAAAATCCACCTTGCAGTGCAAACCCTGGCAGGACACAGGGCTGTTCCATCAGGGTGCTACATGCAAGCTGCCACCCAAAAATGAAAATCCACCTTGCAGTGCAAACCCTGGCAGGATGCAGAAGCTGTTCCATCAGGGTGCTGCATGCAAGCTGCCACCCAAAATTGGAAATCCACCTTGCAGTGCAAACCCTGGCAGGATACAGGGCTGTTCCATCAGGGTATCGCATGCAAGCTGCCACCCAAAAAAATGAAAATCCACCTTGCAGTGCAAACCCCAGTGGGATGAAGATGTTGTTCAGTTGGGGTGTTGCATGCAAGCTGCCACCCAAAATTCAAAATCCACCTTGCAGTGCAAACCCTGGAAGATGCAGAAGCTGTTCCATTGGGGTGTTGCATGCAAGCTGCCACCCAAAAATGAAAATCCACCTTGCAGTGCAAACCGTGGCAGGATACAGGGCTGTTCCATCAGGGTGCTGCATGCCAGCTGCCACTGAAAAAAAAATGAGAATCCACCTTGCAGTGCAAACCCTGGCAGGATACAGGGCTGTTCAGTTGGGGTGTTGCATGCAAACAGCCACCCAAAATTGAAAATCCACCTTGCAGTGCAAACCCTGGCGGGATGCAGAAGCTGTTCCATCGGGGTGCTGCATGCAAGCTGTCACCAAATAAAATGAGAATCCACCTTGCAGTGCAAACTCTGGCAGGATACAGGGCTGTTCCATTGGGGTGCTACATGCAAGCTGCCACCCAAAATTGAAAATCCACCTTGCAGTGCAAACCCTGGAAGATGCAGAAGCTGTTCCATCGGGCTGCTACATGCAAGCTGCCACCCAAAAATGAAAATCCACCTTGTAGTGCAAACCCTGGCGGGATGCAGAAGCTGTTCTATCGGGGTGTTGGATGCAAACTGCCACCCAAAATTCAAAATCCACCTTGCAGTGCAAACCCTGGAAGATGCAGAAGCTGTTCCATCAGGGTATTGCATGGAAGCTGCCACCCAAAAAAATGAAAATCCACCTTATAGTGCAAACCCTGGCAGGACAAAAGGCTGTTCCATCAGGGTGCTACATGCAAGCTGCCGCCCAAAAATGAAAATCCACCCTGGAGAACTGTCTGGAGCTGTCATGAGCTATTGCCAGTTAGCCACCCTAAAAGAAATGTTTGGGTGACTTTAGCTAATGCTTCAGGTTTGGATATCATATGTTTGTCCAACACGACCCCCRAGAATCCATTTTCCAGCTGTTTGGTTGATGTGCCAGTGGATGTTTGGCCAATCCCAAAAGATACTCAAAAAGCTATGCCAGGCACATTTATGGGATCAGCCCCAAATAATCCTTGGATTCTGGGGGATGCATGGGAACAGTGGGTTCCTCACCTTCCCAAGRCATCTTCTGAGCCTCAAGMATTAGACATCCTTGCCTCTATGTACACGACTTTTTKTATCAAATTCAATTACACAAGGAAAGATCGATCTTTACTTAAGGATGCTACTTCCTTTCAGAGAATATTTTAAAAAAAGACCTGCCACTGTCCAAGCTGCTTCTCCCACCCTCTCTCTCAGCCAGAGGCACCCCCAAAAACCAGGAAGAACCCGGACCACCTGCACATCAGTGGTGGAGCAGCTGCCTTGAGTGCTACCTCGAGCATCCCACACTCGGCTGCACTTCAGCCAGTGTTTACAGAGCAGTGGGACGTGCCRGAAAAGGCTGAAGAGCAGGAAAAAAAAWTTTTAAAAATCTCATTTCCAGTTGCTGTCAAGGGAGTGAAGCTGTAAGGGAAGAGCCTGGAGAAGGGATGCACCTGATGCAAACCCAGCAGTGCTGGCACTGGGGGGTAAGAGCTCTGGGAAAATAAAGCAGGACAAAAAGGTGTTTTCCAGCTGGATCAGGCCGGATGAGTGCAATTTCAAAGTGCCTGCTTTGGGAAGCAGAGTGTGGAAAACGAGCGAGAGCGGGTGGGTTAAACCGGGCAGCGTTTAAGGCGGTCTGGTATTCAAAATACRAATTAAAGCCATGCAAATGAAGGGTTCACTTACCCCCGTTGCGCCATTTGAGAAAAATATGACATGACAAACTATCATTAAGGCAAAGGGCTGTTTTTCCTCCCAGGTGTTTACGTACTAGCCCTCGTTTTCCCTCTAATGGCCAGGCATGAACGTGTCAATCAAATTCCCGGCGCGGCAGGACCGCTCCCAGGGGTGTGAGGAGTTGCACCGGGTGGGTTCCAGCCCAGAGGGGCTGGGTGCAGCCAAGGGGAAGGGGATGGCACATGGGGTGTGAGGAGTTGCACCGGGTGGGTTCCAGCCCAGAGGGGCTGGGTGCAGCCAAGGGGAAGGGGATGGCACATGGGAAAGGGTTCCAGGCAAAGGGAGGCGCTGCTCCCAGCTCAGGGGTGCAGCAGGACCAGCACATCCCRCTGGTGGGATGGGACCTCACCTGGCTGGACATGGGGGTCTCAGGCACAGGCAGGAGGAAGGGAGTGCATGAAAGCGTTAAAAAAGATGGCAATCAGATGAATAATAAACAGAGGGAACTCCCAAAGCTTCATCAGGAGGTGAGACAAAGACTCGCTTGTTCGGGATCCAAGGTCACGGCGCCCTTCAGCCCTGACCGCACCGTCATGGGAGGGGTGGGTTCTTTTCCCACCCAAACTTCCTTTGGAGGCAGAGCAGACCTGAGGTGGGCTGGAACATCCTCTGTGGATTCCTTTCAGACCTTGCTCCTCACTAAGTATCTCAGTGATCTGGGATAAGGCTGGGCTTGCTGGCACCAACTTATCAAAACATCTGTACAGTACRAAAAAAAATTTAAATCAGTGGGAATAAGGACAATTTTATTKACTTTTTTTTTTTWAAGAGCTTGTTCTTTCAAGCCCTYAGACATTATTTGCAGCTGTGGTCAGCTGGAAAGGCTGCAGCCAGGGGTAGCCAGAGGTGCTGTTTTCTTTGGGGGTTCAGAGGTCTTGGAGGCAATTTGCATGGCATTATCCATAGCTGTGCTATCGGGACAAACAGTCCTGCCAACCTAATCAGGCATTAGGAAGGAGAGAGCGCCTGAAGACCAGAACACAGGGGAAAAAGAGGGGATMCACAGCAAAGCTGCTGATAACGTGGGGTCAAGGCACTGGGAAGGGCTTTCCCAGCATGGAAAAGCCTTGCAGAGAGCTCTGATTTCCTTGGGATGCTGCTGCTGCCCAGATGCCCTGGCACTGCCTCCCCACCACGTCTCCTCTTGCCCCACAGAAATCCTCTTCCCTCCTCTGGGAATGCAGCTGGGCTGAAACCCCTCTGCTTTTTGTAAAGAGGGAATTTTAACAGGGAGCTTGTTGTTACCAGGCACGAAGTAAACACTGAGTTAGCTGTGGTTCATTTCATTTTTTTCCCCTAYTCCTGACAATTTCCTCACCAGGGAGCACCAGAGGAGGCTGCAGAAATTCCTGCTGACAGACCTGCTGCAAGGATGCTGCTCCTGCCACGGAGAAGTCCTGGATGCTGCCTGGAAAGGACAAGGAATTTACTTCTCCACACAGGGCAGAAAAAGGGTGGAAGGAGGACAGAGCAGGATTTCCTGCAAAACAGGTGGAGCAGTGTATTTTGATAGGTGGGTTGTTGCTGGGGGACACCTGGGTCTCCTGAGCATCCTCAGTTTGCCATGGGCCAGCTTCACTGGGCAAGTAGTGATAGGACATGGGGGAACTGTTTGAAACTGAAAGAGGGGAGATTTAGARGAGATRCAAGATTTAAATTCTTCCCTGTGAGGGTGGGGAGGCCCTGGCAAAGGGTGCCCAGAGAAACTGTGGCTGCCTCACTCCTGGGAGAGTCCAAGGCCAGGTTAGAAGGGTTTGGAACCACCTGGTCCAGTGGGAGCTGTCCCTGCCCATTTAGAACAAGGTGATCCCTAGAGTCCCTTCCAACCCAAACCATCCCATGATTCTATGATTCCCTGCTGAATTCCTCCCATGCTCCCTGAGGGTGAAACAGCCAGCACCCTCCCTTCCTTCCCCCTCTCCATGGTCTCCCCCAGCCCACACTGGGGCTGCCCAGGTTAAGCTCAGGGCAGGGAGATGAAGGCAAGGGACCATCCTGCCCCTCACCTCCAAAGAGGGAAGCACATTCCATGCTTGGGGACTCAGGAGAAGATGCAGCACGTTCATGGGAGCTGAGGATGGAGGAGACCCCCTTGATTAGCAGGACATCCTGCATTCCCTGTCAGGGACATGACCAGAGAGGGCAGAACACCCCAAAATGAACACTCCAAGATGATGGAGACACTATTTCCATATCCCCAAATCCTCCAGCCCATGGGATACCTGATGTGGGGAACGAGGTGGGGTCTCTGAGTCCTGGCTCCCTCCTAGGCTGAGCTCATGGAGAAGAGAGGCAGGATCTCCACGAGGCACTGGGGAGGGAGCAGGAGTTTGTGGTTCAGTGGCTCCCAAGTCCTTTCTGCTTTGCAGAGCTTTACAAGTGACGCTGGCGTGTGATTCGATTAGGGAAAGCGCTTCACTTTCCCCCCACTCCAGAGTCTCCTTGGCTTCAGCTTGAGATGAGATGGAAATCCTGCTGGGCATGGGGAGGGGCAGGCACAAACCCATCCCCTCTGTGTCCTCTTGGACCCTCGTGTCACCTCTCTCCTCCAGCTTGGTGGTGCTTCACAGCATCTGTGTCCCACAGGAGGGTGGAGGTGAAAGCTGCTCCCCCGGGGCCAGGAAAGGCTGGTTAGGAGATGGTGATTCCCAAGGTGGCCATAACCCACTTTAGGAACCCTTTCCCATGGCAGGGGCTGGGCTGGGTGACTGGGAACAGCTCCACATGTCCACAGGAGCCAACAGGGTGACTGGGAACAGCTCCCACAGGGAACCAAAAGGGTGACTGGGACCAGTTCCACATGCACACACAGGGAGCCAAGGGGAAGGAGTGAGCACCCCAAACCACCAGGACACACCTTGGGGGTGTTCACTGAGAGCAGGGTTTGCTCCAGAGGGAGCTGTCAGCACCTGGACTGGTGTCAGTGGTGCCTCCTGAGCATCTGGAAGAGAAGAGGGAGGGAGATCAGCACAGCCACAAAGCAAAGCAGGGATCTTCCCATCTCCATCCTCTGTGTGAAGCAGAGCTGGCAGGAGAGTTGGAAATTGCCAGGAGGGATGAATAAGGGAGAGGGAAAAGAGAAGCCACAGCAGGACAGTATAAAAGCAGCAGTGCTGTGGAGCAGGTGCAGAGGCAGTGATAATTCCCCATTTCTTCCCAGAGAGGAACTAGGAGTGTCCAAATCGAGTTATCAGGCAGCAGATTTAGGGACAAACAAAAGACGGCGCTTTTTCCACGCCACCCACGATTAAATTATGGAACTCATTGCCACAGGGTGCTATGGAGACCTGCAGCCTAAGTGGCCCCCAGAAAGCATTTAGGCAAACTCAGGGGGCACACGGGTCTGTCAGGGTCTGTTAAACATGATGRAACAGCCACCTCAGGGAGTCCCTAAAGCCCAAGGCTGCCGGCAGCACGTGTCGGACAAGGGCTCAGCAGACCTTGCCAGGATTGCTGGACCAGCACAGCCTGGGAGATAAATAGCACCTAATCAGCTGAATAAACCATGCCCCACATCCCCCAGAGGGCAAGGAGAGGTTACTGGGCTCAGAACTGCCCATGATGATGCTGCAGGATAGGCAGAGAGGGGACCCTGGAGTTTCTGTCYATGTCCCAGTGCAGGGATTGTCCAGGATCCCTCACCAGGGATTTGTGGCTGGGGCTGCCCTCACAGTTGGCTGGGTGAGACAGGCTGAGCAGGGCTAAGCTGTGGAAACAGCTTCCTCTTGCTCAGGAAGGAAAGGGGGAAAACACATCCCCCACTCCCCATGAAGACACCACATTCCAGACCCGCCTGCCATGAGCAGGGCCCCYGCTCCTCACTCTCCATCCAGCGTGTCAGCTCAATAATTTATCGTCCAGGAGGTGCAATAACCATCCATAATTCAGCAGCAATAATGTTCTACAAGTCAGAACTGGCAATTTGGCTCCATGGACCACGCTCCACCTTCCCGGGGCTGCCTCATGCCACATCCAAGGACTCGATTCTTCTTGCCAAAAGGCACGAAGGCAGCAGCCACCTCCAGCTGGATGCAGCCCTGAGGGGCATCCTGATAACAGCAGGTTCTGGAGCAGTGTCCCTCTTTGGGTTTCCAAGCCCTTCCTCACATGCTGGTCTGAAAATGATGATGAAATCTTGGATTTTGGTCCRCAAGGCTGCCAAAACCCACAGCTTGTGGGGCTCTTTGTTGGTGGAGCAGTGATGGAGGTGCTTGGGAGGAGCAGGACGAGGTGTGCCAGCCCTGCAGAGCCCTGGCACTCAGCAGCAGCTCGTGGTGGTTTTGATGACGAAGGGAATCCAGTGCCATGGGAGCACACAGGTCCCAGAGCAAGAYGAACCCTGCTATCTCAACTCCCGAGGCTGATAAACGGCTCCAAGGCACGGGATCCAAGTGATAACGTGGGATTGGGGGTGGCAGAAAGGAGAGAGGGGGGGCTGCAGCCACGGGATGCCCTCCAGGAGATAACAGCAGCATCACAGCAGCAGCAGGGAAGCGCAGCAGCTCCGGGGAGAGGTGGGAAACGTGAGTTCTCAGATTAGAAAAACACCTCTTGCTCGGCAAACTCTGTTAGTCAAGACGTAAAACAYGGGTGAAGCAGAGCATGCTGGAGCTGCCTCGCTCCTGGGGGAGATGTTTATTAACTCGTCAAAACACAACTGCTGTTGTTGCCAGCAAGAACCTGGAACGGCAGGAGAAAAAAAAAATAAAAATAAAAAGAGAGGACGAAATAGAAAAATGGGAGAAAAAAATAAAGATCCCGTGTGAAAATCAAAGTTTGCTTCCCTGTGCTTGGCTGGGGAGCGTGCCTGAGCCCGGGCCACTCAGGGATTTGGGAGCATCCTCCTGGAGAGGCTGGGCCAGGGGCTGCTGCACCGCCTGGCTCAGGCTCTCATGCTTTCCCCAGGAGCCACTCCCTGACCTTGCTGTAATTGGGCCCTTTGGCCCGACATAAATTACAGCTCCTAAAACAAATAAGGTGATAGGTGGCAATGAGCCAGGCAATTAGTGCTGGGACAGTGCAGGGCTGCAGTCATTCCATGCCAGGGACACTGGAGCAGSGGATGGCAGAGCAGCCCCTGGGTGCTGCAATTATTGGAATCGTATTTGGCTGAAGTGCTGCAGATCAGGGACTAAGTTTCTCCACCAGTTATTTGCTGTTGCTTTGCTTGCCTTRAAAGAGAGAGGATTAACTGAGGGGTGGTCTCATTATCCTGGTTTTTGTCAGGACTATCCCTCTGAAATGAAGCCTTGCTGATCTGAATAACCCCGGTCCCCAAAAGTTACACATCACAGGCAGCATTGTCAGTTAATTATTATAAACCCAAGGGGTCTTTTTGGGGTCTTGATTCATAGAATCCTACAAGGTTTGGGTCGTAAGGGATCTTAAGGAGTCATTCCAACCCCCCTGTGCATGGGCAGGGACAGCTTCCACTGTCCCAGGCTGCTTCAAGCCCTGTCCAACTCAACCTTGGGCACTTCCAGGATCCAGGGGCAGCCACAGCTCCTCTGGGCACCTTGTGCCGAGGCCATTCCACTGTTCCAAGCCCTGTCCAACTCAACCTTAGACATTTCCAAGGGCCCAGGGGCAGCCACAGCTCCTCTGGGCACCCTGTACCGAAGCCCTTTCACTATCCCAGGCTGCTCCAAGCCCTGTCCAACTCAACCTTGGGCACTTCCAAGGGCTCAGGGGCAGCCACAGCTCCTCTGGGCACCCTGTGCCGAAGCCCTTCCACTGTCCCAGGCTGCTCCAAGCCCTGTCCAACTCAACCTTAGACATTTCCAAGGATCCAGGGGCAGCCACAGCTCCTCTGGGCTCCCTCACAGAAAACCACTCCTTCCCAATATCCCATCAAACCACGAAGTCCCCCCACAGTGAGAGTGGCTATTACAGCCCAGGGCTGTGGTACTTCCTGTAGGGTTTTTCCAGCCTCTCCAGCCTCCAGCACTGTCAATGTGTACTTTAAAGAACCATTTACACCTAAAAACGCTCCCCTCCTGTGAAAGCACCGCCGTGCAAAACAGCAGATGGTGTTTGAACACTGCAAAATGGAAAATATAGCTTTAAAAGAGAGATCCCAGAGTTGTCTTGGCGCTGCACGGGCGCCTCGGGGTCTCGATTTGCAGCTTTCTGCATGGGGGAGAGAAAAAGATGGCAAGTGCTGTGAGATAATATTGGTGGAAGGAGAATGCTTTTCCTGAGGGGTCCTTGGAAATTGTGGCATGGGAAGAACCCAGAAGGATTCTGCAGGAAGGGCTCTGACACCAACAGCCCTCACAGGCCACCACATGTGCCCAAACCCAGGAAGCAGAGCAGGCTTTTTCCTCCCTTTCTTCCCTCACTGGTGTTCATCCAGTGAGGTGTTCATCTTCTTCAGCTGAAGTGCTGTTTATGGAGAGGCAAGGTGGGGTGGGAGAAGCACAAACCACCCTGCTCCCACTTGGGGCTGCTGGGAGAAGTCATTTGGGATCAGCATCCCATTCCCGTTGGGATGCTCATCCTCCCCAGGTCCCAAACCCAGGCTGGCCTTCCAGGATTGAAGCAGCAGGAGGTTCTACTCCCAGAACCACATATCCACTCATTTTGTACATGAAACATCAAAACTACTCCTTAAAAATCCCTCTTCTCTCTCCCTATCCTGGAAGCAAAACCTCCGTCCTGCAGGCGATCCTCCCTCCACATGAAAAAAAAAAAACCTTTTTCTTAGAGGCTTTCTCAATCAAAAAGCTTGAGGGCTGCTCATTTCCAAAATAAACAAGCAAATCTTTGCAGCAGGAAATGCAAAGGGCCCTGAAGGCATCTTCTAAATGTCAGGGAAAAGCATCAGCCCTGATGGTGCCCGGCTGGTGCTGGCTGCCCAGGCACAGGGGACATCTTTGGCAAGTTTGGCTTTGGTGGAAGCAAAGAAACCCCCAAATCTGGGCCCCCTTACAGCTGCTTTGAAGCTCTGCAACAGGAAGAAAATATCATAAATTGGGCTCGGCTTCACTCCTAGCAACGACGTTTTGACAGCTTCTATTTTGGGGATGGCTTTATTGTTTTCCCCCTGGTCCTCAATTAATGCTTTCCCTCAAAATAGCTACCAGCCAGCAGGACTTCTCCACTCACCAGCCTGTGAGCTGCTCCCTGCTTCCCCCGTGGTGCAAAAGCTCATGGGTTGGGCTGGCTGCTCCCAGCCTGGCCCCAAACCTGCAGTTGAGATCCCTCTGACAAGGACAAGCTCCCTGCTGAAGCCAGGTGCTGACGCTGAAAAGTCAACGTGCAGGAGAAAAAACAGCTTTGCAAACCTGCTCTCCATCCTTCTCAGAGGGCTGTGCCCAAGTATGTGRGGGTCAGGAAGTGCATTTAGCCAGTGCCCAGGTGTCTTGGTTTGGAAAAGACAGGAGTTTGCTAAGGAAGGCAGGAGCTTCCTCTGAAATGGAGAATGCAAACCCTCCCCACCCCTCTGAATTGCTATAGATTTTAAATTAAGGGGCTCTCAGGCAAAGATATGGGAGCCGGAAATAACAGTTCTTTAACAGGGAAGAAAAAAAAGAATAAAATAAAATAAACAATGCAGTCCACTGGAACAACACTGACAGAGTCAGAACCCAACCTGACACCCTGTGGGTCAGGGTGTTGGTGGCAGTCCCATTGGAAATGTGGCTGCAGCCCTCCTGCAGTGTCAGGGGTGGTTCTGCTGGAGCAAGGAGGATCTGTAGAGAAGGATGGATTCTTCCTCTGAAGATCCAGTGGARGAAGAGGCAGCTGCTGTTCCTCTGGGGAATCCCGTGGAGAAAGCCGTGCTGGTGTTCCAGGATCTCAGATTATATCTGGGTAGCAATGCTTGTCTCCTCCCTCTGGGCTCACATCTCCCAATGGGATGTTATAGTTCTTATCAGTCATGCAGTGACATTCAATAGTCTGTTATCAGCAGAGGTCCCCTCCCCAGGAAGGTGTGAATGTGGTCACTCAAAGAGAGAGATAAAGCAAACTGCCCACTTGACAAAGGTAATCTGCCATACAGATGGTAATGGAAAACATCTTGCATTGCAATCTTCAACACCAGGAGAAACACAGGCTGGGAATGCTCTGAGGGATGCAGGGAGGAAGATGGAGCCAGGGCTGATCTTCACACTTGGTTTTGGAGGCAGGGAAAGCTCGCCATATGGAGGGCCTTAAGGATATTTGGGTTGGAAGTAGATGGTCTGTGAGGCCCCTTCTGAGCCATTATATGATTCCAAACCCAATATAGGATTCCAAACCCATTGCAGGATTCCAAACCCATTACAGGATTCCATGACATTCCCCGTGCTGAGCCTCACGCAAGGATATCACAGCCCAGACCCCCTTGGGCTCCTTGCTCCCACTGCTGCTGCATAAACTCCTAAACAGCCTTCCCAAAGATTTAAGATTTGGTTAAAGATTTAAGAAAAGCCCTGYACAATGCATGTGGCTCCTCCTGAAATATTCTTTAATSYTTTGACAATTTTCTATCACGGATCACCCCTTCAATCGTGGTGGTGCAGATGGGGAAAAACACATATATTTACACAAAAAACCACCTGCAGWTGCCTCTTTTCCCACATAATTTAGTAGCCATCAATTAGCCCATGCAGACATGTCCTTCTCCTGGCCCCACTAAAGGACCAACAAGTTGCCCCTCTCTGCCCACCAGTTGCCACAAAATGAGGGAGGGAAAGAGCTCCTGCCTCAGTCAGCTTTTGATTTCAGTRCAGCTAACAAAGTTAAAGGAGACCTTTCCTTTCCCCCCAGCCTGAGCTGGAGAAGTCAGAACATTTTAGCTGTTATCTAATTTGATGTGCAAAAAAGCAGAGGGAGAGGGGAAAGGAAAAGCCCCCCCAGCTCACCACTGGCTGCTTCTCGCCTTTAATTGAGGATACAAATGCCAGGCTGATTCTTGCTCTCCTTCAAATTCCCTCTGTCAGTGCAGGGCTCCCTCTGGTTCAGGACAAAAATTGACTTTGTGTCATGAATGAAGTAATTATTTCCCTCCACAAATGAATATGGCAATTGTTTCCCTTTTGGGGAGGGATGTGTGTGAGGTTTGAGCTGCTGAGCAGAGCCCCGGTCCCTTGCCAGAGCAGGGACGAGCTCAGGCTTTGCTCAGTGTTTGTCCCCTGCTCACACCCAGCCACCTCTTCCCTTTCCCAGCTGGAAAAGGGGGGATCCCAGCTGGATCCCCACCACACACAGGCACTTTCCTGGACCAGGGGCTGTGCTGAGGGGGRCAATTACTCTCCCTTTTAGCTTTTATGTTTTTCAGATTCTGTGCTGCTTTAGTGTGTGGGGCTGGGTTCACATTAGGGGATGCTGAGCTCTGTGCACAGAGCAGGGAGACAAAACAATTCCTGCTCTAGCTGGGGACCAAGGACAAATGATCCAAATCTCAGGCCCAAGAGCACAAGCAGCGTGGGCTGAAGAGAAAAAACGAGAAGGATGGGACTTGATGGGCTAAAGCTGTAATTGGACAATTAACCCCAATATGCAAATGGAGCAGAACTGATCAAAGTGACAGACCCCATGACCATTTGTCCATTTTTTGTGCCCATTTTGTTCATCTTGGGTGCAGCCCTGGCTGGGCTCTTGTGCTGCCCAAGGTGGATCCATGGAGGAGATCCTTTTAATAAATCCCTGCTTTATTCTTTAACTCTGTCTGGCCTCTGTTCTAGCTCAGCCTWCACAAGGCWCCACCTGGMAGTGTCCAAGGCCAGGCTGGATGGGGCTTTGCAGCACCCTGGGATAGTGGCAGGTGTYCCTGCCCGTGGGAGGGTGTTGGAATTAGATGATCTTTAAGGTCCCTTCCAATCCAGACCATTCAGTGATTCTATGATTTTACAAGCAGACMAAAAAAAAAAAWAAAATCCAATCTGAGTTATTTACCTGCACAAAATTACGTGTTTATTTTACTGCTGACATTTCACAGCCYATCATCACGTGGGCCAGCACTCCCATCTCTTCACTCCAGGAGCTAAAACCACAGGACACAAGTGCTGGAAAGTCACTTGAAGGTTGTGAGTGACCTTGAAGGGAGCTGGACATGGCCGTGTTGGCTGCGGCGGCGGGAGCGTGAAAATGCATTGCAGCCCTTGGGCAGCCTTCAGTTCTCATTTCAGCTGTTAATCAGAGGGGGAGAGGGAGCAGAGCAGCAGCAGCAGCCACAGCTTTTCCCCACCAGGCTGRCTGGAAAAGTGTGAGTGGCACTGGAAGGGCCTGCAGGACGTGGGAGTGGGGCAAGGGGGGAGCAGCTCTGCCTTCTGCAAGGAGGAGCGGCTCTGGGAGCTGAATATTCCCTTTGTCTTCTTCTCAGTCCTTTCACAGGTGGTGTTATCCCTGGGTTTTTTATTCCATGGTTTGTTTGGTTGCTCAGGTGTGCACAGCAGCTCTGCTGAGGGTGGCATCACCCCATTGCTCTGCCTGGCAGTTTGGGGCAGCTTTGTGACCAGGGGGATTTTGTGACCAGGGGAATTTTGTGACCATGGGAATTTTGTGACCAGGGGGATTTTGCAAGCCAAGGGACCAACATTAAGGTGCAGGTGCCCCAGAGCATCCTGCCTTCTCTCTGTGCCATGGCAATGGGACCTTGCTGCTTTCAGCCTTCATGTCACCATGTSACATCCACTGAGGAACAGTGCAGGAACCTGGCACAGGGTGCCCAGAGAAGCTGTGGCCACCCCTGGATCCCTGGAMGTRTCCMAGGCCAGGCTTGGAGCAGCCTGGGAYAGGGGAARGTRTCCCTGYCCATGGCTGGGAGATGGAACAAGATGATTCTTAAAATCCCTTCCAACCCAARCCCTTCTGGGGTTGTGTGACCTTGGGCCATGAAGCTGTGGGAGAAGGACAGAGAGACACAGGAAGAATGTGTCCCTTCTTCCTCCTTGCTGGAAGAATGTGACCTGGCCACTGAGAGGACTCAGACACAGCTGGGATGCTCTAAGGGAGAGCAGAATYTGAGCAGAGAAGCCACCTCCCCCTCACCTGCAGCACTCCCCCTCCTCCAGCAGCACAAGGGTTAAGATGAGTCTATTACTGTTTGCTTGTCACTTTGTCGCTGATCTAATGACCATCGATAATGGCTGAATAAGAATTGATGGAGAGATGGATTTAATTAACCCCGGTGTCAGCAGCTCCCGTTGCTGTCTGTTTGTGTTAATGGAGCAGCTCAGGAAAAAAACTCTCCTGAGCTTTCTGTGGCTCCAGGCTGAGTCGAGTGGAAACACTCCTGTTCATAGAGCACCCTCAAGGTAAGGCCAGCAGTGCCACATGCAATTCTTCCTCTTGCCTCTCAAAAGGATAAAATAATCACCCTTCAGTGCCACATTTGGCAATTTCTTCTTCAAAATATAAATAATTCACCTCCAGGTAAGCCAGGCACCAGTACACATGGCAATTTTCTGTCCTCAAAAAGAATAAAATAATCACCCTCCAGGTAAAGCCAGACAGTGCACATGGCAATTTTTCTTCTCAAGATATAAAAAATAAACTCATCAGGTATAGGCTATGGGCAGTGCCACATGTCAATTGCTTCCTAAAAAAAATAAAATAATCACCCTCCAGAAAAGCGCCAGGCAGTGCCCACATAGGCAATTTTCTCCTCCTGCCCCAAAATAATAATAAATAATCACCTCCAGGTTAAGCCAGCAGCAGTTGCACACAGTGGCGAATTCTTCTTCAAAAAATAAAACTAATCACACGCTCCAGTAATAGCCAGGCGTGCCATGGCAATTTCCTTCTCAAAAATAATAAAATTAATCACCCTCCAGAAAAGCCAGAGGCAGTGCCATGGCAATTTTCTTCCTTCAAAAATAATGAGAAAATAGATTCAACCCTCCAGTGTAAAGGCCAGGCAGTGCCACATGCAAATTCTTCCTCATTGCCGCACTCAAAAGAGGATAAAAATAATCCGTCCCTTCAGTGCCCCAATTGCAATTTCTATCTCGCAACAAAAAAAGAATAAATACTCACCTCCAGGTCAAGCCCAGCAGTGCCACATGGCAATCTGCTTCTAAAAAATAATTAAATACATCAGCCTTTCAGTAGAAGCAGGCATACCCACATGGAATTTCTTCTTAAATAATTATAAAATAATCACGCCTCCAGGTAAAGCCAGGCAGTGCCATGCGGCAATTTTTCTTCATCAAAATAATAAACATAATCACCCTTCCAGGTAAAGCAGACAGTACCACATGGGCATTTCTTCCTTCTTAGCCCCCAAAAGAATAAAATAATCACACTTTCAGGTAAAGCCAGGCAGTGCCAACATGGGCAATTGCTCCATAAAAAAGAATACAATAATCAACCCTCCAGAAAAGCAGCGAGTGCCACATGCATTTCTTCTTCAAAACTAATAAAATAATCACCGCTCAGAAAAGCCAGGCAGTGCCAGCATGGCAATTGTGCTTCCTTGAAAAAAGAATAAAATGAATCACATTTCAGGTAAAGCCAGGCAGTGCCACATTGGAATTGCTTTCCTAAAAAGAATAAAATAATCACCTGCTCCAGCACTCTCTGGGTCTCAGATCCATCCTCCACCCCATCTCCACTCCCTGTCCTGGCTTGGGCAGGGCAGCCAAGGGCTCTGCAGGGTGGTTGGGAGTGCTGATTTTGGGAGGTTGGGAGTGCTGATTTTGGGAGGTTGGGAGTGCTGATTTTGGGAGGTTGGGAGTGCTGATTTTGGGAGGCTGGAAGTGCTGATTTTGGGAGGCAGGAGGTCTTTATTCAGCAGGAGGTTTGATAACAGACCAGCACAAAGGCAGCACCCACTTTGTGTGCCCTGACAGGGCAGAGGTGCAGGCAGAAAGGTTTTCCCAGCCAGCCACACATCCTCTGCCATCCTCCACGTGCCCTGGGGGCCTCCTGCAGCCTCCACATCCTAAAATCCAGCTGTTGCAGGCACTCCACTGGGATTTATCCTCCTCTTCTGGGTTTCAAGCTAGTTTGGGAGCCAGCTCCAGGTGAGCAGGCACAGAAGCACAGCCCAGGCCATCCCAGCCCCACTAACCAGGCTGGTCCTGCCCTCTCCTTGATTGCAGCTGGTAATTAGTGTCTGCTGACCTTCAGGTAACAGCTCAGATTGCTCCTCATCCTCCTGCCCTGGATTAGCAGGAGSGTCACAGGGAAATGCCAGCCTGGAGGAAGGGTGGGTGCGTGGCCCTCCTCACCTGTGCCCACTGTTGGGAAGGGGGAAAGTTTGACCAGAAAGTCTCACAGATATGTGTGCTTAGCAGAAAGATTTTTAAATGTAGAGTCTGAAGAAGGAATAGAGATGGAAGCAAGTTTTGATATAGAAGAAAAGAATTGCTGAGCCAGTCTCGCTGGCTAACCAAGGAAGCAAAGGGTGTGTTAGTTAGAAGGGGGTTTTATGGCTCTAAACCCACCCCAAACAAGATGATGTTTTTACCAAGCAGAAAGAGAGCACAGGCAAACAAGGCAGCAAAATTGCAAGTAGAAAAAAGGTCTCAGAATTTTCCACTGCAAGAAAACTGAAAAACAACTTTGAGCTTAAACTGTAATGTACTGACTTTTAGTGATTGGAGAACAGTAACATGAATATGGTAATTATAGTAGTCATGATAGGCTATAGATAATAGTTAAGGTATGGATTGGTTCTTATGTATTAACATGCTCAGCAAAGAAAAGTCTATAATGCATTGTAACCAAAACCAAAGGGTCTCCAGGCCTGCCTGCAGCTGGAGCTGACAGCTGTGGGCACAGCTCTGTCACCCACCACCCTGGGCTGCTGTAATGTCTTAGATACAATAAACTGCATTTTGGAGACCTGCCTGGAGTCCCACATCCCTCATTTAGGCTCTTACAGCCTACCCATCCCAGGGAGGAATTTGGGGAGCAGTGGCAGCATCACCCAGCACCCCCAGCTCACCCCCTCAGCATTCCCCAGGGCAGCACTCCCGGGGTGCACCCTCCCTGGAATTTGGGACACCTCTCAGGGCAGGTTCAGGGGGCTCATCTGACACCCACCAGGTGTTTTCACACCTCCCCTTCCTCTCATTTTCAGCTGTGATTGATTTTCCTGTCCCAACACGTGTCCGGCTTTGACCCAGGTCTGGATCCATCTGGAATGGTGCTGTGACAGACCAAGGCACAACTGTCTAAAGGAATAAACTTCTTTTTTGTTTTATTTTTTAAACCTTGCCAGGCTAAAAATATTCCTTCCAGTAAAAACCCCAGCTTTGCCTCGTGGCTGGCAATTCCAGGTARGACAGGATGCAGAATTTCCATGGCATGAGGGCACTGAAAAATTCCAGTTGTTGACAAAATTCATTTCCTGCAGGGAAACAATGAGGTCAGCTCTTGGACCTTGTTTGTGGGGAAATGGATTTGTAAAGARTGTAACAGAATTTTTAAATTGAATAGAAAATTTATATTTAGTAAATATTTGTATGTAAAGTACATATTTTTGTGTATATGTAATTGTTATATATATATATACTTTCTTTTATATTAATATAAACACATTATATAGAAACATTTATATAAATTTCAAATTTTTACATGTATATATAAGAGTTATATATCACAATATAGTATAAAGTATATATGTAAATATACTTTTATTTATTACATAAAACAATATTTATATGTATGTTATATATATCTTTATATATTATATATGTTTCTTATACTATATATATTTATAGATATGAATTACTATTTTATATATAAAATATATATAATTAACTATATAACATTAATAATATATTAAAATAATACCATATAATAATATAACTATAGCTATAATCTATAATACTAATTATATAATTATATGTATATATGTATTAAATATATATTCATATATACTATATTAATTATTATATTACTATATTATATATTATTTATATATGTATATATTATTATTATTATTAAATTATATATTATATATATGCATATTATAATTATATTAAATTATCATTAATCATAGTAACATTATATAGACATTATAGATATGTAACTATAACTATTTGTGATGTAAATTTTAAATAATAAATATTGACTTAGAGATATTTAGATTAAGATAAAACATTATTAAGAGGGAAATAGAACGGGAATTAAGTTTTATAAAAATAACCTTACAATAAGATTAGATATTTTAAAACGAAATAAAATGATGAAAAATATATTGTAGCAAAGATTTATGAGGTGTGGTTTTAAAGGATTAGTCTTAAAAATATTTATAACATCGTGTAACAAAAATTAATAGTTAAGGAAATACTTATAATGTATTAAAATTTAAAATTAGTTAATTTAAAAAGGGACTGTTCTCTATGTCCCACCCCAAAGTTGGGGACATCCCCCAAAAAGGGATCGTCCCCCTGTGTCCGCCCACCAAAATGGACAATCCCCAAGGGACTTTCCTGTGCTCCACCCAAAATGGGGACAATCCCCCAAAAGGGACTGTCCACCCATGTCCCACCCAAATAAGGAAAATTCCCCAAAAGGGACTGTTTCCCTGTTGTCCACCCAAACATGGGGCAATCTCCCCAAAAAGGGACTGTCCCCCTGTGTCCCACCCGAAATGGAGACAATTCGCCCCCAAAAGAGACTGTTCCCCTGGTGTACCCACCCCAAAATGGGGACAATCCCCAAAAAAGAACTTGTTCTCCTATGTCCCACCCCAAATGGGGACAATCCCCCAAAAAGGACTGTCCCCCTGTGTCCCACCCCAAAATCCCTGCTGACTCTGCTCCTGCCCTCCCAGGATGGAGATCACATCACCTGCCCGAGGAAAGCTGAGGGGTTTCATCCAGCAGAGCCTGATCTGGAGTTTCCAAATCCTTCACCCAGCTCTCCAAGCAGCCCTCGGAGCATTTTGGGGCTGGATGGGTGTGGGAAATGGATTTGGAGAGAATTCAGCCTTCAAGTGAGACTGAAAATGGAACAAAAGTCTTAAAGATGTTTTTTAGTTGTTTTATTTTTGAGTTAGAAAAGGGATTAATTTGATATTTTTTGGGGGGCATTTAAAAACTTTTATTCCATTTTCAGTCTCATGAGAAGGGTGAGACAATACAGATGTTATAATTCAATCAGAAGTCAACAATTTCCTACTATAAACATTTCTTAACCTATCAGCTTTTACTGCACAATGGTAAAGCCAATCATCTAAAATTACTCTTCCTAGGTCCTAACACRATGCATCTTTCATAGTTCTATTTCTCMAAAATATCTAGTCTTTTTTATAAAGCCTTCCTTTAAAACTTATTTCTATTTTTCCATTTCTCTCTCAACAATGTCTGTCCTTTTCTATAACATTTCTAAGTCAGCATTTCTTATCTCAAAGTTTACATACAAATAGATACTSTGTGAACCTTCTAGCAAGTTTTAAAAATTTTCTACAAATCCATTTCCCACAGATGGGGAGAGCCTGTCCCAGTGATGCAATGGGACACATGGATTTCTCCMTTCCCATCCCAAAATCTTTCCCTTCTCTTTGCTAAAATAAGCAAAGCTGGCAGTGGAATGCAGAACTTCTCCTGGGCTCCTCAACACCRTCCCTGAAGGACCAAAATTCATCCTGGCCTGGCAGGAATTGGGGAACCTGGGAAGAAACACAAGATCAGGAATCATCCCAAGTCCTGCCTGGCCTGGCAGAGCTCAGTGGATGCCTGAGAAGCTGGCCTAGAACAGAGGATGGGACAAGAGTAAATAAAGCAGGGATTTATTAAAAGGATCCTCTCAATGGATACCTTGGGCAGCACAAGAGCCAGCCAGGGCTGCACCCAAGATGAACCAAAATGGTCACAAAATGAACCCAACGTGAACCAAAATGGTCAACAAATATGAACCCAGGATGAACCAAAATGGTCACAAAATGGACACAGGTCACACAGGGTCTGTCACTTGATCAGTTCTGCTCCATTTGCATCTTGGGGTTAATTGTCATTCCACTCCTAGCCCATGACGCCATTCCTTGTTTTTCTCTCTCCAGCCCAACGTGTTTGTGCTCTTGGGCTGAGATTTGGATCATTTGTCCTTGATCCCCAGCAGAGCCAGGAATTGTGTTTGTCTCCC
This sequence comes from Sporophila hypoxantha, assembly GCA_002167245.1. NCBI lineage: Eukaryota > Metazoa > Chordata > Aves > Passeriformes > Thraupidae > Sporophila > Sporophila hypoxantha. The sequence goes on from NDFG01000178.1 coordinate 57,085, forward strand.
TGCTCTGTGCACAGAGCTCACATCCCCTAATGTGAAGCCCAGATCCACACACTAAAGCAGCATGGAATTCTGAAAACTATAATATTATTTATATAAAATAAAAATATAAAAGCTAAAACATGAGGGATCACCAGCTGCTGAGCTGAAGGTGAGCTGGAGCTTTCCTCCCCTCAAAAACCCCTCAAAGTATCCCACATTTTCCTCTTTTAGCCTCATTTTCCCAACAGAATATCATCAGTGGCTGCCCACAGCCCCACTGCATCCCCAGGAAAAGCTGGGCAGGGCACAAGCAAGGTCTGGAACAGGATGAGCCTTTGGAAATATGCTGATTTAGAGAGAAACAGGGTTCCTGTTTTGCTCATCCYTGTCCCAGACAGAAAGCACCTTTGCCAAATACATCTTCAATTCCCTGCCAGTAACCTGCAGTCATGGAATACGTGAGGCTGGGGAAAAGAAAAGAAAAAAAATAAAATAAAAACATCCAGCAAAATTTAATTTTGAAGACCCAGCCAGTCTTATAGCTTTTCAACTGCTGGAGCAGGTGAGCCAATAATAAAATCAACTGCCCAGAGAGGAAATGAATATTGGGTTTTGTTCCAAAAGGATGAGTTCAGCCAGCGTCAGAAAGAAAGGAAAAAAATAATAATCACAGAAAATAAAAGAAGAGTAGGAATTGTTCTGTGACAAACGTATTTTGACAATGCAGCTGAGAGGGCTGACAGAGTTATGAGTGAGGGGGAGGAATTACTGATCTCTGAGTGTCATCTCACTTGTTTTTCTGGATTCAGCCTGGCCCTGCTAACAATGTGTGTCACTGCCCAGCTCTGGGAACATCCTTTGGTGAGTGACACGYGGGGTGACAGCCTGGCTGCATTTTACCTGCAGGGCACCCACCAGGCAGGCTGGCTTTGGGAAGGTCACAGGTGGAGGTCTCCAGCCACACATCCCAGTGCATTCCTGTTTGTGGGGAGCCTGCAGTTGCATTTCCTGCTCTTCTTCCCGGCTGTGGAATCGCAGCATGGCTGGGCTGGAAGGATGAACTTGTTGAAGATGAACTTGTTCCCGTGGCAGGGACACCTTCCACCATCCCAGGTTCCATCCAGCCTGGCCTTGAGCACTTCCAAGGATGGGGCGCCACAGACGCTTTGCTGCTGGGAATTCTTACCAGTCCTCACCCCCTCACAGGGAAGAGTTTCTCCAAAAAGATCCCAGCTAACCCTGCCCTCTGTCTGTGAATCATCCCCCTTATCCTGTCCTTCCATGTCCCTTGTCAGAGGAGCCTCTCAGCCCTTTTCTTTGTCCAAAACATCTCAGCCATCCTCCTTCAGGAGCCTCTCCAGCCCTTTTCTTTGTCCAAAGACATCTCCAGCCCTTTCTCTTGTCCAAAGAAGCCTCTCCAGCCTTTTTCTTTGTCCAAGGAGCCTTCTCCAGCCCTTCTTTGTCAAAGAGCCTCTGAAGCCCTTTCCTTGTCCAAAGGCCTCTCCAGCCCTTTTCTTTGTCCAAAGAGCTCTCCAGCACTCTCCTTGTCCAAGAGCCTCTCCAGCCCTTTCTCTTTGTCCAAAGAGCCTCTGGCAGCCGCCCTCTCCTGTCCAAAGAGGCCTTCTCCAAAGCCCTTTCTCTTTGTCCAAGGAGCCTCTCCAGCCCTTTTCTTTGTCCAAAGATCTCTCCAGCCCTTTCCTTGTCCAAAGAGCTTCTCCAGCCTTTTTTCTTGTGTTGTCCGAAGAGGCCTCCTTTTTTTTTTATCTTTTTTTTTTTTTTTTCTTTTTTTCTCTATTTCTTTTTTCTTCACACTTTTTTTTCTTATTTTTTTTATTACTTCTTTTCTTTTTCCTTTGTTTCTATGTTTCCTCATTTTTCTTGTTTTCTTTTTTCTTTTCTTTTTTTTTTTTTTTTTTTTTTTTCTTTTTTTATCTTTTTCTTTTTTTATTCTTTTCTGTTTTTTATTCCCATTTTGTTCCATTTTTTTTTATTTTATCTCTTTCTTTTTCTTTTTTTTGTCTATCTTTTTTTTTTTTTCATTTTTTTTTTTTTCCTTCTTTTTCTTCTTTTCTTTTTTATTTACCTATTTATTTTTTTTTTTACTTTTTTTTTTTGTTTTCCATCTTTTTTTCTTTTTCCTCTTTTCGTTTTTCTTTCTTTCGTTCATTCTTCCTGCCTTTTTTACCTTATCCTTTTTTCAGCCCTTTCCTTGTCCAAGATGTCTTCTCCAGCCTTTATGCTTTGCTCCAAAGAGCCTCTCCAGCCATCTCCTTTGTTCCAAAAGTCTCCAGTCTCTTCTTTAGTCCAAAGAAGCTCCTCCAGCTCACTCCCTTGTCAGAAAGCTCTCAGCCCTTCTCCTTTCTGTTACCAAGAGCCCCTCTCCAGTCGTTTTATTTAATGCTCTTAATTTCCCCTCCTCCACACACTGAAATGGGGTCTCAAGGTCTCTGTTTGCACCCACAACCCCATGCTGGGTACAGGGGAGAAGTGTGGCAGCTGCTGGAATTCTGGTCAGGTGGGGAAAACAAGAGCTACTGAGGAGTTTTGGAGATCCTGGCATCTCTGTGGGGGCTGGAGGTGCCTGGTTTGGAATGGAGTTTGGGACTGTGGGGCAGGTGGGGGTTGCTGAGGGGTCTCTAGTGCCTTTTGTGCCATTCACATTCTCTGCAAAAATCCCTTTGCCCAGGGTTTTTCTCCTGGGAAGCTGAGAAGCCTCAGAGAAAAAGGAAAACAATTCTTATCTCATTTGATTCTCCTGTGTTGTGCTCACACGTGGAATGTGTTTGGAGATTGTTTATCCAACAGGTGATTGTTTCATTGGTTTCATGTGAATTGTTTTTACTTATTGGCCAATCAGTGCCAAGCTGTGTCAGGACTCTGGAGAGAGTCAGGAGTTTTCATTATTATCTTTTTAGCATTCTGTAAGTATATTTTCTGTATTCTTTAGTATAGTATAGCATTCTTTAGTATAATATAGGATTATAAAGAAATAAATGAGCCTTCTGAGGACATGGAGTCTGATCCATCATTCCTGCCTTCATCAGGACATTCCCAGTGAATCCAACAGCCCATCACCACCCCTGCTCCTTGGCTGAAACCTGCACCTGCTCTGGGCACCTCAGGGACTTCAAAAACCCCTTCTCAGCCTGAGCTGTGCAGCTCCTGGAGCAGCCACTTCTCCTGTGGAACCTGAACCCTGGATGGAGCCAGGCTGTCTAATTAATTTTAATTACCTTTAGAGCAGGGCTCAGCACCAAAGTGGGCAAACCTGATGGCATTCAGAGAGGTCCCCTCTGGTTAAAGGACACCTGTGAGAGGCTGCTCCAAGCCATGCTGTGCTCTCACATGCTGTGAGAGGCTCTGGGACAGGGATGCTCCCTCTGAGTCACCTTGAGTCACCTCCTTCCACTCGCTGCTGCTAATTAACTACCCACACTAATTGTGACAACTGGGCATCAGCAGCTTCTTATTCAGCTTTTCCCCCTCCAATGTGGAAAATACCCATCTTGAGGCATCCTGTGGCAGAAGTGGCTCCTACAGCAGCTTTCTCCATGGCTCCCCACTGCTTTTAGGACTGTTGAGGATCTTCCTGCACCTTCCTGAGGCTCAGCTCCTCAGCTTCATTCTGCAGCTTTCCAGACAAGCCCATTCCTGCTCCCCCACCCAGTGAGRTCTTCCAGGATGTGTTTCCCGAGGGTCAAAGCAGAGGGCGAGCTCCCAGAGAGCAGTGTGATGCTCCTGAGATAAATAAAGCTCTTGGAATGGAGCCTCCTCCGAGGGACAAGGGCAGYGTGAATTTCTCTCAAGGCTTGGGGGATGGCTCAGTRTCTCCAGGACCTTGTGTTTGCACTGACAGCTGCTAAAACTGGGGGAGGGAGTTCAGCCAGTTGAAGGTCAGCTTGTCTGGGATGGGAAATGCTCCAGAAATTTCCAGTGATTTTTTTTTTTTTTTTTGTGGTTTTTTTTTTAGATTTTTAAGCTTGTTCCTGTGACTGTCTTGTGCAAATCTTGATGTCTGTGCCCAGCCTGGCCTTGGGAGAAGGAAACCCATCCATTCAGGCTGCTTTGGATGGATAGAAGRGCAAAATAAACAGCTCCAGACATTTTCAGTTTGTTCCTCATTTCAAGACAGGTGCTGAGGGGCTGGAGCAGGTCCAGGGAAGGGAACAGAGCTGGAAAACCAGGAATGCTTGAGGGAGCTGGGAAAGGGGCTCAGCCTGGAGAAAAGGAGGCTCAGGGGGCTCTGCACAACTCCCTGATGGGAAAGGGCAGCCAGGGCAGGGTTGGGTTCTGCTCCCAGGTACAAAACAGCAAGAGCAAACAGCCTCAAGCACTGCCAGGGGAGGTTTAGGTTGGRTATTAGGAAACAATTCCTCATGGAAAGGGTCACCAAGTACCAGCACAGGCTGCCAGAGGAGAGCTGGACTCCCCAGCCCTGGAGGGATGTGAAARTCACCKGGGYGTGGCAGCAGCTCTCTGGCCACAGACTGTCCCAGAAAAATCCTGGGAAGCTGTGTAAAAGCTGTGAAAAACTCAGAGGAAAAGAATTCAAACAGTTATCATCTCTCTTTCTGTGACCATTGTTTATAGAGATGGTTCTCTAGGGTGTGTTATTGATAAACACCAATAATGTGAGACCAATCAGGTCTTAGATCCACCACTGTTTCTATAAGAACTGTAGATTTCTAATAATAAAATGTGTTTCATGCTTTGTAGATGATGGAATCAATACTAATTATTACCCAGCTAGAGACCCACTACCACACCTGGGGACAAGGTTTAGTGGTGGGTTTGGCAGTGCTGGAGGAATTGTTGGACTTGAGGATCTTAAAGGTCCTTTTTTTCAGCCTAAATGATTCTTTGATTCTGCTCCCACTACCCTGATATTGGTCAAAGGCAGGGAAAAAGGCAAAAKAAACTCCTTTTATTCACTCTGATGGCAGTTCCATGCCAATACCCCATCAGTCCTCTCACTGCTGCTGGATTTTCTCTGCTCCTGAGGACACCAAAGCTGCCCAAGCTCCTCAACAGCTGCAAAAATGTGTGTGAGCATGCTGAGGAAGGGCCCAGCTCCCCAGGGGCTGCAGGATGGCAGCAGTGACCCCCAGAACAAGTGCAAGTGGTTTAATCAGGTTTAATCACTGGGATGCAGACCTTGTTACCATGCAAAACAATGGGAAGATGCAGGTGGGGTTYTGGCTGGTTAACCAGGAGATGCTGCAGTGAGAATTATCCAATTAAATCTCCATCTCTGCCTCGCTCCTGTGGCTTTAGCCCCCTCCCAATGTGGTGGCAGTGTCCCCCAGAGCAGTGAGSAGGCTCCTGATGGACTCTGGCCACRTTGAGCTGGCACTGGGGACCCTGCAGGGCTCTCTGGGCTGCAGAGAAAGCCCAGAAATTAAYCCCAAACTAAATATACACTCTGGCACACAGCAAATCACCTCAGGAGGGGGTAACCTCCCCTTTTTGAGAGCCCATCCTTTCTCTTTTGCCATCACCCCATGAACAAGCCCAAGAAGGTGCTGGTGCTTTCCTTAAGGGAGGATGCCAAACCCCACTCTTGCAAAAAAAAAAAACCCAAAAAAGCCAAAAAAAACCCCAAAAATCCAAACAAAAGCCAAAACAGACAGAAGAAAAAAAAAAAAAGAAGAAAACAAAAAAAAACAAAAAAAAAAGACTGATACCTTTCCAGTCCTGTCACTGCTTGGTTGCTCCATGACTTCTGGCTCAGCTCCATATATTCTCAAGAACTGCTTGTCTTGCTGCTTTTCCCCATGGTGTTTYCAGTGTATTTTTAAGGTGGGATTTCTGGTTAAATCAGAG
>NDFG01000178.1:67944-93091 GCA_002167245.1 Sporophila hypoxantha
TTTTTCAGAGAGTGTGAATGCCACATCAAAGCCTCCCAGCAGATCAGCCCAGGCCCCTTTTCCTCCTCTCCATGAGCTCCAGGATGGTGGCAGTGGATGGGGACATCTCCCTCACCCCAAGAGCCTTTCCTATCTCAGCTGATGATGAGGATGAGGGAAGGAGCTCACCCAGGCAGATAACAAAGCTTTGTTAATACAGGATTCTCCCCAAGGGATGCACGGGAGGGGAAAATGGGACTTTAGGGGCAGAGAGCTCCTTCTGAAGAGCTCATGTGGAAAATGGGACTTTAGGGGCAGAGAGCTCCTTCTGAAGAGCTCATGTGGCCATGAGGGATTCCCAACAGCACTGGGCACAGAGTTTCTGCCAGGGAAATGGAATTGAAGGCAGCAAACCCAGCCCAARGGCTGAGGAACTGGAAGGAGGATTCCCAAGCACAGCAGCCACCTTTGGTGTAGGGCTTTTCCCCCATTCCTGGATTTGGGATGGGAGGAATCCTGCTCCCCTCAGGCAGAGCAGAACTTTGCTTTCTCCACTGCTGCCCTTGGAATTGCTCTTCCAGAGGAGCTCTGGCTTRTTTTTGAGTAGGGAATGGGATGATATTTGCTAGGTGGACCTCAAAAAGGGGGCTCTGCCACACAGCATTCCCATTACACACAGGTGTTTACCTTCCTCCAGGCTCCTCATTTCTCCATCCTCACCAGGTAAGCCCTGGAAATGTCACCTCCCCRTGCCTGTAATTAAACCCTGTGCCTTTTGTCCCAGCATGCACACACACACCTAGACACAGCTCCCCTCTCTGCTCWCCAAAAACTGCCCAAAACTTTGGTTTTGCTCCAAATCAGCCATGCAGATGTGCAGCTGGATACAGCCATGGCAACGGGGTTTGTCCTCCTGCCTCCCTCCCTGACCCCTTCCCCCAGATGAAGAAAGGGGAAAAAAAAAGAAAAAGAAAAATAAGCAATTTTAATAATGTCACAAAACCAGACAGGGATATAAAAATCCATTAAGAGCTGGAGTGGCCCTCGCAATGGGAAGTGCTCCAGCTCCTTCCCCTTCTGTTGCTCTCTCTCCAACCCCCTGAAAGGTAACCTTTAAAACACACTCAGTACTTAAACCTCTGGCATTTACCTTCATTTCACTCTGGCTTTTATTTCTTTCCAGGGGAGGAGGGCTTTCATGCTSTAAGAGGACAAGTTGGGTTGGTTTTTTTCCTTCCCCTTGGCTTGATTATTTTCCCCTGGTGACAGCARAACAAGAGGGGGAAAAATAAAAGAAACCACCTGCACAGGAGGAGAAAATAATAATGCAGCCCCCTTGGGTGAAGGAGCAGGGGGGGCCAGCASAGCWYCCAAATCCCCMCARATTTTTTAGYCATCCAGCAATTGGCTCATTTAYGGGCAAGGATCTCCCTAGAGCCAGGCAGAAGGCTGGGATCTGTTGGAATCCCAATGGAACTGGAGCATCTTTAGGGTTCCTTCCATCCCAAACCAYYTGGTGATCCTATGAATTCCAGCCAAGGGAAAGGCCAGCAGTAGGATCTATCCCAAAGTGAGATTTGGGTGGTGCWGGAGAGGGAACAGTGGCCTGAGGTGGGTGGCAAGAAGGCTGTGATGCTCAAACCCCAGCAGCTTTTGTGGGGCTTTTCCTTTTTACATGCACACATCCCTCAAGGYCCCCTAGGGAAGGAAAACTTCCAAACTCCCCTTAATAAATATTTCTCTGCCCACAAAGAAATCCTCCTTGGCCTGGTGCTTGCCAAATACCCCTCTTCAATGGGGTCTCACAGAAATGCCACTTCTCCTGCTCCTCTCATCCACCTGTAACACAAAACTCGGGGTTCTGAGCCACTTTCCCATCCCTGCCTCACCCTCAGGGCCTTGCTTCAGCCTCCCTGGGACAGCCTCCCATTTTTTGCCCCTTTAAGACCTGCATCAGGCAGCACAGGCTTTGGGATGACTTCACTGCATGCCTGTGAATGCTGGTGTGGCTTTTCATGCCTTTCAGAGATGGAAATCCACATCCCACTCACACCAGTCTCATCACAGGTTGCTCACTGCATTTGCTTTGTCCCCCCTGCTTCAGAAGTCATGGGATGAGCAGAACATCTCATTACAAAACAAAACCTTGTATTCTCCAGGCTGGAAGAGAGCATGAAAGCATGACCTGATTGTGCCCAGACACCAATGGGCAAAGAAAGAGTCCAAACCATTTTAATCAAAGGAAAAGTGGTAACTTTTTGCAAAGCCACTCATTAATTTCAAGTGTGACCCAGGAAAAGGGACATGAATTGTTACATCTTTCTAAGCCAGCAGTGATCCCAGGCTGACTCTGTGCCATGTCCTGCACAGAGGGACTCCTGAGCACTCCAGGTTCCCACAGGGACACCCCAAATACCTGGGAGTGATGGGGGAAGCTCATCCCCCTGCCAGAGCTGCACCTGGGGGAGGCAGGAGCACCCCGAGACCCAAAAGCTGCACACAATTCCCATCATCCTTTTTTCATCCCAGTTGGGTTTTGGGGGGTTTTTCCCTGCCAGTTTTTCTGAGGGCAAGTTTTCTTTTACACCACAAGTCTTTTCTGAGCTGGCAGGGGTCAGATAATGAAAGCAGGAGCTCTCAGTGATGCTTCCTCCTGTCCTGATGTCCTGCCAACATCCTCGTGGAGCAACCCCAAAATCTCCCTCTCCTGTGGCCCACCATCCAGTATAAAGCCTCAACTCATACTGAAAAGTTATTCCCTACTTTTCCAGCATGAACAGGACCTGAAGAAGGAGCCAAACATTCGGGTCAATGAGCAGAGCTTGGGTTTTTTGGTGGAGTTTGTGGATTTGGTGTTGTGGGGTGTTTTTAAGGGGAGTGATAACTCCTGTCTGGTAAAGGCCAAACCTTCACCTCTTCATGGCTCAGGATCAAAACCAGTCATCACAAAATAATCTGTGCATCAGCCCAGGGCTCTGCCCAGCTCAGGTACCAGCTGGCTCACACACTGCCTCTCTCCCTGGCTCAGGCCCAAATTTTCATGGCAAAMAATCAGCACAACAAATGAAAGGTCAGAAAGGGGAGCAAGGCCTGCGAGCCGATTGCACTGGACTAAAACACCCAGAAACAAGCAAAAAACCCACAAAATACTGCAGATCAGCCACCTCCCAGCTGCTGAAGGTGGGCTCCCTGCAGCTGAGCAGCTTGGAGAGGGCAGAGGAGCCTCCTGGAGGATGGGATTTCCTTTCACAACGCTGCATCCAGGGGCTGGGCCGTGTCTGGGTGTCACTGTCACATTTTCTGAAAAAATCCCTTCACCCAGGATTCTTCTCCTGGGAAGATGAGAAGCCTCAGAGAAAAAGGAAAACAATAATTATCTCATTTGCTTCTCCTCTGTTTTGCTGCTTTGGAATGTGGTTTGGAGATTGTGTCTCCAACGGGTGATTGTTTGATTGGTTTCATGTGAACTGTTTTTGACTTAATGACCAATCATGGTCCAGCTGTGTCAGGACTCTGTAAGGGTCATGAGTTTTTAATTAGTATCTTGTTAAGCCTTCTGTAAGTATCCTTTCTCTATTATTTAGTATAGTTTTAGTATAGCATAATACTATATCAATCATATCATATCACATCATATCATATCAATCATATCATATCAATCATATCATATCATATCATATCAATCATATCATATCATATCATATCATATCATATCATATCATATCATAATAAATTAGCCTTCTGAGCACATGGAGTCAGATCCATCAATTCCTCCATTGTCCAGCAAATACCACACTCTCACACTATTGCTGAGCTATCAGTAGCACATTCTAGCAAACCACATCTATAAGCAATGGTTGCAGAAAGAGAGATAATAATTGTTTGAATTCTTTTCCTCTAAGTTTCCCACAGTGTGGCAGTCATATTTTCTGAAAAAATCCCTTCAGCAGGATTTCTTCTTCTGGGAAGATGAGAAGCCTCAGAGAAAAAGGAAAACAATTCYTATCTCATTTGCTTCTCCTGTGTTTTGCTGCTTTGGAGATTTATTATCCAACATGTGAATKGTTTTAGTGCTTTCATGTGAATTGTTTTGACTCATTGGCCAATCAGGGCCAAGCTGTGTCAGACTCTGGAAGGAGTCACGAGTTTTCATTATTATCTTTTTAGCCTTCTGTAAGTATCCTTTCTGTATTCTTTATGTAGTATAGCATAGTATTCTTTAATATAATATAGTTTCATAAAATAATAAATCAACCTTCTGAGAGCATGGAGTCAGATTCATTCCTTCCTTCCCTCGTCTGGGGACCAGGCAAATACAATAGGGCAGATTGGCAGTGACAAGGACCATAGGATGTCCCCTTCCCAAACATGCCAGCAGTCAGTGGGGTGGGATGAATCCTGGGATTACCCTATTACATGGGATTACCAGATTTTGGAGCTTTTCAAACCCTTTGCCTCCCTGAGCAATTAAACTGTGGTRTTTAYGTTCTCTGAAAAAATCCTTYTGCTCAGGATTTTTTTCCTGGCAAGCTGAGAAGCTTCAGAAAAAACCCCACAACAATTCTTTTATTTTGCTCATGTAGAATGTGTTTAAAAATTGTTTATTCACAAGTGATTGTTTTATTAGATTCTCGTGTGAATTGTTTTAACTCTTTGGCCAATCAGGGCCAARCTGTGYCAGGACTCTGGAAAGARTCASRAGTTTTTCATTATTATCTTTTTAGCCTTAAGTAAGTATCTTTTCTGTATTATTTTGTATAGTACAGCATTCTTTAATCTAATATAGTGTTAATTAAGTAAGAAATTAACCTTCTAAAAACATAGAGTCAAATTCCTCATTCCTGCCTTCATCAGGACATTCCCAACAAATACAAGATTAAACTTTGTGGCTCTGAGGGAGAAGGGACCCAGGCTCAGATTTAATCTGCTGGTATTGAGTTCACACATAAATAATTACCTGGGAACTTGCTGCTTCGATCTGCCCCACTGACCAACCTCAGCCACAGCCTGGGAAATTCTCCTCACTGAGGTGATTTGCACAAGATGAGCCAGAGGAGAGGTGCCAAGGAAGAGAAGGATTTTATTTATCATTTTTTTAAACTCATCAGGCAGCATTTGCAGCATTTGCCCAGAGGATATTCAGTTCTGGTATCGCTATTTTCGTGGTGGCTTCTTTGCAGTGATTAATTGAAAGTGCCAGCATCAGGAATCATGGGAACATATGAGAAACCCAGTTTCTCTTTTAAAATAGAAGTTTTCTTCCCAGCGCGACAGCAAAAAAAAACCTGGAAAAAGGTCATTATTAAAGAGATGCAAAACTCCCCTCTGCTTCTCATCTAATCTCATCCTTTTTTTCTTAAATTGGAGGAGAAGAAACCCYGTCTCTTGAAGTGCACCAGATGGTTGCATATCACCAAAATGGAAAAGCTGGTACCATGCAACCTTTGGGAGCAGATGCCCCGATTTTCCACACAGGCATGGCAGCCACCACCTCTCCTGTGTCTCTGGAGAGCTCTCCTGGCCAAGTTGGGCTGGTGGCTCCCAAAGCTGGAAGGGAGGAGTGAGGATTGTGGGGAGGGTGTCTGTGCCCATCCCTTCCCTGGATGTAAATGGAATTTTCCCTCTTCCCACCCAGCAGTCTGGGAATATTCCTCTGTCTGCTCTGGGGTGCCCTGACCCCCAGGGCAGCACTGACTCTGACCCTCATTCATGGAGAAAGTTTCCCAGACTTCAGGATAGACTGGAACCCACAGAAGTGTGAAATAGATTATAGAGAGCAGTGCAGGTGTATCACTTAGGTGAGAAATTGAGGTTTTGGGRTTTTTAGTGTGTTGTGGATGGAAGCAAGATGGAGGGAACAGGGTGTCATCCTGGGTTTCTTCTTCGTGCTTCTTCTTCCTTCTTCTCCATGGGTTTGGGTGGCATTTTGTAATTGGGCAGAAAAGTCCCCATTGCAGCTCTGTGGGATCAGTTATTGGGTTAAAAGGGAAAATAATCCAGGTGTCAGTTCTTAATTAGTTTAGTCTGAAAAGACCTTGTAACAAGAGGAATTGGTTTGGCCATTTTGTGCCTTCTAATGAAAAGCTGGCAGAACTCAGCATAATGAGACTGGTTTTACTGATAAGAAATGATAAACACCTGAGTCTGAACATGAATACTGTTCAAGTGGCTTCAATCCAGACCCAGAGAACCAAAAACTGGGACCCCCCCAGTCTGGCACTGAGCTGTGCTTGGTCAGCTGGAAAAGCCAAGCTTTTCCCAAGTCAGTCCCAGACAGGGACTAACACAGGTTGTTTCACAGGGGTCTTAGAATGAGGGAAGAGAGAGGATCTGACTCCATGTTTCAGAAGGCTTGATTTATTATTTTATGAGATTATTACATTAAAACTATACTAAAAGAATAGAAGAAAGGATTTCATCAGAAGGCTGGCTAAGAATAGAATAGCAAAGAATGATCACAAAGACTTGTGGCTCAGACAGAACCCCAAGCCCCCTGGACTGTGATTGGCCATTAATTATAAACATCCAACATGGGCCAATCAAAGATCCACCTGTTGCATTCCACAGCAGCAGATAATCAATGTTTACATTTTGTTCTGAGGCCTCTCAGCTTCTCAGGAGGAAAAATCCTAAGGAAAGGATTTTCAAAAAAGTTGTCTGCGGCACGCAGGATTAAAGCCACTCAGGTGTTGAAGCAGCTCAGATTTGGTCCAGCAGGTCCAGCATGCTGGGGGTCATGCCCACCAYATTCTCCTTTATCCACTCGCTTAGGGTCACGGAATTCTGGAATTGTTTAGGTTGGAAAGAGCAGAGCCTCTCACCTGGCTGGACCCTCCTGTCTGGGGGTTGTGGAGAGCAAGAAGGTCCCACCTGAGCCTCCTTTTCTCCAGGCTGAGCCACCTCAGCTGCTCCTGGAGCTCCAGACCCTTCCCCAGATCAATTCCCTTGTCTGGACAGGCTCCAGCCCCTCAGTGTCCTTCCTGAATGGACAGACCTGAGGGTTTGAGGTGCCTCAGCAGTGCCCAGGCATCAGMTTGGAGCTGGGATTTCTGGAGAGTTTCTGCACATCCTTCAATTCAAACCCCTCCACTTTCATGGGTGTATCCACACACACACTCTGCTTCATTCCCAGTATCCATCCCTGCCTCAACAAGTCACATCCTCATGTCCCCATGCCTGTCCCAAGGCTTTTCCATCCACCCTCCCCTCTCATTCCTCCCATTGTTTCAYCCACCCTGGGCTGAATCCTCTCCCTGATGGCAAACCCTTCAGAAGCTGAGGGTTTGTGGTTATTTACCAGGGAAAGGATAACAAAAACCATCATTCCGCCCTTCCCCTCCACATTTACCAAATTGATTTCTGAGCTGCTCGCAGTCAGATTGCAATAAATACACTTGAAACCCCCTGCACGTAATGGTTGATAAATTGTGGATGGTAATTCTGCTTGGGTTTGGTTTGCTGGCTGCTGCTGGGCCGTGTTTTCCTTTCTCCAGCCCCTCATCCTGCACAACTCTCCGGTGGGGGAATAAATTGGGAATAATGGAAGCTCTGCTGACTAAATTTCACTTGGCAGTCGGAAAATTCYGTGCTGGGCGTGAAGTTCTTGCAAATAGCACAAGGTAAAAAGAAATAGAATATTGACCTGGGTGGGAGCAGCTCTGCTATCCCCCAGGAGTTTGAGCCTTGGGAAGAAGGAGCAGGGCAGCTCCTCTTGGATGGGTGTCACAGACAGGTAGGAGAATTTTATAAAAGAATATGAAATCAGGCCTTGCTCTGCTGAAATTGCCAAAGCTGGCCTGTCATTTCTTCTAAGTGCAGCYAAYAAGCAATTTGCAAGTTCCYATGTGAAGCTGTTTTGAGAATGAGAAGTTCRTYTAACACAACAATCCATTCTGGGGGTGAAAAACAAATGTACCTGTGTAACCAATGAGGTTTGTCCCATGAGAACTCAAAAAAGGGAAAATGTAAACATTTCTAGAGAGAGAAAATTCGACAGACATATATMATATGAACGAACTGCATTGCTGATCAATTAGGTTTAACACAGCGCCTTCTGATATTTCCCACAAATACRAGCTTTGTGAATAAAGAATTCCTGCATGAGGAAAACGGAACTTTGGCTGATTTATTCCAGCAGATGGGTATGGGAATGATTCCAGCCCATCCCTGCAGCCCCATCCCCAAAACCACAGTGGCAAAGGCAGTGGGAGGGCTTTGAGCAGACAGGGAGATCCCCTGGGATGAAAGGCTGGAACTCTTTGCAGCACCCAGGCAGGAAAATCCATACCTGCCTCAGACTCCTGATCTGTCGGGGGAAATGGAGCACAGATATTTTTAAAACCTGGGGCCATTAAGCTCTCCAAATGGGCCAGCTCACCTGCTATTTTAACAACGCCTTGTGACAACATCTTATTTTATAAGCGGTCCTTTCGGACTTATTAACTCCGAGCTGTCTCATCCCATTTGGAGCCAGCAAAATGCCATCCAGATGACCCCTGAAACTGCTTAATGAGCTTTTATGGGGCACAGGAAATTTAAGCACCAGCTCAGGACTTCAGGGAGTCAAAAAATAAAAAAAATGTGTCAGGAGAGCTGGTGTTTGCACCGCTTTTGGTTTTCCTGCTCTTCCCTCTGCGTGASCTGGTGTTTCTTGTGGGATGGGTGTCCGTGAGTTTCACCTGGAATCAGTGACTGTGACATGATGAAGAGGATGGGAATATTTAAAGTGCCCTCCTGGCAACGTGAAGTGTCTGCAACAGTGGCACATCCCCCTTTTTTTTGTTGTGTTTTTTTTGGGTTTGTTTTGTTTTGTTTTGTTTTGTTTTGTTTTGTTGTTTTTTTTTTTTGTTTGTTTTTTTTGCCAAAACCCCTTTTCCTTATAAAATGCACCCCCTGGGAGTGTGCCCTTGGGCAGGGGGAGAGGCAGTGCCAAGAGAAACGAGGGTGAGGTCATGGAAAAGGGAAAACCAGCTCAGTCTCACATCTGGGAATTGGCTGTGGAAGAAGGGACTTTTGGGGCTTCCCAGCCCATCGCTGGTGGTGGAGGCAGCCCAAGGATGGGGAGGGATTGGAAGCTCAGCTCTGTGCTGGTTTTTTTTCCCCAAACAAGTTAATAGTAATAATAATAATAATAATAATAATAATAATAATAATAATAATAATAATAATATTATAAATAAGGTTATATATATAAGGTTATTATAAACTCAGCTCTGCGCTGGGTTTTTTTTCCCAAACAAGTTAATAGTAGTAATAGTAATAATAATAATGTTATTATAAATAAGGTTATATATATAAGGTTATTATAAACTCGGGTCTGCACTGGGTTTTTTTCCCCAAACAAGTTAATAGTAGTAGTAGTAGTAATAATAATAATAATAATAATAATAATGTTATTATTATAAATAAGGTTATATATATAAGGTTATTATAAACTCAGCTCTGCGCTGGGTTTTTTTCCCCAAACAAGATAGTAATAATAATAATAATAATAATAATAATAATAATAATAATAATAAAAAAAACAGGCTTTGGAAAAAAAATAATGTTTTGTAATGAGACTCTGGGAAGCAGGGGAGTTTTCCCAGAGGATCCTGTGATGCTCCATCCACCTGCAGAGGCTTCAGCCACACCAGGGCTGGGATTCCTTCACCTGTGTCCTGCTCCCAGCTCCAAAGGAGGCTCGTGGGGGCTGTGGGTGCTCAGAGCCTCTTCTGGGCCCTGTGGGATGCACAGGTTGGAGATCCAGCAGTTCTGGAACATCTGTGAGGGTTGAGTCTCTGTCATAGAGAGGTTTTTTGTACAGGTAGTCCTTAGTAATAACGATTTGCTGAGGTCTCTGCTCTGCTTCTAAGGGTTTATATTTTCCTGTGGTGRTCACCTTTCATTTTTCACCCTCAGGAATGAAAAAGGAAACCTTGCTCCTGATTCTTGGCAGAGCATTCTCCAAAGTGCTCTGCCTTGCTCCCCTTTTATTTATGTTACAATCACAGCAGAGCTTTGCTTGGAAAAACTGAGAAGGTATCCAAGAAGAATACACACAACTGCCCAGGAGAGATAATCAGCTGTTAAAACATGCCTGCTGCTCTAATTAGAAAGGAAATGGAATTGGGTTTCAAATGGAATCAACTGAATGCTCCCTTATCTTGTCCATCTCTGCCTGCCCAGCCCTTCTGGACAAATATGATGGAAATGAAAAAAGGAAAGTTGATCTCTGAAACCCCCTCCCCTTGGGCCTGAGCCAGGGAGAGACATCCCTTCCAGCCTGCTCCTSCCAAATGTTCCTTCAGCTTGGGGACCACCAGCTGCAGAGGTTCTTGCACAGCTCATGCTTCTCCACTGCCCTGTACCAATTTTTGGCCTCCAGGGAAAGGGCAGAAGTGCATGGATTGTGCCTGGAAGTGGATGGATTGTGCCTGGAAGTGGATGGATGGTGCCTAACAGGTGCTTTAAGCTGTTAGAAATGATTTTTTTTTTGTTTATTAAATCTGAGTTGATCCCATTTGATTGGAAGGGTTAAAGGGTCATTGCTGCTGATATAATGAGAATAAACACCAGCAGGCTCCTGTGAGAGGAGSAGTGCTCTGGCCCTCAAACCTGTCTCCTGGAGGGGCAAAAGGTGGGTGGGTGCCACTGCCTTGGCTGGAATTCACAGGATCACCACATGGGTTGGTGGCCTTTCCCTTGGCTGGAATTCACAGGATCACCACATGGGTTGGGATGGAAGGGACCCCAAAGATCCTCCAGATCCACTGGCATCCCAACAGATCCCAGCYTTCTGCCTGGCCCTAGGGAGATCCTTGCCCATAAAAGAGCCAATTGCTGGATGGCTAAAAAAAAAATGCACTGTCCATAAGCTCTGCAATTTGTACTTCCACAAAACTGTCAGGGAAGTGAAATGCGATCGATGGCTCAGAGCTGAAGGCTTCAATTTAATCTCTGCAAAGATTAATCTCTGAAGAGKCAAAGTTTTCTCTTGTTATCTCTTTTCTTCAGTGCCGCCAGAGCCCCATCCCGTCACGCTCAGACAAAATCCCCAGGTAATTTCATACCTTTGCACTTGTTCCCTTTCCTTAAATAAACCCCCCCTGCTCATGCAGAGCATCATCAGCTGTAGCAACAACTTCTGACTGAAATCCTGTTCTCTGCTTGAGGCATTGGMAAAATGAACAAGGGGGATGAGGATGGGCTGCTCCTGGATCCCTGGAAGTGTCCAAGGCTGGGTTGGACAGGGCTTGGAGCAGCCTGGGACAGTGGAAGATGCCCATGGCATCCTGCTTGGTCAAGGCCAGATATTGTATTTGTGGGGTGCCCTCGTGGCAGGAAGGAATGATGGATCTGACTCCATGTTCTCAGAAGGCTCATTTATTATTTTATGATACTATATTATATTAAAGAATGCTATACTAAACTATATAAAGAATACAGAAAGGATACTTACAGAAGGCTAAAAACATAATAATGAAAACCTGTGACTCTTTCCAGAGTCTGACACAGCTTGGCCCTGATTGGCCAATAAGTCAAAATAATTCACATGAAACCAATCAAACAATTCACCTGTTGGATAAACAATCTCCAAAACACATTCCAAAGCAGCAAAACACAGGAGAAGCAAATGAGATAATTATTGTTTTCCTTTTTCTCTGAGGCTTCTCAGCTTCCCAGGAGAAGAATCCTGGGGGAAGGGATTTTTCCAGAAAATGTGAATGTGACACTTCACAGTTCAGCTATTGAGCAGAACGAGCCCAAGAAGGAGTTCTGAGGCAGGGAAGGATTTCCAAAATCTGGTTTACCCCAGGACAYTGTGGGTCACAGCAAGTTCAGGAGCACTTTTCCAGAGGAGGGAGGGGAGCTCAGTTCACTTTGCAAGGGATTTGCATGGAATCATGTGTTCCCAGCAGAGTTTGGTGGTGGAGTTTTGCCTGCATGACCCAAAGCCCTCCTGGATTGAGCAGGATTTGTGCTTTGCTCCCTGGGGTGAGCTGAGAGCAGAAACACCAGGACAGGCCTTGCCCAGGAGGTGTTTTGGCAGAGCCCATGGCTTGGGGATGCTGTTGGAAAGGGATAAATGGTTCTTCACAGAGTAATTTAGGTTGGAAAGGCCCTCCAAGATCAAGTCCAACCATTCCCCCAGCACTGCCAATTCCAGCATCAGCCCATGTCTTTGAGGGCCACATCCATTCAGCTTTTAAACTCTYCCAGGGATGGTGATYCCACCRTTTCCCATGGCACAGAGGACTCTGGAGTGGGAAATCACTTCCCACAGGWTGCCAAGAGGTGGCCTGAGCTCYAGGAGAGACTGGACAAGATCATGTTAAATACACAGAAAGGGTTTGGTGCCAGGTATCCCCAAGGGAATGTCTGAATGAGCTGAGCAGAGAGTCACCTCCTCTTGCCCTGCCAAGGGACACAAAGCAGCAAAAACCAGGGTTTCAGGGAAGAGGAGACCCATCATTTTATCTCTCATCAGGGCAGGGGAGGCTCACTCAAATCAGAATTTGGCTCCCAGGACACACACCTATCTCTTGGGATGAACATCCCCATCCCAGTACTGAAATTATTTCCTTGCCTTTGAAGACAGGAATTAACAGATTTGCAGGAATTGTTCCTCACCATTAGCTTTAAACCACCTGGGAGCTGGCTGAGAAGCAGCTCCACATCCCCTCCCCTTGCCCTGACCCTTTCCAGCACACTCCTTTCTCCCCAGCTTGCTGGGATAACTTTTGGAGAGGTTTTTTTTATTATTATTATTTTATTTTGCACCCATTTATCTCCCTGCTTTGGCTGCCTGGCGTGGTCCCACGCCTCGTTTCCCCCAGCTTTACTCACATTTTTCTACCAGCACTGACAGAGCCACCCAAGGGACAGGAGGAGYTCAGGATTCTCAGCTCCCCTTCGCCCTGCCCCTGCTTTCCCTGCTCCCTCCAGAGCGCTTCCAGCTCAGCACCAGCGAGAGAAAAATGTGCCTTGCACAAGCTGTGACAGCTGATGACTGGTGACATTTATCTTCCCTCTGAGGAGGAAGGAGAAGTCACTTCTGGCTGGTTTCACCTGGGCTGGCAGCTTCCTCAGGGCTGCCTTTAACCCAGGGCTGGCACATCCTCACGGGTCACTGCAGCGCCGCAAGGCTTTAACCAGGGGCTCCCCAAAATTTGGCCCCACACCTTTTCCTCCTCCCCCTGAATGCACAAATATTACCTGTAAGTGCTCACTGAGGGACACAGGCTGCTGTTTTTACATTAAAACATTTTCCATTTAACAAATACCCCCTGTCTGTGGTATTTTCAGGGTCCCCCAGAYKAAGGGAGGAAAYRATGRATCTGACTYCATGTTCTCAGAAGTCTAATTTATTATTTTATGAATTCTATTCTATTCTATTCTATTCTATTCTATTCTATTCTATTCTATTCTATTCTATTCTATTCTATTCTATTCTATTCTAGAATGCTATACTAAACTATGCTAAAGAATACAGGAAGGATAGATTATTTTACTGAATGCTAAAAAGATAAATAATGAAAACTCGTGACTCTCTCCAGAGTCCAACACAGCTTGGCCCTGATTGGCCAATAAGTGAAAACAACTCACAGCAGAATCCAATGAAACAATCACCTGTTGGATAAACAATCTCCAAACACATTCCACATGTGAGCACAACACAGGAAGAAGCAAATGAGATAAGAATTGCTTTTCCTTTTCTCTGAGGCTTCCCAGGAGAAGAACCTGGGCAAAGGGATTTTTCAGAAAATATGACTGCCACACTGTGGGAAACTTAGAGAAGAAGAATTCAAACAATTATTATCTCTCTTTCTGTAACCATTGCTTTATAGATGTGGTTTGCTAGAGTGTGTACTTGATCACAATAGTGTGAGAGTGTGGTATTTGCTGGACAAAGGAGGAATTGATGATCTGGCTCCATGTGCTCAGAAGGCTAATTTATATTATTATATTATATTATATTTATATTATATTATATTATTATATTATATTATATTATATTATATTATATTATATTATATTATATTATATTATATTTATATATTATATTATATTATATTATATTATATTATATTATATTATATTATATTATATTATATTATATTATATTATATTATATTATATTATATTATATTATATTATGCTAATACTAAAACTATACTAAAGAAAGAGAAGGTTCCTACAGAAGGCTTCACAAGATTGATAATAAAAACTCGTGACTTCTCAGAGTCCCTCACAGCTGGCTTTGATTGGTCATTAAGTAAAAACAATTCACAGGACAATCAAACATTCACCTGTTGGTAACAAGCAACACATTCCAAAGCAGCAAACACAGCAGAGCAATCAGATAATTTTTGTTTTCATTTCTCTCTGAGGCTTCTCAGCTTCCCAGGAGAAAATCCGGCAAAAAGGACTTTTCAGAAAATATGGTGACACCCAAGGCCAGGCTGGGCAGGGCTTGGAGCAACCTGGGATAGCAGAAGGTGTCCCTGCCTGGGCAGTAAATAAAACCAGATACTCTTTAAGGGTCTTTCCAACCCAAACCAATCTGATTCTATASAAGGAAATTTGACCCTTGAAGGAGGATTTTGACTCCCTACCCCCAGACACACCTCACACTTTATCTGCAAATTTCAACAGCACTGCTCTGCACATTTCACATCTTGGGAAGMAGGGATTTGTGTGGGCTCACAGAGGGATGCAGGCAGGAAAATCTGCTGGGTGTTACTGGGCAGAGAAATCACACCAGACTCCAGGATTCCCTGGAGAAAAAAGCAGTTGGAGGTCAGGGCAGCCTTTCTGGTGAGCACAGAACCAGAAAAGCCTTTCTGCTGAACCAGAAAAGCCTTTCTTGTGTCCTGACAGGCTCTTCCCTGCTGCCAAGTGCACAGGCACTGGGAATCTGCTTTTTAGGGGGTTGCTGGTAATGTGATTTGTCACTATAAACTCCCTTCACTGAGTATTYAGGTACCTCTGGCCTTCTCCAAAAGCTGTTTACTGGCTGTTTCCCCTCCCCATTTCTGAAAACACTGAAGATTTAAGCCAAGCAAGCTCACCAGCCTTCCCTGACTGATTTTTCTCGAGGCTTTCACWGGAATAATTCTCCTCCAGCATCCCATCAGTGGCTGCACCAACAGCCACCAGCAGTATTGATCAAGTACTGAGTCACTTGTGAGCCAGCACAGGCACTTAAAAAGGGAATAAAAAATAAAGTCCTACACAGAAATATCAATCAAAGTCCAAAAAAAACAGGGAAGAAAGGGCTAAAAGCACATGTAGTAAATGCAGTACAATCTGGCTTTATAGGGAGCACTTTGGAGGTGATTCCAAGCTGCCTTAGACAAATTTAAAATTATCCAAGCAGATACMTCCTGAAAAGAGCTAGAGCACTGAGGAATGATTATTTTTATTTGTGGCATTAATGCAGTGTCAAAAGGCCCCATTACAGCTTTGAGAGGTGAAGTTGGTACAAGAACCTTCCAGAACTGCCCTTTACCTCCTGCTCCTTCCCATCCTCCCTCAGTTGCATGAGTTTCTCTAGATTTGCAGTTGTGCTAGTAAAAAATTCAGGTGTGAATGGTAAAACACACCACCCCTGATAAAAAGGCTCCRGAAAAAATTCTCAATTTCCCAACTTCTGGGAAAAAATTCTGAAAATCTCCCAATTGCTGGGCTCTGAGCACAGCCCCAGGAAGCAGTGGGGTCATCAACCCCTGGGCAGAGCCATTGGGAAGGGGATGTCAAACAAGAACTGACCCAGGCACCCTAAAAAGGGGGGATACACTCATTCAGGTGTGAGAAATAGAAATTTTGGGTGGTGGGAGATGCTTGGGTTTGTGCCTTTTGATTTTTTTTTTTAAACAAACCCAAAAAAAAAAAAAAGGATCCATACTTAATTCACCTCTAGGGGTAAGACACCTTGGAAACGGCATTGGTGAACTATTAAATATTGAACTATTAAATATTCCATAATTCTGCCTGGGTTTATCTCTGCTGCCTGCAGTTTTTCTCCCCTCTGTTCCCCTCCTGAAAGCATAACAGTGATTTTTGTGGTTTTATTACACAGCGCATCTGTTGCCACTTCTGTTCAAACCTCCCAAGCAAACAAACAAATGTGATTCCCCCGGATCACTCCCAAAAAGGCCCCATCAGAGGGCATTAGCTGTCCCAAAAACAAGGAGGTGTCACCTGAGCAGCTGTCACCTCCCTGTCCCCCTGCTTGGGGTAGGGCTGGCACCTCCAGCCCTTTCCCTGGCATTTCAGTGATGTTGGAGTACATTCCAGGCAAGGAAAGAGACATGGAGGGGATGCCCAGCTGCCACAAGTCCAGGATGTGGAGGTGAATGCCACTGCTGGGGCTAAAATCAAATCTTTGTTCCTCTTCTATGCCTGAGCCAGCATTAATTCCTGTGATTAGTGAAGGGAAAKATTATTTGACTGCCTGTGCAATGCCATGGGCTGGTGTTTCCCATGCAGGGAAAGCCAGCATGCTGGAAAATGGGCAGGGTGAGCTGCTCCCCTGGCTCTGGTACAAAAAAGAAATAATAATTTAAAAAAAGCCAATAATGGGATTTTGGATTGGTGTGGCACTTCCAGTTTTCAAAGCAAAATGTTCAGTGTGGTGTTCACTCGCTGAGGTGGCATCAAGCAGCTCAACACAGCATCTTCACCAATGTCTCAAATCTCACTKCAGCTCCAACAGCAGCAGCTCTGTTAGACAGGAATTAGAAAAGCCCTCCAAGATCAAGTCCAACCATTCCCCCAGCACTGCCAATTCCAGCATCAGCCCATGTCTTTGAGGGCCACATCCATTCAGCTTTTAAACTCTTCCAGGGATGGTGATTCCACCATTTCCCCCAGGAATTGGGGGGTGCTGGCTGTGAATTCAGAGGGGTTCTCTGAGGTCCTTCTTCTTCCTTTCCCACAAGGAATAGCAGCCTGGAGCTCTCCCCTGCCCTGGCTGGAGTCTGAAGGTGATTTGCATCCCAAAGTTAGGTGAGCCCCAGCWCTGGGGCTGCTTTTCCTCTGTGCAGTGACTGACCCACAGCRTCCTCCTCTGCACTGCCCTCAGCTGCCCTGTGGAAATGGGACCTCTACAGCTCCCAGTCCCCCTTTTGTGACATCCCAAGGCAAGTGTTCCAGATTGCAATGCAAGATGTTTTCCATTACCATCTGTATGGCAGATTACCTTTGTCAAGTGGGCAGTTTGCCTTATCTCTCTCTCCTGTCTCTTATACACATCTAGATGTGTATAAGAGACAGGTGCATGACTGATAAGAACTATAACATCCCATTGGGAGATGTGAGCCCAGAGGGAGGAGCCAAGCATTGCTACCCAGATACAATCCAGAGGTTTTTGAGACACCAGCACGGCTTTTCTCCACGGGATTCCCCAGAGGAACAGCAGCTGCCTCTTCCCCTGGATCTTCAGAGGAAGAATACATCCTTCTCTACAGATTCCCTTTGCTCCAACAGAACCACACCTGATACTTCAGAGAACTGCAGCCACATTTTCAATGGGACTGCCACCAACACCCTGACCCACAGGGTGTCAGGTTGGGTTCTGACTCTGTCAGTGTTGTTCTAGTGGACTGCATTGTTTATTTTATCATTTTATTTTTTTCCCTTCCCTATTAAAGAACTGTTATTTCCTGCTCCCATATTTTTGCCTGAGAGCCCCTTAATTTAAAATTTATAGCAATTCGGAGGTGTGGGGAGGGTTTACATTCTCCATTTCAGGCTCCTGCCTTCCTTAGCAGGCTCCTGTCTTTCCAAACCAAGACAGCAAGTTTAKTCAGATTTTCAGGTGGCAGAAGTGTCAGACCTCGGTGTGTTCTCCAACCCAAGAGCCTCTGTGGGTGCTGGAGCCCCATCACTCACTGCWCAGAAGAAAGGATGAGTGCAGGCAGTTATCAGATCTGGGCTCCTCACTCATTTCTCAGAGCAGGAAGCACTATTTATTACATCTTTTTGCTGCTTCTAAACACAATCAACCATTTCTTGGCATTTCATCAAAGATAAATAGCCTGATCCTGCTTTCATCCACACGGGAGKAAAAATTCCCCTCGGCTTCTTCTGCTGAAAGCTCAGAGAATATYAGCTGATGGTTTTTAAGTTTTTCCCACCTTTTTCCCCTGTTTTTTCTCTGCCAAGAGACCAAGTTTCAGGTACAGGCTCCCTCCCATTTCCCAGAGGATCATCTTTCCCAAACCATTGTGCTCTGCTGCCTCAGCTGCCAAGGAGGAAGGAGCTGCTGTGTCTCACAGCACAGCCCKGGAATATTCAGAGCTTTGAGTGCTAAATCCAGGCCCATGGAGTAATGCCATGAATGATGGGGGGAAAGCCATGGCATGAAGGTGCCATGGATGGCACTGCCACCAGGSTTTCAACTTCAAGATCCACTCATGCAGCGTTTTTCAACAACTCCAAAATGACACACTCAAACAAACCAAACAAGGAGAGAGCAGTGGTGGGGCTTCTTTTCCCTTTCAAAATTTGTAAGCATGTGTTTTCAGTGCTTGTGGAAATGTCAAATCTGAAGCAGAGGGAACTGGTACATCATCTGTCAAAACTGCAGCTGGCTTCAGCAGCTCAGCGTGACATTATCAGGGAGCAAACACGGGAAGGGGAAAAACAAACCTGGGAGCAACAAGAGGAAAAATGAAGGCCTGCCTGCGGATCAGAGGTCATCAGGAATAAAAGTGACACTAAAACAGAGTTAAATGCACTTTGAGTTTTGCAGCAAGGTTGTTTTAAAGGCTGTTTCTGTCCTTGTGCCTCTACAAAATAGGACCAGAGCTGTGCTTGGCCTTCTCCATCTCTCCTGTCTGGGGCTCCTCTTCCCTGTATCATCCTGTAGCCTTCCTCCTGATAAACCCATGTGGTCCACCCATGGATCCAAAGAGCTCCAGAGCCCTGTTTTCCCCATCTTCAGGGAGCAGAGAAAAGCAAATGGTGTGACTCAAGGTGACATTATCAGGGAGCAACACAGGAAAGGGGAAAACAAACCTGGGAGCAACAGGAGAAAATGAAGGCCTGCATGCCTGCAGATCAGAGGTCATCAGGAATAAAAGTGACACTAAAACAAGAGTAAATGCACTTTGAGTTTGCAGCAAGTGTTGTTTAAAGGCTGTTTCTGTTCTTGCCTTCTACAAACAGACACGGAGCTGTGCTTGGCCTTCTCCATCTCTCCTGTCTGGGGCTCCTCTTCCCTGTGTCTTCCTGTAGCCTTCCTCCTGATAACACTTGGTTCTACCCAAAGAGCTCCCAGAGCCCTGTTTTCCCCATCTTCAGGGAGCAAGAAAAGCAAATGATGTGACTCAAGGTGACATTATCAGGGAGCAACACGGGAAAGGGGAAAAACAAACCTGGGAGCAACAGGAGAAAATGAAGGCCTGCATGCTGGATCAGAGGTCATCAGGAATAAAAGTGACTCTAAAACAGGTTAAATGCACTTTAGGTTGCAGCAAGGTTGTTTTAAAGGCTTTTCTGTCTTTGCTTTCTACAAAAGGACACGAGCTGTGCTTGCCTTCTCCATCTCTCCTGTCTGGGGCTCCTCTTCCCTGTGTCTTCCTGTAGCCTTCCTCCTTGATAACCATGTGGTTCTACCCAAAGAGCTCCCAGAGCCCTGTTTTCCCCATTTTCAGGGAAAGGGCAGCAGAGAAAAGCAAATTATGTGACTCAAGGTCATGTGGGGGACTCCAAAACCATGGTGAGCTTCCACCAGACCCACGTTTCTCCCCCATTTCTCCCACAAGTCCCCCCAAGCTTTGCCTGGTCCTGTCCCCAGCAGCCTTCTCAGCTGGYTGTGCCCTTGGAACTCCTCATCTCCTTGCCACTTCCCCAAATTTGCTTTCCCTGGATGTTTCCAGGCGCTCTGGGGAGCAGGACCTTGCATTTTCAGCGCGGAGTGCTGAGCAAATTCCCAGTGACAGATTATCAATAGTCAGCACTATTAAAAATTTCCCCCAACTCCAGAGAAAGCCAACCAAGCACCCAGCAAAAAGGAGTCGATTTTGAGTCATTCCAGTCCCTGTTCCTCTGGTGCTTGAGGAGATGTTTCCATGCAGAGGCAAACAGGGATGAGTGCCTGTCCTGCTGGGTTTCCTGGAAGATTTTGCCCTGGCAGTGAGCAAAGATTTGTGTGAAAAATGCATATTTTATGATTGGCTTTTGGCAAATATTCAAATGAATATTATATGTGTTCTGTTAGAAAGTTATGCTGTACTGGTTTTCTTGAGTAGTGTGTTAAATATAGTTTTAGGTTATAACAGATGGTTGGAGTGGAGACTATGCTGTTGTAAGATACTTTTTTTCTAAAGAAAGGACTCACACCAAGATAGCAGCCACAGGACACCTAAATCTTTCAGAAAAAAAGAATTTATTGCTCCATTATTGAGTTCTTCCTGCCTCCCTCAGCCCTGAAGACTCAGTCAGGATTCAGAGGAAGAAGCTGACACTGCCCAGACAGAATCCTGTGTTTGAATGGAATTTATGCATCATGGATGAGGTGTATGAATATGCAACAGGCTGTTGCTTTTAAGGGTTAATCCTCTGTTAACATGGGTCCTTTTTCAGGCTTGTTTTGCCCAGAAAGAGGTACCCAGACTGTCTGTAACTCTTTGTTTTTATTCTCTGGTATTGTCCTAATTATCCAAATTGTCCAAATTTTTATTACTCTAATTATATTACTATTTTTATAACCATTTCATTACTATTAAACTTTTAAAAATTTAAAACGAAGCGATTGGAGTTTTTCACAATTTGGGCTGGAGTGTTTGGAGAAAAGGCCGAGAGCGGGTTGGCAAGAGGTGGAGAGGAAGCAGAGATCCCTTTGCTGAGCAGGGATGGAGGAATTTGCTGTAAATCTGCTCCAATTCCAGGCAGGTGCCCTGGGGGACAGCCACGCTCCTGTGGGGAATGCTGGATGCCAGATCTTGGCTNTTCCAGTCCCTGTTCCTCTGGTGCTTGAGGAGATGTTTCCATGCAGAGGCAAACAGGGATGAGTGCCTGTCCTGCTGGGTTTCCTGGAAGATTTTGCCCTGGCAGTGAGCAAAGATTTGTGTGAAAAATGCATATTTTATGATTGGCTTTTGGCAAATATTCAAATGAATATTATATGTGTTCTGTTAGAAAGTTATGCTGTACTGGTTTTCTTGAGTAGTGTGTTAAATATAGTTTTAGGTTATAACAGATGGTTGGAGTGGAGACTATGCTGTTGTAAGATACTTTTTTTCTAAAGAAAGGACTCACACCAAGATAGCAGCCACAGGACACCTAAATCTTTCAGAAAAAAAGAATTTATTGCTCCATTATTGAGTTCTTCCTGCCTCCCTCAGCCCTGAAGACTCAGTCAGGATTCAGAGGAAGAAGCTGACACTGCCCAGACAGAATCCTGTGTTTGAATGGAATTTATGCATCATGGATGAGGTGTATGAATATGCAACAGGCTGTTGCTTTTAAGGGTTAATCCTCTGTTAACATGGGTCCTTTTTCAGGCTTGTTTTGCCCAGAAAGAGGTACCCAGACTGTCTGTAACTCTTTGTTTTTATTCTCTGGTATTGTCCTAATTATCCAAATTGTCCAAATTTTTATTACTCTAATTATATTACTATTTTTATAACCATTTCATTACTATTAAACTTTTAAAAATTTAAAACGAAGCGATTGGAGTTTTTCACAATTTGGGCTGGAGTGTTTGGAGAAAAGGCCGAGAGCGGGTTGGCAAGAGGTGGAGAGGAAGCAGAGATCCCTTTGCTGAGCAGGGATGGAGGAATTTGCTGTAAATCTGCTCCAATTCCAGGCAGGTGCCCTGGGGGACAGCCACGCTCCTGTGGGGAATGCTGGATGCCAGATCTTGGCTGTGCTCTCCATCTGCCACTCTGGCCAGTGCTTCCCTGAGATCCCAGCTATTGTACCTGCAGGGAATGCCCCAGAGAAGGAAGGAATGATGCATCTGACTCCATGTTCTCAGAAGGATAATTTATTATTTTACTGTATTAAAGAATACTGTACTATACTAAAGAATACAGAAAAGATACCTACTGAATGCTCAAAAGATAATAATGAAAAGACTCTCCAAAATTCACTGCAAATTCCATTTTTGGGAGGGTTTTAGTGGTCAACAAACCTCCAAAGGGCTTTGGTGGTGCTCCAACGTCAAATGGAGCCCTGGAAGCTGATGTCAGACTCTTCAAAATTCACTGCAAATTCCATTTTTGGGAGGGTTTTAGTGGTCAGCAAATGTCTATAGGGCTTTGGTGATGCTCTGACATCAAATGGAGCCTTGGGAGCTAATGCCAGACCCTTCAAAAATCACTGCAAAGCCCGTTTTGGGAGGGTTTTAGTGCTCAAAAAACTTCTATAGGGCTTTGGTGGTGCTCCCACATCAAATGGAGCCTTGGGAACTGATGTCAGACCCTTCAAAAATCACTGCAAAGCCCGTTTTGGGAGGGTTTTAGTGGTCAACAAATATTTATAGGCTTTGGTCGTGCTCTGACATCAAATGGAGCCTTGGAAGCTGATGTCAGACTCCCCAAAAATCACTGCAAATTCCATTTTTGGGAGGGTTTTAGTGGTCAACAATTGTCTATAGGGCTTTGGTGGTGCTCTGACATCAAATGGAGCCCTGGAAGCTGATGTCAGAACTTCCAAAAATCACTGCAAAGCCCATTTTGGGATGGTTTTAGTGGTCAACAAACCTCCAGAGGGCTTTGGTGATGCTCTGACATCAAATGGAGCCTTGGAAACTAATATCAGACTCTCCAAAATTCACTGCAAATTCCATTTTTGGGTGGGTTTTAGTGGTCAACAAATATCTGTAGGGCTTTGGTGGTGCTCTGACATCAAATGGAGCAAAAAATCACTGCAAAGCCCATTTTGGGAGGGTTTTAGTGGTCCAAAGCCCAGGGCAAGCCTGGTTTTAGCCTCCTTGATCCTCAATGCCTTGCTCTGGGTTGYCACACGTGCCACACACAGCACTGAGGCTGCCAGGCAGAGGATTCTCCATGGAATCTGCCTTTATTTTCATTTATAAAAGCCTCCAGGACAGGTTTAACTGCTGGGCTGTGGAGCAGCCATTTCCAGTCATGACTACAAGTGAATCAAAGTGCTTTAATTAAAAGACAAGATACCTCTGCCTACCTAGAGTGCAATGGCAACAAAAGCAGGTTATCAGGAGGAGTTATACCCATCTAATCCAATCTGATCTGTGTAGTTATTAGGCCCAGCTAATATTGGTATTGATTTTATTCCTAATATCACTGCCA
The DNA here is from genome assembly GCA_002167245.1 of Sporophila hypoxantha. Lineage (NCBI taxonomy): Eukaryota > Metazoa > Chordata > Aves > Passeriformes > Thraupidae > Sporophila > Sporophila hypoxantha. The sequence continues at coordinate 91,188 of NDFG01000178.1, forward strand.
CAATTGGAAACCAACCACAGCTCAGAGTTTTGCATCCTTCATCATTTTGTTCATTTGTTTGGCCTCGGAACAGATGATTTCTTTTTTTCTCCATYGCTCAAAATCCACATCCAGGGTTCCTTTTTGGGGTTTTACCTCTTTTTACCTCTTCCTCACTACATCTTCTGCTTGGTTTGCCCCTCACCCTCTACAGAACAACTTCATGCAGGATCAAACCCAGTGCTTACAATTTTTGTTGGTCTGAACTCAGCCAGAGAAGCTTCCAGCAGCTGATGAGTCAGAAACACAAGATAGAGCTGCTGGTCACTGAGAGAAATTGCCAGGAATTTGGGGAGGCTGAATCACCCTCAAAGATAGCTGAGAAGAGAAACAGAGAGACAACCTCTTGTCCTTTTCCTCTCCGTTCTCTCAGCTCATTTTTTTTTCACCCAGCTGTGAGTAAGGAGCACAACAGGGGAATTTTCTGGAGTCTTTTTATAGGAAGGAGCTTGGTTCTGGCATTTTCCCATAAGGACAACCTGGGAGATGAGCAAAGAATAAAAACACAAACCAACCAAAAAACCACAAACCAACCAAAAACCGCAAACCAACCAAAAACCACAAACCAACCAAAAAACACCAGCCCAGCTCCTCCAGGTNTGGAGTGTTTGGAGAAAAGGCCGAGAGCGGGTTGGCAAGAGGTGGAGAGGAAGCAGAGATCCCTTTGCTGAGCAGGGATGGAGGAATTTGCTGTAAATCTGCTCCAATTCCAGGCAGGTGCCCTGGGGGACAGCCACGCTCCTGTGGGGAATGCTGGATGCCAGATCTTGGCTTGGCCAAGGAAGGGTGAGCGTGTCTGGCTGCTGTCATTTGGGCAGATTTAGGGGGTGCAATCCTGTCTGCTGGAGCAGGCAAAGCTGCCTAATGGTGAGGAGGGGAGGTAGGAATCAGGAGCCAAGGCAAAGACAGAGCTGGTTAATGGACCCATTAGAGGGCATTAGCTGGAAATGAGGGGACAGGGCTGGAATTTAAAGGAGAGCACCAACACAGCCAGGGCTTGGGGTGTGCTGTGCTCTCCATCTGCCACTCTGGCCAGTGCTTCCCTGAGATTCCAGCTATTGTACCTGCAGGGAATGCCCCAGCGAAGGAAGGAATGATGCATCTGACTCCATGTTCTCAGAAGGATAATTTATTATTTTATTGTATTAAAGAATACTATACTATACTAAAGAATACAGAAAAGATACCTGCTGAATGCTCAAAAGATAATAACGAAAACACTCTCCAAAATTCACTGCAAATTCCATTTTTGGGAGGGTTTTAGTGGTTAACAAATATCTGTAGGGCTTTGGTGGTGCTCCCACATCAAATGGAGCCTTGGGAGCTAATGCTAGACCCTCCAAAAATCACTGCAAAGCCCATTTTGGGAAGGTTTTAGTGCTCAAAAAACTTCTATAGGGCTTTGGTGGTGCTCTGACATCAAATGGAGCCTTGGGAGCTGATGTCAGACTCCCCAAAATTCACTGCAAATTCCATTTTGGGAGGGTTTTAGTGGTCAACAAACCTCCAAAGGGCTTTGGTGGTGCTCCCACATCAAATGGAGCCTTGGGAGCTAACGCCAGACCCTCCAAAATCACTGCAAAGCCCGTTTTGGGAGGGTTTTAGTGCTCAAAAAACTTCTATAGGGCTTTGGTGGTGCTCTGACATCAAATGGAGCCCTGGAAGCTGATGTCAGACTCCCCAGAATTCACTGCAAATTCCATTTTTGGGAGGGTTTTAGTGCTCAACAAATGTCTATAGGGCTTTGGTGGTGCTCCAACATCAAATGGAGCCAAAAATCACTGCGAATTCCATTTTTGGGAGGGTTTTAGTGGTCCAAAGCCCAGGGCAAGCCTGGTTTTAGCCTCCTTGATCCTCAATGCCTT